>CM031239.1:758051406-758651406 GCA_018340775.1 Taxus wallichiana var. yunnanensis | reverse complement strand
AGCTACTTTAGCAGGCATCACATTATCTCGAGGCTCCTAAATAATGACACAGCTTCTCGAGCCTATGGCCACTATAAGAAGTGTTACATAAAAGGCTTGATTTTGTCACTGAAAGCGAGGTGACAAGTAATACTACTAGACTAGGGTCAGGTGCGAAGGAGGAGTGGGCAAAAGGCCTTTAGAGGTGGTCTTGGAATGGGAATTAACAAATTGGATCATCTTGGCAAAAGCTTTGGGATGGGTTTGATAGTATTCAGCTTCTGAAATTTGAACCTTGGTCCTTTTTAGGTGATCAACAATATCAAAGGATCCAGAGGTGGATGGACCATCATCATTTGGAATTCTAGGCTTATCAACTTTAGGAGAAAAAGAAGGAACTTTGCTAGTAGGATTGACAGGACTTACCTTTGGTGCAGATGAGGTAGGGATAGGAGATCCTCTTTTGGCAATTACAGGAATAGTTGCCGGCTGCTCCTTAGATTTCTTCATGGGCTGTGTTACTTTCTCCTTCTGCCTTGTCTGTTCTCGAGTCATGACAGCAAACGATTCACTGTTCATATCTGCTACCACTTCATCATAGTCATCTCCATCATCAGTGCCTTCGGTGGTAAAGAAATTAACCCGAGATCCCTCAAGTTCTTCCGCCTCATCATCAAATTCCTCCAGGAACTCCTCACGAGCTTCATCGTCCACATCATCATCTGGCTCTTCAACTTCACAGGTTGCATTCACAGGAACTTTAACAGGAGGTCCTTCAAGTGCTAGTCTTGTGTGAGGAGCAGCAAATGATTTCTGGGCTGAAAATTTCTTCTTGGAACATCTGCATACGGGGCATGCTGAGCCAATTGTTTCTTTATAGCTACTAGATCATTTGCAAGTTTCTGGACTAATGGATCAGTATTGGGTCCAGAGGTGGAAGAGGAAGAAGCAGCAGATTTAGATTTGGGAGGATCTCTTCTCAACTTCCCTGACATGATCAAGTCATCCTCGACACTAACAGCCAGTTCTTGATCCAGAACTAACGTTCCGAGATTAGCCCTTCTTAGAGCATAACTGACTTTGGGCGTTTGAGCATTTAGAAAGAAACATTTTTGAATTTGATCAACCGGTCGAGTATTTACAGGAATTTTGTTGATCATTCTATTGAATCGAGCCACAAATTCTCTCATGGGTTCTGATGGATCTTTCTTTATCTGAGAAATTTGGGCAAGCAGGGCATGCACATCTTCTGCTTGAAACGGCTTTCGAACTGAGTTCTCATTGTATTCCAGTCGGTGATGGCACCACCAAGGTGATAGAACCAATCGCAAGAGATTATCCTGTAACGCCTCAACGAATGTACTTTACCGAGACGTCTTCATGTTCAACTCCCAAGACTCCACATGCAACTATGAAGGCTGCAATGTGTTCATCAGGGTGTACTTTTCCATCTCCTTTAAATTTGGGGAAGTTCTTCCGGTTACCTCTAGGTAACTCATGCAAAGGCTGATTAAGGGCCAGGGGCCCGACACGTTGACCCCATGGCAATTGTGCCGCCATTCTTGGAAATACGGCTTGGAGGGGAACTGTAACACCAGCTAGGATCAAAGCTCGTAGATTGGGACTAGCAGGTTCTGAAGGAATACCACCCGTAGGACTTCTATCTTGAACAGGTGGAGTGCTCATCGAACGAGTTCTTCTATTTGAAGGGAAAGGAAAACCCTGTTGCTCCAAAAGCTGAAACTGAGAATCTTCGATACCAAGGGTCCTTCTCCCTCGAGTGAAACGCGGAGTCGCCAGATCAAAGGATGATCGAAAAATTGCAGTACTGGAATGCGATTTTCCCCAGCGGAGTCGCCAAAAACTGTTGGTCGTCAAATAGGACTTTTTAGAAGAGCAACAGTCAGGGGACAAGAAGTCCCTCCTCTTTAATGGGAGAGGTTCCCTTATTCAGAAACGAACTTATTTACAAATGTACAGAACATTGTTTTATGGTCAAACTTGGATATTACGAAAGTGTTTTCCACAAGGATCATCAATTACACAAGGACTGAGGAAAGGGAATAAGAAGATGAGCAGAATAGCAACATTCAGAATTATAGATAGCAGAATAATTCTTCATGTATGCGAAGCTTCAAAGAATTTAAGACAAGATCATTTGCATTGGCTGAATGAGATTAAATTTAAAGACACAAAGTTCCATAAATAACCTTCTTCAGATTCATTCATCAAGGACACAAAGTTCCTTCTTGGTTATACAAGATCACTGTATTTGCAAAACTGAACAGTATGCAATCAGAGAGACTAACGAATCAGGAACAAAATGATCTTCACAATATTAAAGGAAAACACAGAGATAACAAGAATTAGATAGACAAAGAATGGAAAGCCCTTTTGTATTGATTTCTTTAAGATCTATTTACACTTTCAGCAAATATCCAAGTTCTTCCTCCCTTCAAAATGGCGTGGAAAGGCCATTATATAGCTTACAAGTCAGTTACTCTTCGTAACCGTTTCTTTTAACTAAAGAATAGTTAAGGATCGCCAATTGCAATACCTTAACTAATTACAAAGAATACGAAAAGAATGGGAAGAAGAGAAAAGAAAGGAGAAGGAGACAGGTGGCCAGCTACTGGGAGGGACCCACTGTCTTCAGAATCCGCTGCCTGAATTTCTTCAATGCCTCAGCTATGTCTCTGCCACGTGGAACTGACGTGTTGGCTGGTGCAGATCGAGTCCAAAATCCCGACACTTCTCCATCTCTTTATCAAACTCGACGTGAGTATGATAATCTTTATTTGCTTCTTCAATGGTAGATCAAGAGAACAAATTTCCTTCATCTTTTCCTTAGAGATGGAGCTTTCTCGAATAGATTATCTTTGACAAAAGCTCAACCGAGCTTTGATTTCTTGCAAGGACAGGAAACACCGAGTTTTCATCCTTAAGATGACAATGTATATCCTCAAAGCAAAGAATAAATGGCAAGTGTCTTGAAAGCTTCTCCCTTCTGCCAGCTGTTCTTCATTTCTCCCAAAGCTTCCTCCAAAACTCTGATCTTCCACTCCACGCTGTAGACCCAGGATTTTGATAGATTGTCCTTAGCATCATCGAAAATCTTATTCGCCAGTAAGATGTTCTCATCTGTCTGTCCCATAAGGCGAAGGTCTACTATACAACTGCTCCAGATTTTTAGTTCTTTATCCATGGTATTGATAGTGGAGGAGAGCTTCAGTTGCACATTACTCACCTTTTCGTGGAGTTTGAAAGCTTCATCGATGAAGTTTAATCCAGCAACAAGCATGTCATCCACCATGGCTTCAATAGCTCTCATGATAGACAATACTTGTGCATATCTTTGATACTTTGCACTTCATCTTGGCTTAGAATTACAGGAGGTGGAAGAGTAGTCAATGGGGTAGGGTCCAAGACTTTATCCTTAGATAAAAGAGACTTGATGAAACCTGTGAGAATCTGGGCTTGTTCTTCCAACTGTTCAATAGTTTGCTGCCCTTTCTCTACCCTTCCAATGACTCTTGTGACTGTTTCCTAGATGTTATGAATCTCACCTTCAGGGGTAGACTCTCCCATTGGGATTCTCGAGAGCTCCAAGTCAGATGCCTGCAAGTCTGATTCTGATTTGTCTACTGTAGGCTTAGAAATCTCCAAGAATTGCTGACCTTGGGCATCAGACACTATTCTGGAAGTGGTTCTGGCTTTCTTGGCACGAGAAGGAGTGGTGCCCAACAAGGTCGCAACAAAGATCGAAATTTGGTCCCAAGCTTTGATAGGAGGATTTTCTCTTCCTTTTGTCAACCAAAGGTCAGCACCCACGCAAAAGAGGAAGAAGAATCTGCAGGAGAAGCAAGGGGACCAAGAGACAGGGAGCTCATGACACTCAGGGTCTGCGCAGCTGTTGACTCAAGCTGAGATGTGAGTAGAGCACTGGAGGCAATAGCGGTAGAAGAATCAAGCAGCACTGGAAGTTCAAAGCTGCTCTGACCTCCTTGTCCTTATCTCTGGGATCTTCAGGAACATTTGCAGGAGTTGGCATCTCACTTTCTTCACTTTCACTGAGAACAATGATGTTCTCTGGCCCTATAGGCAACTCTGCCTATTTTCTTGGAGGGTCATTCTCTGCAGGCTCCTTCTTTACCTCTTTGAGTTTCTTCTTATATACCTGGGTAGATGAAGAGGGAGTAGATTCAGTAGGTCCTTGTGTTGATGAGGCAGAGGGGTTTGCATTAGTGTTTCGCACTTGGGACCGATGCCTCTCTTATCGGTGTCAAGTCACCCTTGAGCTGGATTCTCCCGAGTGCCTCTTGAATTCTCGATCTTCTTATCAACTGCATCTTAGTCCTGACTAAGACTGGAGCAAGAATCTCAGCCAGATCATCCCTCTCTTTCCTGTTCCAATCCAGGTCCTCCAGAGGGGTGTGCTTAATCACATTTTCATACTCATACGAGTATAGGTCGAATTGTCATCCTGAGACCTTCAGAACTTGTACATGACACAGAGTTCTTGAATCAATTGCAGGAGAACCTGCCACAATGCCTTCTCCTGGCTTCAAAATCATCTGCACAGTCAGCCCAGTAGTCTTCTGTATCTGCCCTATGATGGTAGATTATCTTGATGTTCTGTTCAATAAACTTCTTCAAGTCAAAGCAGGTTCTTGGCTTGAAGAAATGAACAGTGATAGGGACCAGGGCTCTTTCTATGTTCTGAGCATCCAGAGCTGTTTTGCATGTGTAGTTTCCCAGAGAGATGGGAAAGTGCAAGCCAGAAATCTTCTTGTCTCTGCAAGTTCTGTGCAACTTGTCTAGTTGCCTGCATATTTCTATCAAGGCCATTTTATCATTGCAGAACATGGGAAGCCGTAGAGGAGTGCTTTCATAGCCAGCAAGCCTGATATAGGAAAATTTCCTGAATTGGATGAAATAGGCTCCATACTGCGATATCAGGTTCATGGCTTCATCTGAAAACCTTCTAGCAGTATCACCTTCGAGCAATCTGACCACGTACATGGTGAAAGCATCATTGACCCTTCTGAAATTCCGATTGCTGGTCTCCAGGGTGAACTGCGGGCAATAGGCATACACTGGATCATCTTTGTGTGCATCTATATAGGAGAAACCAAACCACTGCCTTGATGCTGCTAGGGTATACATCAGGTATGAAGTCATATAGAACTTCTTTGTTTCTTTGACGTTGATAGTGCTCCGCCAAATTCATACCGATGATCTCTCGCCAGCTTGATGTTTTGTGTTCCTCACACACCATGCCGATGAGCGGGCACATCCGTAAATGAAACTCATTGGTGGAGGGTAAACCCATAACCCGAGCCAAAGAGGATTATGAAGTCCACAATTCCTCATTGAAATCTGCTCGGAAGAGGGTTTTGGTTAGGCGAGAAGCACCTTTCTTAGGGTTCTTCAACCAAGACTTCGCCACTCGCGCCTTATATTTGTCACTGTCTTGATCGAATAGGATCTGTGCTTGATCCCGGGAGATGACTATAGCATTGTCCAACTCCGGAATCCTCAGAGCAGCGCCAATGGCGGCAGCGTCTAGCTTGGCAATGAGTTCCCCATGTACATTTGTCACCCGCTCAAGCGGGTCAAGTGAGCTCCGCATGAAAGCACAATCATCGACACCGTATCCGAGATTGGGAAACCTCGGCAAAAGCCAAACCGCTATCATGAATCGCTTGTGCTATTGGTGTAGGGTTTACATCTGCCATTCTTGCCCAAAAATCACCGAAGTCGAGATGACGAGCTTCGTTGTCCCCAATATTGCTAACAGCAGACTCAAGTGGAGAAATTTGCTCCTGTCCCTGAAACTTGATCTTCATATTGATAGTCTCGGAGCTGCAACCTAGACTCGGGAAGGAATTTGCAAAGGGAGGGATATTTGCGCAGGTTTTCAAATTGCAAGGGTTCGAGCAAAGATAGCATGGAAGTAATGCGAAAAATGCAAAGGGGAAATGCTCGTTATATAGCCATTTGGAGAGAGGAATGAATTTAATGCGCATTGAATACACAACCACCAATTTGAATAGCATCATACTCGGAGTGAGCGGGAAAACTAAGTGTGAATGACACTTGCACGCTTGGGACATGTGAGACGCGAATGCGCGAAACACGCGGCTCGGCCGATTCGGGTGAAACAGGGAGAGGATGCACAAATTCTTTTTGGAACGATTGGGACGAAAATGCGTGGAGTACGCGGTTCGGGTGATTCAGCCGAAATGGAACAAATGGGGCCCGCTTTGACTTGGGACATTCGGGACAAAAAATTCCGGAGTACGCGGTTTGGCTGGTTCGGGTGAAATTGAAACAGCTTGCATTTTTCGATTTGGGACAAGGAGCTCTGAAGTACGCGACACGGAGTTTCGCTGAAAATTGGAAAGCTCACACTTTTTAACTTTGGGACATTTGAGACATGAAAGTGCGTAGTACGCGGTTCGGTGTTTCGGCCGAAATCGGAACAACTCGCACAATAGGTTTTGGGACACTTGGGACAAAACTTTCCGAAGGGCCCAAAATGGGACACTTCTGGGATTTTGGCCGATCGGGAACAGAGTGCACTTTCATACTTGGGACAGCTTGGGACAAAAAGTTCCGACAGTCCCGAAAATCACACAAAATGACCCAAAACATGATTTTTTCAATTTCACAACTTAGGCACTTCAGGGAAAAACACTTAAACTCAAAATTTTGAAATTTTACTCTTATCGGAGCGAGGAATTTTGAGTGGACAACAACACCGAAATACTACAAATTCCACCCTCTCGACTTACAAGATGTGAGGACATTATCAAACATAGATCAAGTGATTAAAAAAACTTCACAAGGTATGAATTTATTGAGATGACTACTGTCATCACTCAAGGTGAGCTTATATCATCATTCACCCTATGGCCATCTCCTCAATGAATCTAAATTTCAATCAAGATCTTGATGTTTCAGATCCCTCATAGGCCTCAAGATGTTATTGATTTCACCTATTATGCCGAGTGACTGCTTTCACACACAATGATTTATCAGTAATCCATTACTCATCATAGTGTGATTCATATGATGATCCTCACCTTTGGGGAGAGAGATAGTGACAATGATGTCTCCTTCATGATGGAAACATAATTAGTATTCCTACACATACTTTTTGATCATCTACACCTCACATGTTTTCTCCTCTAGATAGAGGGATATATCTTTGAATAAAATTTGTGCCATAAATCTCCTATCAAGGAGAAATAATGTGGTTATATGATCTTTCTTCCGTGATCTATTCGAACATTACAGGCATCTAGATGAGTGTTTAGGAACACTTATGTGAGATATTGTACTTTATGGACCAACGATAACTTCCTCGAGGCATAATACGTGTTTGTGGAGGTTGAAGACTTCATTGGGAATCATTTTGGAGCTTCATGTATTTATTTAGTGAAAAAAATCTCTTTATTGAATGAATTCATCCATGATGACTCCTATTTTCCATAATTAGGGTGATTTGGACCATCCAACCTCTTTGCATCAAATGAGCCTTCCAAAGATCATCTAAGAACTAATGTTTTAGAATCCTATGGAGTTTTTCTTTCATATTTGGATCATGAGACACCTTCTTGGATTTGACATGGTGGAAAAAAGTAATGAGATAGGAAAAATGGGAGTTGCCACATCTTTTGGGCTCAATTCCAAGACTTACTATTTTTAGTAGGTCCTATGATGATTGTTATTTTAGCTAGTTTTCATAGTTTTCACCTTCGATGGTTCTTTCACATTCAAAGTGTTGAGAATGCTAAGGATTTTTATTTTTGGAAACTTATTATTCTTATACATACCCAACCATAAATACTTGATAAAGGATACCTATATGTTTCAGATTGAGATAAAACTAGTCTCAAAAGTTTCATGATTTTTTGAGGATGCTCTACTCGATGTTTAGACAATTTTCTTGTTCAAGTTAGCAAGAAAATGAGAATTTCATCGAGTGGGGAAGAATACCAAGAAAAAAATATGTCCTTCATATCTCAAAAATCATCCACCTCATCGTGTAAGAAATGGCTTAGATGAAAGTAGATTTTTAAGGATCATTCACTCCAAGTTTCAGGGATTTTTGCCAATTGTATCTCTAAGAAAATGAAAAATTATTCAAAGAGGGAAGAATGCTTTGAGAGAAAACTTAGTCCTTCATATCCCTAAAAATTAGTCACCTCATCATGTAAAAATGGCATGGATGAAAGTAGACTTTTCAAGGAACATTCACTTTAGGTTTGGATGATTTCACCAAATTGGATCTCCATAGAAACACAAAATTAACTTGTTGTCATTTTTGTTATTGTGGCATGTCATCGAGTTTGATGAGTGTTTCACCAACACCTTGCATTTGGAAAATATGACTAAGTGTTTGGGAGAGAAAATTTGAAATTTTCATGTATTTTCCTTAACCCACCCATGATTTTTAAATTTCTTGGGACCACAGTTAGCTAACCAAAGTTATAAAAACTTGCACAAGAGGTGTGAGGTCACAATTTTTGTCTCCTCTTTCCCCTTAGGGAAAACTAGGACGATTGAGACACAAAAGTGTAACTTGGGAGTATGAGGAGATGATAAATGAAGTTTAGGGGCCGAATGAGGGTAACATGGGGGTCCAAGAGCCAAGTGGATGAGTGGGTCGCATTCCACCCCCACCCACCCCCCCTTGTCCTTGGGGACATAAGGGACAAAGGGGACACTATGGACAAAAATGTACGACTTGGGAGAAGGTGGAAGTGCTGGAAATATTTCCGTTGATGTCAAAGGAATACTTGATAAGTATATCTTATGTTAGAAATAACATCATTGATGCCTAAAAATGTGTGCCCATCAATGAAAAAGATCATTTAGTTTGAATTATGCATGCCACATGCCAAAGAAAACTATTTCATAGTGTTTCATGGGTTTATAATGTTTCATGGGTTCTATAATGTTCGGCGGGTGTCCTGTGGTGCTTTATGGATTTTGAAGTGCTCAATAGGGATCTGTGGTGCTTTGTGGATTTTGAAGTGCTCAACATGTGTCTGTGGTGCTTTGTGGATTACTCAAGTGCTAAACAAGTGTCTATGGTGTATCGTAGATTGTAGTAATGCCTCACATAATGAAGTACCAGATTGAAGTATTTTGTGGTTCTAAAATAATACCACTCAACAAAGGATATATGCCAGTGTTGAAGAGAAATATGCGTAAGTCAAGAAATGTTGTGATATAAAGGAGGATAGCCACACAATGAAGAGAAAACTCCAGAATATCCAAAATTGTCCACGATGGTCATGAAATGTTGTGGACCAAGATAAAATAGGGGAATTTCATAGGAGTCGTGAAAAACTTCAAATATTCAAAGTCCATTTTACAAAGGCCGACTAGAGCTAAATATTCAAAAGGATGCCGACTCATGGAAAAGTCATATATGTTCATGAAATGAACATGATATATAAATGGATTCAATTACAAAATTCAAGTGAGCACTCACGGTATTATGATGTCATTTTGAAAATAAAAGGAAGAGAGAAAGAAGATATGAGTGATTAATGAATATATATCAAGAGGATTTGTGAAGAAAGAGGAAGGAAAAACTCAAGAAAATTAGAATGTCAAGTTGCTTTAAAGAAGAATGAAGAGTGAGAAGTGCATAAGCAAAGTGTAAAATGGAGGTGTAAAATAACATCATGAAGAAGTGAAGAATAATCTATATGCCATCATCAAGTTAAAGAAGAAACTACAAAGGGTGGATCTTTACATTTCCGAGTTGGCACATGGTCTTGGGAATCGTGTCATTCATGATTTGGTGCTCACAAATCAAGTAGAGTTGGTGCTCAAAATTGGGGATTGGTGTCTCTAGTGATTTTGTGCTCATGAATCAAGATGAGTTGGTGATTGACATTGGGGATTGGTGTCTCTAGTAGGTTGGTGCTTATAAAAATTTGTAAAATAATTAATTTTGTGGCTGGATTTGGATAGTAGCTCTAAATAGTCTTTTCTATGTGGTTTTTTCTCCTAAAAGGGTTTCTACATAAATACTATGTTATGAAACGATTATATCTTTTGTAATTATTGATTTCATGAATGTCAAATTTTAAATTGTGAAAAATAGATAATATTGATTCACCCTTAGTATAAGTGTGTTTTCTACTATTGGTATCATAACGGGTTCCTTCTGAACAGTCTGACCACTGGAAGGTAGATCTCGAAACACACAAGGTGAGTCAAAAAGGATTCTCCTTAAACAAGAATTCTTTGTTTGATAGAACTAATTATGCCTTTTTGAGTATAAGTATACACACATATCTAATGGATCTAGGTTTTGATACAAGGCAATCTATTGTTAATGGTTATATAGTTCTAATAAATCCTCCAACAGATCAAGCTGGAAAGAAAAAAAGTGAGATCAATGCAAAGGATATGAATGCAATCTTGAGTGGATTGTGTGAGGTAGAATTTTTCAAAGTAATGCATTGTATTTCAACAAAGGAAATTTGGGATAAAATCAAGAACATTTTTGAAGGAGATGAAAAAGTGAAAAAGTAAAACTCCAAACACATAGAGGTCAATTTGAGAATTTGAAGATGAAGGAGGATGAAAAAATTGCATCCTACCTTCTGCACTTGGATGCAGTTGTCAATACTATTAAAGGACTTGGTGAATAAATTAAGGATGAAACTATTGTGCAAAAAGTGTTAAGATCTCTTCCTCTGAGATTTGATGCCAAAGTATCTGCTATTGAAGAGTTGAAATATTTAACCATCCTAACAATGGATGAACTACATGGGATTCTCACAACATATGAGATGAGAACTGAAGGTGATAAATCATCAAAGTGATAAGTTACATTCAAAACATCAAAGAAGGTGAAAAGCAAGAAACTTGAACCACATGATTTCTCCAACAATGATTCAGATGAAGAAGAAGCTCACTTTTTCGAAGGATGAAGAAAGGGTCTGAAAATATAAAGGTAAGTTACCATTCAAATGTTTTGATTGTGGTGAAATAGGACATTATGCCAACAAATTCCCATATAAAAACAAGGATGATAAAGAAAAACAAAACTTGAAGGAGAGTAACATGTATTATCAATCCAAGAAGAATCATAAGCAAAGAAGATATGAAAGTAAGAAGAATATCTACAAGAAAAAGAAAAACCTCTATACCAAGGAGGAAAGTAACTCATCTGAAGAAAGTGATGAAAGCATCTCTGCTAGTGATAAAGATGAATCACTACTCATGGCCTTAGAGATTAAAGAAAGCAAAGAAGATATGGATTCAAAATATGAAGAAGATACTAAATTTGAAGTTGAAGTGGATCTTGAAGGAGAACTCATTTCTTCCCTAGAAGAACTCAAGAGTCTAAGAAATAAAAATTAGAAACTAAAACAACAATTTAAAAAACTAGAAGATGAGCATGGTACCTTAAAATAAAAGATGACACATGATCTTGAAGATTCCAATAAAATCATCATTGATATAAATATTCAACTAGAAGAGATGAAGAAGATGGATGAGGATGTGAGAACACATTTGAAATAGAAAGAAGAAGATTGTGAGAAAATTGAATGTGAAGTTGTTTCCTTAAGAAAGGAACTTGAGAAATCAACTACCAAGTTGAACAAATGTCTCAAATTTGAAAAGAGATCTAAATTTTTAAAATACATTAATAATCAAGATCACCATTTATCAAAATAGGTCTTGGATACAATGAGAAGTCTACAAAATAAAATCCCAAAGAGTCTCCAAAGATGACAAGTACAAAAAAATCAAGAATCTATGTAGATGCTCTTAAAATTTCTACAAGAGATGAGAATGACAAGAAGGAAGAAGTGTATGACCCTCAATACACAAGAACTTCAAATGAAATCAATATAAGGAAAGAAAGCCATGCTCCACAAAATAATAGTACTCCTACGAAGGAAACAATGACACAACAAGATCATTTCATCTAAGGTGGCATTACAAAATTAGGGTTCAAAATTCCTTTTATGGCTATTTTTTTCATGAACTTAGTTTGGTCACAGGGCCATAGACTACAAATCTCATGTAATAAGTTTTGATAGGAAGAAAAATGAAAATTCATATGTGTCCTCAAATAGAAATTACAACTCATTTACACCTTTGATGAATTTTAATATTGAATGTTATAAGTGCCACAACTTTGGGCATAAAGCTCTTTTGTAGAATTTGGTGTGTGAAAACTACCGAGTAGTATAAGAATTATGAATTAAAAGACAATTAGAAGGATGAGTCAACAAAATTATGGAAGGAGAAACATGAGAAAGAAATAAATAGAAAAATCCATGATTGTTTAAATAACATTTCATGTAAAAATGAAGAAAATCAGTGGTACATTGATAGTGGTTGCTCAAGCCACATGACTGGAGACAAAAGTAAGTTTCTCACTTTGAAAAAGGTAAATGGAGGTATTGTAAAATTTGGAGATAATGCCACTGCAATAATTTCAAGTAAGGGTACCATTAGCTTGAACAATGGTAAATCAAAAACTGAAAATGTCTTGTATGTTGAAGGACTAAAGCATAATATTTTGAGTGTGAGTCAAATGAGTGATAGGGATATATAATAACATTTTATCTTTGGGAATCTGAAATCAAAAAGGAAAGTACAAGGAAGGAATTTATTGATGCATGCAGGGACAACAAATAATCTTTATATTCTTAGTGAGATTAAAGGTGAAAAGTGCTACATGGGGAAAATATATGAGAGTTGGTTATGACATAGAAGAATGGGTCATATGAAATTTGATAATCTAGTAAAAATTAGTTCCAAACAATATGTTAGAGACATGCCAAATATTACTAAACCAACATATACCATTTACAAACAATGTTAATTTGGAAAGAAGACAAGAGCCTCATTTGACACAAAGGTGTACTCAATTATAAGGTTATTGGAACTTGTGCATACTGATCTTTGTGGGCCTACAATAACTCAAAGCATGCAAGGTGAGAGGTATTTTATGTTATTTATTGATGATTATTCTAGAATGACATGGGTTACTTTTCTAAGAGAAAATATGAAACATTTGAAATATTTAAGGCATTTAAAGCATTGGTTGAAAATGAAATGGATTTAAAAATCAAGTGTTTAAGATTTGACCGAGGAGGAGAATTCACTTCAAATGAATTCATAGAGTATTGTGAACGTCATGGAATAAAAAGACATTATTAAATTGTAAGAACTCCACAACAGAATGGATTTGTTGAAAGGAAAAATAGAACTATGCAAGAGATGGCCATAACCATGCTAGATGAATCCAAAATATTTGAAAAATTTTGGAGAGAGGTAGTCAACACAATAGTCTATATTCTGAATAGAGGAAAATCAAAGTAAATAACAACAAGACACCTTATGAACTATGGAAGGGTAGACCAAAAACTGTCAAACACTTCAGAGTATTTGGAAGAAAATGCTATATCAAGAAAGATGATGAAGACTTAGGTAAGTTTGATTCTATATATGATGAAGGTATTTTTATTGGTTACTCTTCAATGAGCAAGGCCTATAGATGTTACAATTTGAGAACATTCAAAATTGTTGAAAGTGCAAATGTGAAGGTAGATGATATCAAGTATAAAAAGAGCAAGATATAAGAAATTGGTTATTACAAGAAGCCAACAAAGTGAAGATGAAAAGGAAGATGAAGATGAAAAGGAAGAAGTTGAAATAAAGGGAAAAAACACCATCTAGATCAGTCCAAAAGAATCATTCAAAAAATTAGATTATAGGTGACAAAAATATTGGAGTACAAACCAAAAGAAGACTAGAAAATACAACAAAACATGCAAATATGTCTTTGTTGTCCAAAATAGAGCCTAAAAGTTTTGTTGAAGCCGAGAAGATAAGAATTGGATTTGAGCTATGAAATAATAAGTTGATTAGATAAAGAAGAAGGAAAATTGGGAGGTTTTCCCAAGACCTAAGGACAAAAATGTGATTGACATCAAGTGGGTATTCATAAACAAGTTGAATGGAGGTGGAAAAGTAGTTAGAAATAAAGAAAGGTTAGTATGAAAAGGTTATGCACAAGTTGAAGGTATTGAATAAAATTTTGCTTGTGTTGCAGATTTATAAGCCATCGAAATGTTTTTGGCATTTTCTTATTTTAAAAACTTTAAAGTCTATCAAATGGATGTCAAATCAGCCTTTTTAAATGGGAATTTGGAAGAATAAGTTTACATTGAACAACCAAAAGGATTCATATTATCAGATGATAAGGACTATTTATGCAAGCTAAAGAAAGCTCTTTATGGATTGAAACAAGCCCCTAGATCCTGGTACTCAAGATTGGACAAGTATCTACAATATTAAGGGTTCAAGAAAGGTATTTCTGATAGTAATCTGTATATCAAAACTGAAGGTGAGAATTAATTGATTGTTTTTGTTTATGTTGATGACATCATTTTGGAGGAAGTAAGGATGAGATGTGTCAAGAGTTTCTGAAGAAATGTAAAAGAATTTGAAATGTCCATGCTTGGTGAGTTGTCATTTTTATTGGATTACAAATTTATCAATTAGACAAAGAAACATTCATTTCACATACTAAGTATATCAAGGATATGTTGAAAAAGTTTAGAATGGAATATTGTAATCCAGTAAGCACACCAATGATCACAAGCTATAAGTTGAGCAAGGATGATGAATCTCCTGAAGCAAATCAAACTCTTTATAGATCAATGATTGGAAGTTTATTATATGTAACTACATCAAGACCAAATGTGATGCAAGTAGTAGGCATGGTAACACGTTTTCAAGCTACTCCAAAAGAAACTCATGTGTAAGTTGTCAAAAGAATACTCAAATATCTAAAAGGTATGGTGGATTATGGTTTATGGTATAAAAAAGGTGAATATTTTTCTTTAACAACATATACAAATGCAAATTGGGCTGGTTGTATTGATGACAAAAAAAGTACAAGTGGAGGCACTTTTTTTTTGGGGTAAAAGTTAGTACCTTGGTTAAGAAATAAGGAAGCTTCAGTTTCTCTATCCAAAATGGAGGTAGAATACAATGTAGTTGTATCATGTTGCACACAAGTTCTTTGGATGAAACAAACATTGAAGGATGTCAAGGTAGAATTTGATTCTCTAATTTCTATACTCTGTGATAATACTAGTGTAATAAATATCTCAAAGAATCTAGTTATGCACTCTAGAACAAAGCATATTCCCATTAAATATCATTTTCTAAGAGAGAAATTTGTAGATCAATAGGTTAAGTTGGAATACATTGCCAAAAAGAACAAATTATTGATATTTTTACAAAACCTCTTCCAAAAGAAACATTTGAATATCTCAGACAAAATTTGGGAGTGATATCCTTTTCAACAGTCATTAAATGGAAGCATATTTTCAGGGGGAGAGTGTGATGAGAGTTTTTCCTTTTCCATTTATGTCAAAGGGGATAATTGAATGTTAGAAGAAGTAATACATCAAGGGGAGAAATAGGAGAGTTAAATCTAGTGGATCAATATATCAAGATGAAAGGTGTTGCAAGATGGTTAGTTGCCATCAACGGCAAAGGGGAGATTGTTGGAAATATCTCATTGATGTCAAAGGAATACTAATAAATATCTCTTATGTTAGAAATATTATCATTGATGCTTATAGATGTGTTCCCCTTATGAAAAATATAATTTAGTTTGAATTCTACATGTCGGGTGCCAAAGAAAACTATTTCATAGTGTTTCACATGTTTTTAGTGTTTCGTAGGTTACTGAAATGTTTCATGGGTGTCTATGATACTTTGCGGGTTACGAAGTGCTCATGCGGTGTCTATGGTGTATCGTAGGTTGTATTAATGCCTCACATAATGAAGGACTAGAATGAAGTATTTTTTTGCTCGAAATAATGTCACTCAATAAAGGATATATTCACATGCATAACTTGAGAGAAAGCTGAAAAAGTTAGGAAGTGTTATGATAATAAGGAGGATAGAAGTGCAACAAAGAGAAAACTACATAATATACAAAATTATCTGCGATGGTCATGAAATTCCACAAGAATAAGAAAAAATAGGGGAAGTCTGCGAGAGTCATGAAAAACTTCAAATATTCAAATTTCATTTTACAAAGGTTGACTGAGCTAAATATTCAAAAGGATGCCAACTCATGGAAAGTTCATATTTGTTCATGAAATGAACATGCTATATAAATGGATTCAATTACAAAATTTAACTAAGCACACACTCGTATTATGATGCCATTTTGAAAAGAAAAGGAAGAGAGAGAGAAGAGAGCAATAAGAGAGGAGTGATTAATGAATATATATCAAGAGGATTTGTGAAGAAAGAGGAAGAACAAACTCAAGCAGATTAGAATGTCAAGTTGTTGAAGAAGAATGAAGAGCGAGAAGTGCATAAGTAAAGAGTAAAATGTGGGTGCACAAGAACAACGTGAAAAATAATATATATGCCATAATTAGGTTGAAGAAGAAACTATAGTGGGTGGATTTTTACATTTTTGAGTTGTTTCTCAACCTAGGGATTAGTTTCTCTAGTGAATTGGTGCTCACGAATCAAGCTGAGTTGGTGCTCGGCCTTAAGAATTGGTGTCTCCAGTGAGTTGGTGCTCATAAATCAAGCTAAGTTAGTGCTCAAAATTGGGGATTGGTTTCTCAAATAGGTTGATGCCTAAAAAATTTTGTAAAATAATTAATTTCATGGCTAGATTTGGAAAAAATATCCAAGTAGTATTTTCTTTGTGGTTTTTCTCCCAAAAGGGTTTTCACATAAATATTATGTTGTGTAATTGTTATGTCTTTTGTAATTGCTGATGTTATGAATGTAAAAGTTTAAATTGTAAAAATTAGATAATACTTATTCACCCCCTCTTAGTATAAGTGTTTTTTCTATAGGAGGTCGCATTTTTGTGTCCCCCTTATACTTTGTGGGGTTGAGGGACACCGAGATACATGAGACACCTAGAGAGACAAAGTGTGACTTATGGAGGATTTTAAGGGCACACTTTGGTGTCACCCTTGTCCCCCTTGTCCTTGGGTACAAAGGGACACAAGAGTGTCCAAAGTGTGACTTTTCCATTTTGGGAAAGATAATTTTTCCTTAGATGTTGATTAAAAAAATTTATAAATGAATAAAAATGCTTAATCTAAATATGTAACAATGTTGTAAATTAAATATGCAATGAAATATAGATCTGACCCAAGCAAATAAGTAATTAATATTTAAAACCCTAAGTGCAAATGAGGAAATAAAATGACTTAGTTGTTTCTCTATGATCTCAATGGTGCAAAAATTGAGGAGATAGAAAATTTGAAGTGCATACCATCACAATGAAGCCTAGACAAATGCGAGTTCTTTGGAATATGTTGGACCGGGGTGCCTAGAATGGGTCAGGGGTGCCTATAGGCACCGCAGATCAGTTTTGTGCACCTATGACTACTCAAAACCTCATAAAACCTCCTTTGGATGGTCGTGAGATGTTCGTTGTCCTTCACTTCTTGTCGCTAGTATGTTGCACAATGATCGTCGATGTCACTAATAACCTACGGTAAAAAATGCCATGTAAAATAAAAAAAAAAACACATCAAATCCAAAAATAAAATAGTGTAAATAAGGGGTCGAGTGTCCTCAATCACAAACGAGTGATCTCTCGGGACTCATGTGCTACACTATATTTCGGACATAATGTATTTTTATGCATGTATTTACAAAAATCATGCCCTAGGTGGCTCTTTTACGTGTTGCACTTGATAGCGAGTAAGTAGATAGATGTAGAAAATGTAGATAGATGTGTGCATGAAAGAATGAACTTCCCCTCCTATGAAGTGTATGTAGAATAATGTAGTCCCTTGTCCATTGTGTGGAGCTAGATGGATTCTTGAATGCTCTAGAATAGCCTTTGAATACAACCTTACATGGTGATAGCTAATGCTTTGTGCTTGGTCCTTTATTATGGTCATATAAATTTATATTTATATGATTCCCTTGCTTGAATTTTGTAATTGACCCCGAAAAGGTTGACTATCAAAAATATAATATGCCCAAATAGCTAGAAAGGACCTAAAAGATGTGAGCAAAGTATAAAGAGGTCGGGTGCCGAGAGGGGACAGAGGTGCCTAGCATTAGTAACATGGTGGCGCTGGTTTCTGGGTGAGAAATGTCAAAGTATGAAAAGGAAGATTGGGAAAGAAAGAGTGTAAGATAAAAAGTGGTAATAGAAAGCAAGCAAAGATGGCCAAAGACATGGGTTAGTTAGTACTTTTCTTACTTAGGAATCATATGAATAATAGTATGTGATCAAGACTATATAAATACCTAAAGTGTGTGATTTAGTGTCTACATTTTCCCCACTTTATGTTGTTGAGTGAATGATTGATAACATAAAGTAGATAAGAGATGCATACCTGATAACCATGTAGATTAATGGTGAAAAGTGTGTCGAGAGACAAGAAAAAGTGTGGAGTGATAAAAATGTGAAGTGTGGATGTTAAAGAGGAGGAAGTGAAAAGAAGTGATGATAATGAACCTAGGGTGAGAGCATATGTGTAGATGTCACAATATGCTTGTTATTGATGTCGATTGTTGCTATTTTTTTCGCTGTGTGATTATTGTGTGATGATGTGACTACCGCTTCCCATAAGGATGGACCTGCAAAAGAGAAGAACAAACAAGTAGTCAAATATGTGTATATGATCAAAATGAGTAAAAAGTATGTAAATTGAAAAAATGTGAAAAAGGAACATGTGCACCTGATCCATGATGAGAAAAGAGATAGAAAGGATCCTGAAGATGATGTAGAAGAATGTGTTTTTTTGGTGATCTCATGCTAACTACGAGTTTTTGGGTGATCTCACACCAATAATGAAAGAAGTGTAGGGAGAAAAGTCTGGTGTCATCCTCCAACCTTTAACTACTTCTCAAAATGTATAACCGCATGTAGATGGTGTGTAAAAATATTATTCGATTCAAACAATTCTGATCCAATGTGAAAGTAGAAAAGAAGGTGTATTGCATGTATGTCAAGTCTTTGAAGGAATTTGTGCCATGTAAAAGCCGCTATGAAAATGCTAAAAATTGTGATGAACTAAAAAAATTTGTGCAACTTCCCTTGGTCATAGGCATCCAAGTAAGGGTCGGGGGTGCCTAAGCGCTATTGTTTGTTCTTTTCTAAGGACCCAAGTCGATTCCGAGCCTTGTCTCGAGACCTGATAACTATGTTTTACCGATAATGAACTATGTTGATATGTGACTGCGCAGTGATGCGAGATACCCATGCATACACTCTTCTTATTACACCAACTCAGTCACCAACTAAAGAGTTAGATCATCACTTAGCAAAAATCACTAAAAACATCCTATAAGCACACTTCCTCAAGAATCCTGAATCTTTCCCAAAAGGATAAAATACACCAAAAAACTGAATCAAAATATATAACCACTTTGAACATCCTTAAATACACCAAACAAAATTTTTCATATTATCCAAGAAGTTACAAATCTTCACCATTTATCAATCTCCAATTCTAGGCCTTATACTTGCTTGTAGCCCTTCTAAAGGAAAATTATGATGAAATTAACAAAATAAAAGGAATTAATATTTTTTGGTAATATTTATAGATACCATTTTTCCCCATTAATATGACTACAAATTTTCAAGACCTATCTCCATGCCCATCAAAAGTTATTCTCTTTTTATCGTTTCTATTAAGTCTAGTTTCTCACCTTCTTGACTCCTTGAGATTCTTGTCTGGAAAAATCCACAAAAATTAATGCAAAATTAATTATCATTTTATATACCATTTATTTATCTTATTTTGTGTACCAAATTTCATGCTTTGACTCACAATACAATTCACCCAACAATAATTTTCCCTTTTCTAGGCTTGTTCTAGCTAGGTCTCTCAAGAACCCAAAACTGAAAATTGATCATATCTTTCTCACATGTGTGAATTTAGTTCTAAACTTTTACACACATATTATTAGGGGTATAAATACCATACAGTCCAAATTTTAGAAGAACCCACTTGATAAAACACAAATTATGATGTTTTTAGAAATTTGTCCAAATAAGGACAATCACAAGGCAACAAGCATTCAAAAATCCATAACTCAAGTTATATAAAATTTCAAGACCTAATTACACTTCTAAATTTCTGTTTTTATGAGAAAAAAATTCATCTTTAGAGTGTTTTAAGATATTTTGACTCCATCAACCATATCCATAAGATTTTTGGTGACTAGTTTGTTACACAAAATGAGGGTTTGAGACTGAGTTTTCTTTGTTTAACCTATTAAAAATTATCCATTTTCTTTGAAAATTTATGAAACCTTTATTCATGCCTCAAAATACCTTCACACCAAATTTTATCCCTTTATATTAAATATAATTCAATTTATGAATGTTTTTCCTCCCTAAATCAACATGAAATATCACAAACAATTGGCATACCTCGTTTATACTCACTACATGTCCTCATAACCATGCACAAATATTTCAAAAACCTATAAAAAAATCAATAAGTCATTTAAAACCACATTCATTCACACAAAACACATACAAATGATAATCCTTCATAAAAACAACCCCAAATATTTATCCTCATTAAGAAACTATGCACAATTTTGCTAAGAAGAAGTCTTTATTTGATAAGACCATTAGATTACAAAGCTTCATGAGCCATTTAGGCTCTGATTCTGAGATTTTATTCACTCCTCACTTTGCTTTCCTCTCACCAACATTTTAATTAACCTTTTTTCATATGAATACATTTATCTTTTATGAGAAAATTAGGTGGGTAGGTTGAGAAAACAACTAACTTAACCATGTTTAGCCTAGCCGAGTGAAGTAAAGGGTCTAGTTAATACATGAGCTAGGTGCACACACACTTTAAAACATTAGTAAATTATTTATTCCCCTTATACTAACAACTAGACCTACTGACCTATGAAGTGATAATTCAAATTTTCAAATGAGCCATTTTGGAGGGATAACTCCATATGGGCTCTTATTACAAATTCATGAGTCCAAATGGACTAGAATACCACATAAGCATCCAAATGGACTCCAAAACACCTAGTTAACTAGGAAATACCAAAATTATATTATTTACAATGATGTTCCTGCATCATACTCCCCATGTGGGGAGAATTGAGCTCTATACATTAGGCCTTTTTTTTCTATTCTTCCAATTATTCTCTACTTTTAAAGTCCTTCTCACTATTCTTTTCCATCTTCACCAACAAATAGTCTTGTTCTCTCTTCATGCTCTGTATTCAATGTCTTCTTCACGTCTTTGTCCTAAAAATAAGGATTTCTTACATTTCCTCTTCATTTGATATCTTTTAAGAGCTTCCTCTTCAATGTACTTCACTTCCTCATCAAGTAAACCTGCAAACACACATGTACACAAAACCTTAGATGAAAAACAAAGAGACCTTTGCATCTCTTCCCATGCTTCTTCTTCATTTTCAGTATTCTCATCCATCCTTTCAACTCTTACTTCATCATTCTTCACTTCCTCACCTTTTAAAGCACATTCAAGTGCTTGAATCTCATCCTCCAACTTTTCTTTACTCACATATACAAACTAAAAATCAAATTTTTCATATTCCCCTTCAAGTTCTTCTTCACAAATGCATTCATATTTTACCATTTTTCTGATTTCTTCTTCTTTTTCTTTCTTACCTTTTTTGTCATCATTCTTAGCTTTCTTTCTTCCTCTTATATCCTCTTTTCAGCTACATTTTTGTCTCTATTCATGAGTGACCTTATGGGCGACTTAACCACTTTTTGATCACTCTTTCTATGCCTTATCTTTGCTTCATCATCAATACTTCCAACTACTCCATATCTTCTCTCAAATTTATTATCTCTTCCTCTATCCGCACTCTTTTTTTTCCTCTTTTTTTTTCTCTTTCTCTCTTCTTTTCTCTTTCTCTCTCTCATCTCTTTTTCCTTCCTCTCATTTCTCATATAATTAAGCAATTATTTCACTAACTCCACTCTATATTCATCCATTTTCACTAGACAAGTTTGTTTCACCTTGCCCAAGTCTCACCTAGGTTCTCTTTCACACCTAGTCTTTTGACTTCCTCTTTTCTTCTCTATCTCTTATCTACTTTCTTCACTTTTCTCACTCTTACTGCTTCTCTTTCACTTATCTCAAGGAGAATTTTTCACTTCATCTAACACTCTCACAAAAGGAAAATAGTTCAAATAAATTCAATTCAATTCATCAAACAGTTTAACTTGTTCATCTAATTTTTGTTTCTGTTCGAGTTAATGAAACAGCACTAAAGAAAATTAAATAACTTCAAAATGCGATGGTTTAAGGTACCTCGGGATGCGATGTGATGGATACAGTGCAAAGTAGACAATGGATCCTCATTGCTACACGTTGATGAATTGCACAACAAAGAAACTAAGAGGAAAATGGATTAGATGGTATATGGAGGGGGTTACCCAACAAAGTCATCTCCAAGAAGCATTAAATTCCTTGGCGGATGTCAACCCCCATGTTTGATAAGATAGGATAAAGCAATGATAACAAACAGGATAATATGTAGAATATGAGGCACACAGAAATTGAAAAATGCAGAAATGTAAGGTACATACAAATCTAATCTAAATTGACATAAAATAAAGTTACCTAAGCGGGTCAATGCGACCAAGGTAGAAATTCCGATCGACGATGACTGGAGGAAGATGGATGGAACAAAAAGTGTAAATGCGATTCTAAATATTCTGAGTGTAGATTGAAGAATGTTGGGGCTATGTGTTAACTGGTAGGAACCTATAGAGAAGTTTTGAGATTGACAAAAATAGAAGGGTGTGAGGAAACATGGATCTAAGTGGTGGATGCTACAAAAAAGGTTTGGTTGATGAAAACTGGTATGGGTGATGGTGACTGGGGTTGACAGGATGAATATGAGAAACATAATGATGTCAGGGGGATCTGAAAATTGGGTAAAAATGGAACAAAATAACAAGGATCTAAAGATCTAGAAAATATAGGTACAAAGGTAGATAGATATAGGATCGAAGACGATCCGACAGGGGTTAACGAAGACTTGAGCCGGATTGAGTTGAGCCAAGATTGGATGGACCAACAAAGAAACCTACAAGTATGAGGGATGAAAAGGATGGCTGAAACAAGGTCTATGGAGATGATTTGGTCCTAAAAAATGTTAGATGTAAACAAGAAAACAATAATAACTAAATAAAAAAACACAAAATGATGATAATATCATGAAGGATGTAATCACGTTAAAAGGAGATCCAAGAGGCACTCAGTAATCACAGGGGATGCTCGAGCACGAGAGAAAGTTCAAAAGTCACAACAAAGCTCAGATATTTGTATGCATGCCTTGGGAAGAGGGGGTGAAATCAGTCTTATAGGGTTGACAGAGATCCGATTGGTCACCACTACTACGGGAAACCATTCTTTGGATGGTAAAATTACTGATTTACTCAAGATATGGGGCTTTTAGAGATTGGGATAAGTGCTTTAAAACATGTAGGCGGGTAACGGTTGTTAGGAAGTGTCATGGGTGGATAGGAGATAAAGATGGGTTATATAAAATATATAAAAAGTGTAGAGATGTGGATTTAGGTGGTTAGGGATAAAAACATCCCAAATAAAGCCAATTAGAGGTAATTAGCTAATTAGGAGAGATGAAATCTAATTAGGGGTAATTAGATAATTTAGGTTAATTAACAAGAATTAAAGGTGATGAAATAATAGATGGGGATTTAAATAAAATAAATAAATTAAATTAAAATGGTTCTAGATAGGACCATGGTGAAAGATGTGAATGCAGAGGCGATCGAGGGTAGCGATACCAAATTTTGGTGTCTACATCAACTTTTACTTATATACCAATGCTTGTAAACAACGGTGGATTCTTACTTTATTCTTATCAACAAGTGGAAAACATAAAATTCCTTGATATTCCCACTCTGATATCATAATTATGTAGATACCCTTGTATACACTCTTCTTATTATACTAACTCGATCACCAACTAAAGAGTTATATTCATCACTTAGCAAAAATCACCAAAAACATGCTATAAGCACACTTTCTCAAGAAGCTTGAATATTTTCCAAAAGGATAAAATGAACTAAAAACTGAATCAAAATATATAACCACTTTTAACATACTTAAATACGCCATACAAACCTGTTCATACTATCCAAAATTTACAAATCTTCACCATTTATCAATCTCCAATTCTAGGCATTATACTTACTTGAAGCCTTCCTAAAGGAAAATTATGATGAAATTAACAAAATATGAATTAATATTTTCTAGTAATATTTATAGATACCCTTTTTCCCAATTAAGATGACTAAAAATTTCAATACCTATCTTCATGCCCATCAAAAGTTATTCTCTTTTTACCATTCTCTGTGAAGTCTAGTTTCTCGCCTTCTTGACTCCCAGAGCTTCTTATGAACAATCCACAAAAATTCATGGAAAATTAATTAGTATTTTATATAAAATTTATCAAGCTTATGATATGTACAAAATTTCATGCTTTTACTAACAATACAATTCACCCAACAACAATTTTCCCTTTTAGGCTTGTTCTAGCTAGGTCTCTCAAGAACCCAAAACTGAAAATTGATCATATATTTCTCCCACGTGTGAATTTAGTTCTAAAATTTTACACACATATTATTAGGGGTATAAATACCCTACAATCCAAATTTTAGAAGAACTCACTTGATAAAACACAAATTATGATGTTTTTAGAAAATTTTCCAAACAAGGACAATCATAGGGCAATGAGAATTCAAAACCCATAACTCAAGTTATATAAAATTTCAAGACATCACTCCAATTCCAAAATTTATTTTTGATGATAATAAAATTTCATAGTTAGATTATTTTAAGATATTTTGACTCCATCAACCATATCCATAAGATTTTTGGTGACTAGTTTCTTACACAAAACGAGGGTTTGAGACTGAGTTTTCTCTGTTTGACCTATCAAAACTTATTCATTTCCTCTGAAAATTTATGAAACATTTCTTAATGCCTCACACTACCTTCACACCAAATTTTATCCCTTTATATTGAATATAATTCAATTTATGAATGTTTTTCCTCCCCAAATCAACATGAAATATCACAAACAATTGGCATACCTCCTTCATACTCACTACCTGTCCTCATAGGCCTGCAAAGATCCTTCAAACACCTATAAAAACAATCAATAAGTCATTATAAACCATATTAATTCACACACAACACATACAAATGATAATCCTTCATAAAAACAATCCCAAATATTCATTCTCATTAAGCAACTATGCACAATTTTGCTAAGAAGAAGCCTTTATTTGATAAGACCATCAGATTACAAAGCTTCATGAGCCATTTAGGATATAATTCTGAGATTTTATTCACTCCTCACTCTCCTTTCCTCTCACCAACCTTTCCCTTAACATTTTTTCATTCGAATAGATTTATCTTTTATGAGAATAATAGGTAGTTAGGTTGAGAAACCATCTAACCGAACCATGTTTAGCCTAACCTAGTGAGGTATAGGGTCTAGTTAATACATGAGTTAGGTGTAAACACACTTTAAAAAATTAGTAAATTTTTTATTCCCCTTATACTAACAACTAGACCTACTAACCTATGAAGTGATAATTAAAATTTTCAAATTTTCAAATTTTCAAATGAGCCATTTTGGAAGGAAAACTCCATATGGGCTCTTATTAACAATTCACGAGTCCAAATTGACTAGAATACCACCTAAGCATCCAAATGAACTCCAAAAACCTCATTAACTAGGAAACACCAAAATTATTCTATTTACAATGATGCTCATGCATCATGTATATTGTTGTATGGGGTGACAGATTCACCCAAATGATGCCCCCTCGTTTGGGGTGCATGCAACGTCGCCAAGGAGTATGCGACCCAAAGGAGGAACAACCACTAAACTGAAACTAATGCCCCATAGGAGGGAAGGAGTTTTCTTGGTAAAAACTAAGGAAAACATGAACAAAGTGGCTAGGAAACAAGTGTTAGTGCAAGAAAATACAAACAAACATATAGAAGACAATATGTAAGCTAAGCAGACAATGTGTAGGCTAAGACACATGAAGACAATGTAGACCGCAAAAAATGGGTTGCAAAACATAGGACATCACTCATGATGTCTCAAGACAATTGAGGCCGATATGGTCAAAAGTAGACAATCAATTAGAGAACATACAAGACATGGGGCAAATCCTCCAAACAATGACATACAATGGAACACAAGAGTAAACATTGTCACAAGCAATGTAACTGAAAACCATAAAAGAAAATGGACCTATAAAGAAGATGTTGCACATAAAGCACCCATTAGCATGCTATAAATATTAAATGTATTTTAAAATGTGTTTAATCCAAGATAATAATGTTCTATGAAAAATGAAACAAGAACACATTGTAGTGTATGAAAAGTGGATGCCCCTAGGAGGCGCCTGTGGGATGGGTATGAGGTACTATGCCAAGCATCCATGCTGCATATATCGATCTATGTAGGGTATATGATCCCAAATAGAAGATAAGTGAATGATCATATGTACATAGAAATAGATAATGACATACAAATTATCTGTCTAACATGGAAACAAAGTGTACATGTAACGAGTAAATGTAAACAAAACTAAATGTGACCAAGATATACGTATACTATGGATGAGACATAACAGAACACCGAGTGAGTGTGATAGGATCCATGTGTCTCCCAAGAAAATGTGAGTGAGTATGCATGTGATGAGGTTACTTTATACATGCCCCCTCAGTAGTTGAGAATGAACCATAGAACAAAAGTGCGTCATCGGGAAATGGTTTGAATTGTGTGCTAGAAAGATATGATAAAAAACATAGAGTATAGAGAGTGAGTGAGTGTAGTGAGGTTCATTTTAGGTTGAGGCCCTAAAATTTGAGTATGAACCACATACTAGAGTGTGTCATAGGGTAGTGTGTTGTGACAAAAGTTATCTATAAAGATGTGTTGTGAATGTGCTTTGAGTGTGAAGTGTCTTGTGTGATGTGATGTGAGGTTCATGAATGTAGTGATCCCTCAAAAGTCAAGTGTGAACTAAAACACAAGAGTGTGTCATCGGGAATGAGTGTTGTTTTATGCATAATATCTCTTAAGGTGCATAGCATTGAGTGGGTTATTTAATGGCTGACCCAAAAGAGTGGTAAGGCGATAGATGTCGCCGCATGAGCTTTTTAGTGATAATATAAGGACCAAGCCAATTGGGATTGAATTTTCCTTTAAAAGAGCATCAAAATATGTGTTTTTCTGATTTCATTTTAACACCAGGTCACCTACATTGAACTCACGAGGAATAGTTTTACGATTGTATGCCCGAGTGATGCAAAAGCTGATATGCAAGAAGATGTTCCAGGTCTTAGACATGCAAAGAGTCCAACATTTCCAACTCATGTAAGCATTTTTCATGATATTGATTTTCTTTAAGTATTCCTTTGAGTGAAATGTGTAATGAGGGCATCTCGAGTTCTAGTGGGTTGATGGCCTCAATATCGTAGACTAGTGAAAAGGATTGACATTAGTGGGTGTAAGAACACTAGTATGATAGGATATGTTAGTTTAGGATATTTATTCTCATTTCATCTTTTTATGTACTTGGGTACCTAACATGGCCTTATTTCTAGGACCCAATTCTTCTATCCACATCAAAACTTCATCATCTTTGGGGGAGGGGGGCAGGGGGCTTCTAGCCTTCTTCACTTCTTCATTTCTCTCTTTTGGGGGAGTTTTTTTCCCACTAGGTTTTCTCCTTTTCTCCAATTTATGAGATATTTTCATTTGTACGTGGTACCTCATCAGGCCTTATTTCCAAGACCCACTTTCTTTTTTCACTGTCCACCTTAGTTGTGCTTATGGGGTGGTGTTATTGTAGGATATTTATTTTCCTTGTATTTTTTTATTTACTTGGAGATTTCCTACACTCATGGGATATGTTTGCTTAGGTTTCAGTTGTGTTGAGTTAACTTACCAGTTCTATTGAGTTAGCTTACCAGTTTTGTTGAGTTATCCTACTAGTTGTGTGGAGTCAACTCTACTTCTAGTATCAGTTAGTGAGAGTTATTCCTCCTGATCTAAGAGGAGGTTGCACATTCACCTCCTATATGTACATGACTTGCATCAGTCTATCTCATGGAATATGGAGCATATGGAGCATTGAGTTGATTTGGAGCCATTCTTTCCTTGTGAGTTTTGATCATATTGCATCTTATTGTTAGTTATTTCAATTTCGCAATTTCTCGTGCATTCATTTTTCATCAGAGATCCAAAAACTCTAATAGGCCCAAAGAGTGTAGAAGAGTTGATTATGCCAATCATCACCACTAGACACAACAATTTTGCGTAATATTTTGAAAATAATTTTATTGGTGGCCTCAACTTGACCATTGCCCTATGGGTAATAAGGAGTAGAAAATTATTTTTGATTTATAATTTTGCGTAAAACTTTTTAACCTCTTTATTTTTTAATGAAGATCCATTATCGGTGATAATGGCAGATGGAATGCCAAAGCATGTAATAATGTGAGTAGTGATTAAACTGTAAACTTCAAAGATTGCTAGTTGTAGTCTAAAGTGGTGTTGCTTCAACCCATTTAGTGAAATACTTTGTGGCAGTAATAATATACTTGTGTCCATCAACTAATTCAGGATTTATCATGCCAATAAGATCGAAACCCCATAGAGAGAATGACCATGTTAGAGCGATCGTTTGGAGATCATATGCAAGTGCATGGTGAATATTTCCATGTTTTTGGAACTTATTGCATCTATAGCATATTCTAGGTAGTCTTGTTCCATGGTAGGCCAATAATAGCCCTGATGCAAGAGCTTTTGTAACATATCTTTTCCAGAGAAATGGCCACCACACATGCTATCATGTATATGAGAGATAGTGGTGGGGATGTTAATGAGTCTTAGACATTGTAGCAGATGGTCTTTAAGTGCATGCTTAAATAATTATTCCCCTATGATGACATAACGAGTGGCCTCACATTGCAAGTGACAAGCTTTGTGAGGTTGTAGAGCATCAAAAATGGTTTTTCGGTATATAAATTCATAAATTAAAGTGGACCATTTGGGGTTATCATGACTACATGTGATGACACAAGCTGCTTAGAGGTAGAGTAAAAGTGGAAGGATGTCACAAGTGCTTTGAATGATGAACATGGCTTTCTCATCGATGATGTTTTGAGTGATAAGTGATGTCACACTAGCCATAGCATCTGCATGACGATTTTCCTTACAAGGGATGACAATTATAGAGTAAGAATCGAATGTGGTTAAGAGATCTTTGACAAACATATTATATGGGATTAAATGCTCTTCTTTGGTGTGATATGTATCATTAACTTGATTAATAACGAGTTATGAATCACTGTGTATACATATATTTTGAATAAGGAGCTTTCGAGCGGTGATAAGGCCGAGAATGAGGGATTCATACTCAACGATGTTATTAGTATAAGAAAACCCTAAGTGGTATGTAAAGGGGAGAGGATCACCATGTGGAGTGATGAAGACTATCCCAACCCCAACACCAGAGCAAAAAAAAGATCCATCAAAATACATGGTCCAAGTATCAAAATCGATGATGTAAGTAGTGAAATCATTACGAAAGGAATCAGAGATAGGAGATGCATCAAGAAGAGGTGCTTCAACTAGTTGATCCGTAATGACTTGGCCTTTAATTTCTTTATGTGGGATGAATTTGAAATCAAATTTGGTACATAGCATGACGACGTAAACCTGTAGATGTCCTAAGAGATGTGTGCAAGATAAGAGGTATTGTAATGGATCTACTTTGGTAATGATATGGACCTCATTGTTAAGAAGGTAATGGCACAATTTGTCTGCTACAAAGACAAGACCAAGACATAGCTTTTCAACATAACTATAGTTGCATTCATAAGAGAGTAACATTTGAATGATGTAATAGATTTCCCTTTCACAGTTGAGAATCATCATGTTGTGCGAGGAGGGATCCTAAGGCATGAAATGTGGTAGAAATATATAACAAGAAAGGACGGTCGACCATGGGAGGGACTAAGACAAGTGGATTTAAAAGATATGCTTTTATGGCATCAAATGTTTGTTGGCAGTGATCATCCTCGATGAACTTAATATCCTTCTTCATCATGCATGTAAATGGTTGGGTTTTATCAGCTGAGCTACACAATAAACCATCAAATAGCTTGAATTTTCCTTGTAATGAGCATAATTGATGTAAATTTTGGGGTGGAGGCATGTCAACAATTTCCTTGATTTTATTAGGATCTATTTCAATACCATGTTGTGAGATAATGTATCCAAGGAGCTTGCCGGTTATGACCCCAAAAACACACTTTTTGGATTTAAAAGTACTTTATACTAGCGTAGTCGTTCGAAGAGTGTGGAAAGGTCTTGAGCATGTGTAGAACAGTGTCATGATTTAGCCAGTATATTGTCAACATAGTCTTCGAGAATCTTGTGGATATAATCATGAAAGATGTGCGTCATTGCTCATTGATACGTGGCCCTGGCATTTTTAAGGACAAAAGGCATGACCTTGTAGTAAAAGGTTCCCCATGGCATAGTGAAAGATGTTTTTTCTTGATTCATTGGATTGATTTTGACGTTATGAATATAGTGTTCACATGTGATTTACCGTAAGGTGAATTTATTATTATTACGATAATTAGTGAATTACTAGTTTATTAGTAACATATTTGGTTAGTTAATATATTGTTATAACAAATGTATAACAATATATTAATACATGTTCTATATTGTTTGTACTTCCTATAAAATAGGAAGTTGGTTTTCCTATTTGGATGGCTATATAATATCCCTCCATACATTGTAAAACAATAGTAGCAGATTAATAAGAAGAATCATTTTTGTTGTGCAAATTGCTCATATTCAATATTTGGTATCGAGCAACATGGAGCCTTGAACATTATAGAAAGCAAATATTGTTTTGTTCATGGTTTCCTAACATATGGATTTTTTTTTAATTATGAGGAGTATTTAGCTTCATAATAAAATACTTTAGATTCTATGTGTATTGTAGGATCAGTCTTCTAATTTATTTGTTTTCTGTGAGGCATTTTGATTTTTTTTTAAAAAGAGGAAAGTGTGGCTGTCTCATTGGTATATTGGTTTCCATCCCATCCAAGGAATTGCAAATCTATCATCTGAAGTGCATCCTCAAAAATATAAGTGAATAATATCCACATACAAATCTTCCATTCATCCTTTGAGAATTCAGTCCAGATTTTTGGAAAATATATATTTAAATCCTATGTGCACCTGTGAATACATGTAGAGTTTTCTTGTTGCTTCTATTATGTGCATGTCTTTGAGAATATGAAAAGGTGAAACGTAAGAATAAAGAAGGTATACTTGAGGGAATGTTCTCAGGGCTAGCCATGAATGCTGGATTCAATGCAAAATTATTCGCACTCAATTCATCGCCATTTGTGGTTCAACGTATTGGATCTACGCCTTATTCATTTATTTGGAATCACTACATTTGGCATCATATTTGTATCGCTCCATGTTTTGTAATGAAATTAACTTGAATTGGATTTTTGGTCTAATTTGCAAGAGTTATGCATCGGCTATTAGTTCGTGTGCTGCCATTTATATTTGAAATCAACACCGCAACTATTCCATATGTTTACAAGAGATTCTAGACTCCTTGGAAGTTTCCAACCGATCAATACCATTCAAATCAAAATCTGATTCAATCATCATTGCATGTGGTGGTTATTCATAAGGACTACATATTTAATCATGCAAGCATACAAATTTGTTTCGATAGTTTTTCTACGTTTGTCCTTGGCACATCATGTCTCCTCAAACTTGTCTGGCCTGTACCCATTTTTTTGACAATCGCCACGCATTTCGATATGTGCATGTATGTTGTCATGGTTTTATCATTCCTTGTACGTCTTCCATACCTCTCTGCCCTTTATCAAGTCTACATATTTGTTAATTTTCCTTACGTGGGTCTAGTATAGAATCTAGAGAATATGAAGTCATATTAATTTGTGTTATTGATTCGTGTTTGTGTTCAATCATTTAATGCCATCAAAATGTGTCAAGATTCGTCCATTAAATATTGAGTATAGATTTTTTTGTGTCTCACTACTATTGTCTTGTTTTTTGAGGTTTGTCTAAAATCAAGTCAAATCTTTTGTTAAGTCATTTTGTGTCATTGTAAAATTTTAAAACATACAAATTAACATTACAAACGCATTTTCTGTGTAACCCAATGTTTGAGTTATAATTGTGCTTCATGATAAAATTCAAATTGAGTTAGCGGCACATCCGATGGAGGACGGAGGAATCGGAGGCCAGAGGTCAACCAACGACCTCTCGTCAATCACCAACGATGGGACCGGACTTCTAGTATGGTGACTTGTTTTTTCAGTTGTGTGGTGTGGATTTTTGTTTTTTGCTTTTCGGTGTGGTGTGAGAAACAAGAACATAGGTTCATTCCTGTTCACGTGTGTATGTGGCTATTCCTACATAATTCCCTGATGTAAAACATAATGAAGAACAAATAACATAATGAAATGCAACATCCTAATACTTGAAGAGGTTAAACATTCAAACATGTTCTTGTTCATACCTAGGTTTGTGGTAAACCTTTGTAAAACCATTGAAGGCTGTGCAGATGGTTCCTACTTGAGTTCCCACATTGAGTAGGTCAGATGTGTTCCCTACAATGATTGGTTAATAAGTAGATGGTTCATATACGTGTTCCCACACTAGTTCGGTCAGATGTGTTCCCGACAATGCTTGGTTGATTAAAAGTTGATGTGTTTCTTCTTCTACCTTCAGTTTGAGTTTGTGCTAAGATCATGAGAAAGCACTAGTAGCAAGTCAAGATGAAGTATGAATGTTTTTCGACTATATAAACACTAAGGGGGAATGTTAGGAATATAGTGTTCACATGTGATTTACTGTAAGGTGATTATATTATTACTACGGTAATTAGTGAATTACTAGTTTTTAGTGACGTATTTTCTTAGTTAATATATTGTTATAACAAATGTATAAAAATATATTAATATGGGTTCTATATTATTTGTACTCCTATAAAATAGGAAGTTGGCTTTCCTATTTGGATGGCTATACAATAGCCCTCCATACATTCTAAAATTTTAACGAGGTTAATAAGAAGAATCATTTTGTGCTGTACAAATTGCTCATATCCAATATTTGTTTTGGATGTAACAAGTGAAGCCATCCATGAAGGAAAGAATATCGTACTCAGCTATGGAATCAATAATGGCATCGATGTGCGGTAAAGGGAAACTATCTTTGGGACAAGCCTTGTTTAGATCACAAAAGTTCGTGCAATAGTGCACTCGGCTATTTGGTTTCATGATGAGCATAACATTAGGCACCCATTCGGGATAATTGATGACACAAATAAATCCAACATCGATGAGGAGTTGTATTTCTTCTTTAATAATGAGTGTGAAATTTGGGTACATTTTACGAATTTTATATTGAAGAGGCTTTGCATCGGGGTTGAGAACGATATTATACATGGCTACGATTTGGATAATTTCCGGCATATCACTATAGTCCCATGTAAAAATGTCTAAAAATTCCTAAAGAACTTGTTTGATATCCTGTTGTTCATTTGGTGTTAGATAAATAGATAATAGAACCATTCACAAAGTTATCGGAAGTGCCAAGGTTATATTGAATGGTATTCTCATTGAGAAGAGCGAACCGGTCCTAAATGTATGGGTTAGTAGGATCGACATTGTTAGTAAGTGTATCAAACTCTCCAAAGTAAGTGGTAGCATTAAGAAGTGATGGAGAACACTTCTTATGATGAAAGGAAGGGAAGTGATCATAAACGCCCATGTATTCTAGAAGGGAGTCATCAGTAGAAAAATTATCTAAGTTATCCCAAGCAATAGAAGTAGAATCACTGATGAGGTTTGGATATACCAACGGAAGTGAAGAAGTATGCACAGTAGTATAAGCTTTCAAAGAAGGTATATATGGAAGATGGTATCCCAAACCAAAATTGCTAAATTGAGTGGGGATGGCCCATGGATCTGTGATGCCCGTCCTTGCTAACATAGGCCATTACCGAAAAAACCATAACAAACTAAATATTGATATCCAAGACCATATTCAAAAAATATATGGAGCAAATGAACTAGGAGTGTCAATAGTATGCTCAATAGAATTGTAATATGCGAATGGTGATGGATCTGCTGGAACATCATAGAAAACTCCATGATAAAGGAATTTAAGCCATGTATGCAAAGTGGAGGGGACCACATGCATAACATGGATCCAAGGCCACCCAAGAAGAATGTTATAATTAATGTTGTTGGGAATTACGTGGCATGGAATGGGTAATGTGTATGGTCCAACAGAGGCCAGGAATATGATAATCCCTAAACATTGGGGATGTTTTCAAATCCACGAATAAAGACAGAGGAAGGAGCCAAAGAGGATTCAGATAGACCCAATTGATGGAGAAAAGCAATATTACAAATATTGATTCCTGAGCCATTATCGACTAAAGCATGCTTGACCCCGATATTATTGATACAAATCTAGAGGCAACTCATCATATGTGAAAGTAATTTGATCTTCATTGAGAGATAAAGCAGAAGTAAACTTATGATACACATACTCTGGTGAGGTATGAGGATGGATGTAAGTGTTAGCTAAATAGGACCTGAGTTTATTGATACAATCAGGATGGTCCTGTAAAAAAGCATGGATGGAGACCTCCATGGTGATAAGCCCCTAAGAAATAAGGAAGATCAAGCAAGTTTGAATGAGCCAGGTTCACCAAAATGATTAAGAAAAATATTTATAAATGAATAAAAATGCTTAATCTAAATATGTAATGAAATAAAAATCTTATCTAAGCCAATAAACAATTAAGATTTAAAACCCTAAGTACAAGTAAGGAGATAAAATGAATTATCTATTTTGTTATGATCTTGAGGGTGCACACAAATGAAGAGCTGAAAAATACGAAGTGTAGACCATCGTAATGAAGCCTAGAAAAATGTAGAGGTACTGGAATATGTTGTCTTGGGGTGCCTAGAATGGGTCGGGCGTCGTGGGAATTACTGGACCGCCTTACAGGGCACCTATGACTTCTCAGAACCTCAAGAAAAATCCTTTGGATGGTCACAGGATGTTTGTTTTCCTTCTCTTCTTGTTGCTAGTATGTCACACAATGATCACCGATGTCACTGATAACATGCAATAAAAAATGACTTGTAAAACCTGAAAAATACATCAAACCCAAAAATAAAATAATGCAAATGAGTGGTTAGACTATCCTTAGCTATAAAAAAGTGATCTTACGATCGAGTGCTACACTACATTTCGGACACAATGCATTTTTATGTGTGTGTGATGAAATCATGCCCTAGGTGACTCTTGTGTGTGTCGCACTTGATAGCGAGCAAGTAGCTAGATTTATAAAATGTAGATAGATGTGTGCATGAAATAATGAATTTCCCTCCTATGAAGTGTATGCAAAATAATGCAAATTCCCTTATCCCTTATGTGGAGATAGATAGATGCTTGAATGCTTTAGAATATCCTTTGAATGTAACCTTAGGTGGTGATAACTAATGCTTAGCTCTTGGTCCTTTATTATGGTCACATAACTTTATATTTATATGATTCCCTTGCTTGAATTTTGTAATTAACCCCGAAAATGCCGACTACCAAAAAGATAAGATTCCCAAATGGCTAGAAAGGACCTAAAAGATGTGAGTAAAGTATAAAGAGGTCAAGGGCACCCAGAGGGGACGAGGGTGCCTAGCGTTGGCATCTTGGGTCAAGGGCAGTGGTGTTCAGGGTGAGAAATGCTGAAGTATGAAAAGGCAGGCGGTGGGCAAGCAAGAGTGTAAGATCAAAAGTGGTAACAGAAAGTAAGAAAATATGGCCAAAGACATGGGTTAGTTAGTAATTTTCTTACTTAGGAATCATATGAATAGTAATATGTGATAAGGACTAGATAGATACCCAAAGTGCATGATTTAATGTTTATAGATGTCCAAATTTAGACACCAGAGTTACATTTTTCACCTCGGAGGATTAGGATAATGTTTTGGGGTAAAATATTATATTATGTTGACTCCAAAACACATTATAAGATCAATGAAACCATTATAAATACGTGAATCTTCCTACAATTTAAATTTAGGCCATTTTGTGTCTAAAAACTCGAGAGGGATGATTGCATTGTTTTAAAATGTTTCAGGAACCTTTTAAGACTTAAAGAAAAAATGATGTTTCCATTTTGTATATAATTACTGTATCTTTCCAATTGCTATTTTTTCCTCCTAAATTAATTTGGAAATCCTAAAATTATTCAAAGAAGTCGATTTCACTATTTTGGCTTTCATTCCCTGCACCTAAAAACCCAATCTTGAATAGATTGATCCTGAATGAGATTTTATTTCCTAATATTTCCTAAATTTCATAAAACACCTTCAATACTCTCCAACACCACCTTCATATACTTTATATCTTTCTTGAATTCTCCCAAGGATGTATACTTATGGCTGAGTTAGATAAAAATAGCATTTTTAGGCCTCCAAGAAGGATTTTCTTTCACAAAACCTTACTGAACTCATCCATCAAATTCATCACCATTCTTTTCACACTAGGAATAATTGAAAGCTTCATTTAGAAATTATTTGGGGCTAGGTTTATGGTTCCATTAGTGATATACTAGCCGGGAGGAGGGCTCGGTGTAATTAGGGAACACAATTTTGTACCATGGGTTTGATTATCACGCTTTAAAGTTTGAATTTTTGGGATAATTATTTTATATGGAAATAAATGGCTCGACTGGGATATTGGAATGTAAGGGTAAATAGAGAAACTCGGGCATCTCATAGGATAACATACTAGTGCTTTTCTCATCGGGTTATAGAGTGAGTCCTTTACTACTAATATAAGTGACAAACACACACAAGGGAAAACAAAACAAACACACCAAACAAGAAGGAAAACACACCAAATATGAAAGAAAACACACAATATAAAGGGAAATTATAGTACATGGGAGGTAAATTTATTGAGGTGGGAGAATAATGTACACACACTTAACAATGGGTTGAGATAAGTATGTACCATCATGGAACAGTGGGTTGAATTCATACCATTTCTAAAGCTCAAAGATAATCATATGATCATGCAATATGTTCTCGTGATGGATCTACATGGTTTGAGAAGAAGGAGAGAGACCAATTTTCCATTTTCATATTGATATTGTATAGAAAACACCCTTACATCCAATGACCACTTTGTTACTTGTTTGAAAGTTTTTCCTCATGTAGTCTTAGCTTGATGCCTTGTTACCATGAGAAGTCATTCCTTCATGTTTTCAAAAATGGAATATATGATTTTGAAATGAAGGCAATCATCATCCTTAAGTGAAATTTGCAACATGAAATCATTTCTAGAATTAAAGGGGAATGAAGAAGTGATGAGAAAAAGTTGGTTCTCTATCCGTTTGCAAACATTTTCTAGTTTATTACTTTTTTGTTATGAGAAATTGCTTTCTATGCGTACCAACTCATTATTCTACTTGACATCACTTTCTATGATGAAGGTTATATCCTCATGAATGGAGACATCCACAGGAGATTCAGGAATTTCCTTTCCTTTCCATTCCTCATGGATATAATTTTCTTCACATAATAGGAAAAGGGCAAGACTCATCTTCACATTCATGCTCATCCACCAAGGATTCAAAGAGAACATTGAGCTCATCTAATTTTTCTATCTCATTATGGAAAATTTTTGCATCAAAAGGATAATCACAAATGAAATCATAATTATCTTGCATAGTCATGGCATAGGTCAAGATTTCAAAACTAAGTTGAGGGTCTTTAATTCCTGCAATCTTCAAAATATCTCACATAGATTCTTTCTTCAAAGCTACCGCATAATCACTTCAAATTTCATTTGAAGAATCTTCATATTGGGTGTAATAAATATGATGGGAAGTTCAATATTCATATGGCTAGGACTCATTGGATAAATCCTTTTTCTCATGTTCTACATTTATTCTCATTTGCGGGTTACCTTCTTACAAGTTAAGGCATACATAGTCTTCATAATTTTCAAAAAGAGAAAAGATCCATGCTAAAAAAGAAGGACACACTTTTCAATTCAAGTTTTATCATACCATCCTCACAAAAGGAGGAATAACACAATGTTGGGGCTACAAAATGAGAATAATCATTTACTCCATCCTGAACCTCTCTTAGAGATTCCTCTTCTCTACAAGGAGAAGCGAAGACCCCAAACTCATAATTGTGAACACTGTGACACTCTTTTGGTAATGGAAAGGAAACCATCTCATTAGAGATATGATGTGTTAATTTTTCATCCACATTTGTCTCAAGAAGGGAATTGGATTCTTCAATTTTCTCCATTTCATCATTGGGCATTTATGCATCAATTAAAGAGTCAAAATGAGAAAGAAAATCATCCATAATTACCTCAAAATAATCCTCCTAAAGAACTTGTGGTGTAGAAGGAGGATTCATCCCTTGAACATATTCATGATTGATGAAATCCTTAGAAAGCATTGGATCATCCGTTATGGGACAAGAATCCCCATCTCTTATATACATTGCTTCTCCCAAGGACCATGTTTCGTGCCAAAATGAAACTATGAATCGATACTCAACTTTCATTCTTTCTTCACTATCCTCCAAGGTGTTGAGTTGAATTTCATTGGAAGGCTAAAGAAGATGACATTTATGAGAGGAAAGTCAAAGTATTTTAGGAATAAACACTTTATAATACAGAGAATCATCAGAATCTGATTCTGAAAGGTGAATCTCTTCTTCCTCACCATTATGGAGTGCTTCAAGCTACTCATACCTTTCTTGCATAGCCTCAACATAATTCATAATTTCAAGATTGGTTTGGGGATCATAATTTCCTTCTACAATTCTCAAAATCCTTTGCACATACTCCCTTTTCAAGATTGTCATTTCTTCATCTCCATAAGAAAGAAAATAATCTAAAGGAAGAGAGACAAAAGAAAATGCTTTGAGTTTCTCAGCCAATTGTGTGTAATTCAAAACATTACCTTCAAGAGATTAATCTTCATGTTTTTCATACAACATTTCATATCTCTTCTACATATTTCTCATCAATCTCTTGGATTATCGATCATTAATAGATGTAATTCCCATTTTTTTCCTCTAGCAGTAGTCTACTTGAATTGAAGCCACAAGGATTTGATGGTAGGATCTTTAGATGCAACAATTTCACTATTCTAGATATTCTTTTCATAACTTTTGTAGAAATGTTACTGGTGTTTTTCATTTTGATGATCGCTGACTTTTGTTTGAAGTAAGAGACCTCTTCGTTATGTCAGAATCCATACTTTTGCAAGAGATGGTCCGAGAATGACTATTGGTCAAAATTTTCATATCTTTTTGGTCATCATCTTCTTCATTGTTGCTATCATTTATTAGTGTTGAACACCAGTCTTGAAAATTCATCATTGTGATGATCTAGAAATGAACATGACATGGATTCGTTCCTTGATAGAGTTTCCTTAAAAATATGATTTTTATATTTGATATTTTTTATTTTTTGAAATATGTGTATTTTTGTATTTTCTAAAGATCTTTAAGGGTGCACGAGGGAAGATATCTCCCCAACGGAACCATCAAAAATTATTGGTGAAATAATTTGTTATAGTAAAAATTATTAGTTTTTACCAATGGTCATGGGGCTAAACCTCTCTTTCGTGTATATGGGGAGGATCCTATTATTGAATGTAAAGTACCTAAAGCGTGGGGTGGTGTTAGGCCAAGGATCACACAATCATACTTCAAAAAACTCATGGAAAAGTGCTTGTATGGAGTACAAGGGAGGAATTTTCTATGAGGAGAGGTAAAAGGGAGTTAGAGAAATAAGGGAGAGGGTTAATGTTGCGAGTAGGATTATAAAATTCACATACATCAACCAGAGTAGGTCCACATTCAATTAGAAGAACACAACAATGCTAAAAATGATAAGACTAACAAATCATAGACACAAAATTCTATTGATTCATTTATCAAAGGAACTGACACCTTTCTTGTTTTTTACAAGATCATCATGTTTACAAATTTGAAAATTAGAGGGAGAGAGAGTAGAGGAACATAGAAAAATAAATAGAGGAAATGAAACTTTTATTGCTTGATGTAGTAGTGGTAAATCTCAACAACATACAATCAATCAAAAATTTCCAACCCTTTGGAATGGAGAAGCCATTCCAATTTATAACATTACAAACTATCCTTTCATCTCCCCTCACATGACTTTTCACCTATTCTCATCACTTGCAAACTTTCATATTATTAGGAACAAAAGTGATTCCTTTTCTTATTGAGGAAAAAGGAATCTTATAATGTTGAATTGAGAATTGTATACATGAAAAATTTTTAGAACCGCAAAGATAAGAAAATAAGTAACAACAAACCTTTCTCCAAGCTCCTCTTACAACCTCAATGATGAAATTTCTAAAGTGCACACACACTTGTTGAATTTATTATGGTCTTTGGATTACAAATTCTCTAAACTATTCTCCAAATGAAGAAGTGGTAATTCTATGAGCAAATTTTGGACATAGGGAACGTAATGTTGAGTAGCAATTTTGGCGAAGTTGGCTGCAATTGCATAAAGCTTCCAGAATCGTTTATGAAGGATATGATATGTGATTTATACTTGCAGGAGGGGCCATGTAGTGCTTAAATATTGTTAATAAATTCATGAATGCATATTATTAAAATATCATTGGAGGAAGTTGCAGCAATTTAAAAGGATTGAATATCCATTCAGGGGTAGTAAATTTTGGTTGGTAATATGTTTCCATCTAGGAAGGTGGTTATACATGCAACTTTTCTGCCCCACCTTTTTAAGATTCTAGAAGTGAAGTTGAGTGGGGTGACTAGGATAGTGAAGTGGAGATTAAGTGGAGGATGAGTAGGTAAATAGATTTATTTCTATTTAAATAACTAATTTAATTAGTTAGGGGATGTGAGTGAATACATTAATCATTTAATTAAATTAGTGAAAGGGTATTGGAATATGATAGAACTAATTTAATTAGTTCTTTAAGCTTGATTAAAATTAATATAATTAATTCTAAGGGATGGACTTAGGCATAATATAATTAATTTATATTATTCTAAAGGATGGGGGTGAATTCTAGCAGGATAGAATTAATTTAATTAATTCTAAGGGGATAAAATTAACCTAATTAATTATGGAGGGATGTAAATAAGATATATGTTTCCAAGGATATGATGGAAATAAGTATGTATTTTTAGGGTGTGTACATTTTCCCTCTTTAAAGTGTTATTACGAAGTAATATCATTTTAAAGATAGTAGACACATGTAGATCAGTGAGTAGAAGATAAGAAATCCAATGAAGCATCTAGATGCCCCAATGAGTGTGAATGCAAAGGGAATGTTCTCTCAAGTGAATGGGTGAAGTAGGAAAGTGGTGGACAACTACTTAATATGAAGAAAAGAAAAGGTGAAGGATCCAGGGAATAAAAGGAATATGGAAGGGATTATGCTCATAACACGGGCTTTCCTTTAGAGAGTGAAAGTTAGAACAACCTGATTTTTCTATTGCACAATAGATTTGTCACTATGATTATGAAAGAATCATGATGTGTAACCCGTTATGTGCGTAAAAACACACACATAACAAATAAAAGTGAAAAAGGAAAACAAACCCAATATACATAATAGATGTAGGCACCATGGTTATAAATGAACTACGATGTTAACATACTACTTGTAATTGGTCCAAAACAAAACAAGAGAAAACAAACCCAATATATACTTTGTAAAAGTATGCATCATGGATATAAATGAGCCAAGATGATAACGAAATACATACAATTGGTCCATAAATAATAACAACAATGCAACACAACTTTGAAATAAAGACAATAAATTTTTCCCCTAATGTGTTCCACAGTGATAAGTAAGTAGATTTGAATGCCCCTAAGCAATGATATATGCAAAGGGATTGGATCAAACTAAAGAGCGGAGTAACTACTCATCTTGAAATTATTATCGATCCCATTGAAGTGTGATCTAATATTTGAAAAGGGTCATTTCCCTAATCACGAGACATTGAAAATGCATTGGAGAGAATGAGAGCTGAGATTTCCCCAAGTGAGGATACACATGAGGGAAATAAGTAATTTGACTTTCCCAAGCTATGATTTTGACATGTAAGGAAAATGAGTAGTTTTTGTGATATTCATAAGCTGATTGGAATGATCACAAGGGTATGAGTGAATTGTTTTGATTTCATGATTGTGTTGTTTTGCTAGATTTTTTCAAAATTTTGTGATTATTTGGATTTTTGTGTGCTACCGAAAAGGAAATATGTCTTAAAACTGTATGAAACATGAAAAAATGAACAAGAACAATGAATACCACAAGATAGAAAACAAATGGAAGTGGGTAAATAGGAATGACATAGCAAAAGATTCACATCCTAACTAGGAGTAACACGTAACACAAGATGATGCAAGATGAAGCATAAAGTGGAACAAAGTGAAAGGATGAAACCAATGGCTAAATTGAAAGAATCATGATGTTTAACCCATTATGTGTGTAAAAAAACACACACACAACAAATAAAAGTGAAAAAGGAAAACAAACCCAATATACATAATAGATGTAGGCACCATGGTTATAAATGAACCAAGATGTTAACATACTACTTGTAATTGGTCCAAAGCAAAACAAGAGAAAACAAACCCAATAAATACTGTAAAAGTATGCTTTGTGGATAGAAATGAGCCAAGATGATAATGAAATACATACAATTGGTCCAGAAATAATAACAACGATGCAACACAACTTTGAAATCAAGACAATAAAATTTTCTGCGAATGTGTTCCACATTGATAATTAAGTAGATTATAGCCCTAAGAAAGGATATATACGGAGGGATTGGATCAAACTAAAGAGCGGAGTAACTACTCCTCTTGAAATTATTATCAAATCCCATTGAAGTGTAATCTAATATTTGAAAAGGGTCATTGCCCCTAATCACATACATTGAAAATGCATTGGATAGAATGAGAGCTGAGATTTTCCCAAGTGAGGATACACACGAGGGAGATAAGTAATTTGACTTTCCCCAAGCTATGATTTTGACATATAAGGAAAATGAGTAGTTTTTGTGATATTCATAAGCTGATTGGAATGATCACAAGGGTATGAGTGAATTGTTTTGATTTCAACGATTGTGTTGTTTTGCTAGATTTTTTCAAAATTTTGTGATTATTTGGATTTTTTTTTGCTACCGAAAAAGGAAATATTTCTTAAAACTGTATGAAACATGAAAAAAATGAACAAGAACAATGAATACCACAAAATAGAAAACAAATGGAAGTGGGTAAATAGGAATGACATAGCAAAGATTCACATCCTAACTAGGAGTAACACATAACACAAGATGATGTGAGATGAAGCATAAAGTGGAACATAGTGAAAGGATGAAACCAATGGCTAAATTGATATGCCCCTAGGGATAATATTAGAGGATTAGGAATATAAATTCTTCGAGATGAACCGCATTCATTGGCTCTTTAAGATGTTTCCCATCTTTATCGAGACAATTTATATGCCCAGATCCAAACTTGGCGGTAATAATTTAGGTCCCTAACCAATTAGGTTCAAAATTGCCTTCTTTTTCTCATTCTTTGGTATTATTGTTTTGATTCTCTTTAAGAACAAGGTCACTAATCTCAAACTTTATTGGTTTAATTCTATTGTTATAGCTTAAGTCAATTTTGATATACTTTTAATTGATCTAAGGCACGACGCACCTCTCATCTAGGAGTTCTATCTTGGAAAGATGCACTTAGTGGTAATATTCTTTATACACCATGTGTTGAAGTGAGACATGGAAATAAGGGAGCTCAAATTATATGGGTAATATGACTTTAGATCCATAAAAAAGTGAGAAGGGAGTGGGTACGGTTGGAGTGCATAATCATGGTTGATTAGCTTAGAGGGTGGGACACAATTGTGTGTGCTTGATTATGATTGTGCTTATCAATGATATTTTGTAATATTAATTTTATTGTTTTATTAGAATATTTTTATTTCCCATTGCGCTTTGGGTAGTAAGTAGTTTCCCATTGTAATCGAGCTATGGAAATTTTTAGCTAATTCCTTCACATTCTTGTTCTTGAAAGATGTACCTTTTCTCGTGACAAGAGATGTTAGGATGCAAAAATGAAAAATGATGTGGTTGAGGATGAAATTAGAAATATTTAATCCAATGAAATAGGTGAGAGGAATGGCCTCTATCCACTTGGTGAAATATTTAGTGGCGGTAATGATAAAGGTGTGGCCATCAGAGGATGCATGTTTTATCTTACCGACCAAGTTGAGCCCCATCCGGAAACGCCAGTGAAGTGATAGGATGGAGGGTTTGGGAAGGTGCATGAATAATATTATCATGATGCTAACATGATTTGGATTTTTTTTACAAAGTTACATGCATCAGACTCCATAGTGGGCCAATAATAGACTATGCACAAGATATTTTTAGACAAGACCATTCCACTTGTATGCGCACCACAAATACCCAAATGCACTTCAACTAGTGTTTGATTCGATTCTTCCTGATTAAGGCATATTAAGAGTGTCACATCATAGCCTCTTCTGTAAAGGGTGTCTATGAGGATAGTATAGTTCAAAGCACATTGTGCTAAGGATTTTTATTAGAAGAATTCATGTTTGAGGGATATGTTTTGTCTTGGATAAATGTATAGATGTCTTGATACCAAGGGTTTTAGGACCAAAAATTTCACACACCATGTGGACTTTGAAACATCATATATGGGCACCAAAATATGTTCGATGAGAAACTATTTTTGTGTTTGGTTTGTATCAAATTCAATAAGGGATGCGATAGTTAACATGGCATCCGCTGCTTTATTCTATGTGTGAGGAACTTGTTCAAATGTAATCACTAAAAATAACCTTTGAGATTGTCAACCATTCACTTATAAGGAACAATATTATCATTTTTTACCTAATATTCTCCATTTACTTGTTTGATGATTAAAAGGGAATCTCTAAAAATGTCCCCTTTAAGTCGCTAAGAGATTGCAAAGTCCAAACATGCTATTAGAGCTTCATATTCCGTGATGTTGTTAGTATAGAGGAAAACAATTTGGTATGACTTGGGTATAACATCATCATCCAATGTGTGTAGCATAATGCAAACTCTTGATACATGCATGTTGTAGGAGGCATCGAAAAAAATTCCATGAAGTAACTGCATTAATATATACCAAGTATTTGTTAGGGGACTCAAAGTGAAGTGTTTAGAATTCGACAGTGGCGCTACGGCCGGTTGATCTGCGAGCTTACCCTTTTATGGCCTTTTGATTGTAAAATTCAATGTAAAACTTGCTTAGGATTACAACCCAACTAGACATCCGGTTGGTTAAAATAGGTCTAGAGAGTAGATACTTCAAAGGATCGACCTTGTCAATAAGCTTTGTTATGTGATTTAATAGGTAATGTTGGAACTTATGAAAAGTGAATGCGACTAAAAATAGATTTTATCAACTTGAGAATGTTTGAGTTCATGGTCAATCAATGCTATATTGAGTTAATATACAACCTTCTCTCGTACTTTATCATTTTTTGAGTAAGTAGTGCTCCAATATCATGTTCTATAGCTAATGTATACAACCATGGACTTATCTCGGAATAAGTGGCATTAACATTGGTGGAGTTGATAGATATGTTGCCATGTTGTGATTCGGTGTTTTCATTGATGTAAAATCCCATTAAAGAATAATAATTTTAGTGTCTACAAAAGGGGTTGGATGTTGGAGATTTTAATGTAAAGAATAATAAATTTGAATACATAGAAGAACCTTTCCCTTATTTCTTTCTTGTCCAATCTATCTTCCTTTCTTATCTTTGTTCAGTCTTATACATAGTTTACATATTTTGGATATTGAAACTTTGTGTTCTCACTTGTGTGCCAAGAATCATTAAACTTTTATTCAATCAGATCTTGTTTACAACAATGGATTTCATTATATGTAGATGTGTGTGTTCTTGAGTTATACTGACATGCAGGAGTAGAATAAGATTTGTTTCCTTCTTATTTGAAAGTGTTGTTCTCATTTCCCTTTCTTCATTTAAGTCTATGTTCTCCTTTAAATCTTTTTCCCTGTATTCAAAATTATAAAATTACTTAATGGAGCCAACATCCTCATCAAGATTCAATAGAATGTATATTTGTAAATATTTTGGGGTTTGAATAAGGGAACACCCCCATCAAAAGGATGAATTGTTCCTTGAACTACCGAGTGTACTCATGACTACAAATTTTCATCCAACACCATCCTAATAGAATATTGCAAGGAATATAATCACCTAGAATATGAAATATAGTGGGGACCATTTTAAGGCCAGCTAAAAAACCAAAAAAAAAAATCAAGTGTAGGTTATTGTATATAATTGAAGTCTCGAAAAATAGATATATTATCATCAATTACATCTATAGAGATACCCATTTGTTAGAAAGAGGATTTATGGTAAGCTCGTTCAAAATAGATTCAATTTCAATTAGTATACGATTAATTAGATATACACCAATCCATATAGTAATAAGGAATGGTAGGAACTCACCCCGAGACATGTTGAAAGAATATTGATTTGCATTTGGAGTAATAGATGGCTTAGTATGAGAAGCAAGAGTATAGGTTAAGAATAAAAAATGAGCCAAAAATTGGTTAAGTGAGATTCGCAAAAGCATAGGTTTTTAATATAGTTAGTACACGTATAAAAAAGTTAATAATTGAAAATTTTGGCTCTATTTATTCAACAATAATGTATAGCATATTTCATATTAATCACACTTACCAAGAAAATAAAATGCTTTTTTTTTTCTTTATTTAAGGATTTTATGGATATAACACTCTAAATCTAGGAGAAACTTGTTATAAACATTTCATGGAACCATGAAATGTGCATAGAGAAGAATGTGCCACCTCACTAGGCATTTGTAATTCAGATATTTTTATTGTTTCTTGCATCCTTTAGCTGCACAAATTTAATTTGATCTTGTCATCAATAAATTGTGCACTTAATTGCCTTAGGATTATGTAAATGCACATTAAATCTAGACCTTTGGATTACTATTTTACATTTACTATTTGTAACCATCACACTTAGGTGAAGAATTTAATATCTTATGGGATGAATGTCCATAAATGAAAACAAATAATAATTTGCAATGCTTGGAAACCGGAGATATATTGATGTTATTATATTTATGTAATAAAAATGATTACGTTGAATTATGTCATGTGTTTTAAGAATATCTTACAAATTGAAGGATGTGAATATTATTGTTCTTAAATTGCACATGTATTGTGATTTTGTTCATTTTCTCCATAATTATATCTTACAAATTGAAAGATGTGATTATTATTTTTCTTAAAGTGCACATGTATATTGAGATTTCGTTCATTTTCTCCATAGTTAATTCACTTTAAGACATTTGCACCATCTATTGTTAATGGATGCATGCATATTGGTCAATTAAAAGATTGGTTTCAAGAGATTTATCAACTCAGCCAAAAAGGTTTGTCTTCATAGAAAAATAGGCTCATTTATCTTCCTCATTACCCTTATCTTTTGATATTTTTAATAAAATTTGTTAGGTTAGAATTAGAATAAGTAAATTAATTTGTAATTAGATGTTGTAAAGTTAAATTTCTTTCTTTTGATTATGAGTGTTGCTCATTGGTAATTTTGTAGATTAAAATAATTAATGTATGCAATCAAATATAGGTTAGTTAGTTGTAATCATATGTTACATTAGAATGTTATTACCTTCGTGTGATTTATATAAGAATTTGTCATGTTTTTACTAAGTTTCACCATAAAAACTTGATCAAAACAATAAACACATCAATCAATATAGGTTATTTTGGCATACCGAGCTTACTTGACATAGACCTAAGAATATTTGCCTCTTTTTAAAATATATATATTAGATTTACAACATCCCTAAGTTAGTGTGTTAAACAATGCATCAAAAATACCTTAGCACCACCCTATTTTAACTATTTACAAACAATAATATACTATGTTCTTTATATAAAAACGAATTATAAATAATTTTGAATCATAAAACTATTATGCATTGTTTCATGTATTTTCTTCCTTAAAAAAATATTTGAACCTAAATCACTTCTTTAAAGTGAAGGTTCTTAATCATATACATTAAGGGGTTTAAAAATAAATATTAATAAAAATATTCATTGTGTAGTGTATGGTTTAAATGTGATGCCCTTAAAACTATTTTTAGTGACATCAATTTCATAATATTGTTTTCACACACACACAACACATATATTTGTGTGTGTGTGTGGAGAAGATGACCTTTAAATTTAAAGGCTAGTGTGACAATTAGTTCATGTTGATAAGTTGATATAAATGTTGATGTAGTTAGAAATCAAAAACATTTATGTAGAGTAATTCGCAATTAAGAACATTGAATCTAATTTTCTTGTAAGATGTTATAACTAATATGCATACAAGTATAAGCTCTACAATAAAACAAAAATATATTTGAATTTAATTTTTTAAAATATTTCATTATTAATATACATACAAATATAAATTATACGATATTAAAATAAGTGTACAACATATTTATATATGTTAAGTGTTAGTTACACACACACACACACACACACACACACACACACACACACACACACACACACACACACACACACACACACACACACACACACACATCATGTGTGTGTGCGCCTTGTACGCACGCACCGAGATAGATAATGTTTCCTAACTATTTTCGTCCCCACTTTAGTCCACTCAACCATCTTAAGTATTTGAAGGATACGATTCAAGTGTACCATCTTCTTTATCACTCCGAAAGAAAGGCTCGGGGGAAGAGAAGAGGGCCGGCCCAGCCCAAATAGAAGGGAAGGGAAAACGAAATGCCATATCTAGGCCTCCCAGTCTCACTACCTTATAGATTGAAGGGGGGTCGGCGCCCCACCGCAAAGCCCTCGGCCTCCTCGCCCCATATAGATAGAGGACCTCGATTATTTCGAACAAGATAGGTTCAATGCTTCAATTCATTGTCTCAACCCCGCTGTGTGCGTGTGCGTGTGCGTGTGCGTGTGCGTGTGTGTGGTTATAACACTTAACATATAACAACATATTTATATATGTTAAGTGTTGTGTGTGTGTGTGTGTGTGTGTGTGTGTGTGTGTGTGTGTGTGTGTGTGAACTTAATTAATACAAAATTTAACATAAAATATCTAAATATTATATCTAACATATTTTATATTGAATTTTGTATTAATTAAGTTAACAAATATCTACATTGGAAATGATATGATATGTGTGCAAGACATTAGTTTATTTTAATAAAGTTAATAAATGTCTAAATTGAAAATGATGTGAAAACTATTTCATGGAATGTGTTATATTAAGAAAAATAAAATATGAGAGACATTGCTTTTAATATTTATAGATATATTTGTCATTAACAAATAAATAATATTTTTTTAATTTTACGGAAAATGATATGTTAAAATAAAAATATAATAAAATTTAAAATTCTTTCACTAATATTTTAACAGATTTTTAAACTTTATTTAAATATATATATATATATATATATGGAAATCTTAATAAAACATTTATTTAATACATTATTTTATTCTTCCCTTCATGTGTCGAGTTATATTAGAATATCTAGGTAATGGGTCCCATTGGGATTTGAACTCTTGACCATAAATTGTGATGGCCCTTCACCTTATAGTGAGGAAATATTAACTGTGAAAACCATTTTGGCGAGTACCAATTAATGATTTTTAGACACATTTGTTTTTTTAACGTTTCCTTTTGTTTCTTTCCAACCCTTCCCAACTTCGAGGAACCTTCCTTCACCTTGTTAGTATGGATATCTGTGCATCAACCACAAGATAATGGCAAACACACATAAGCGTCCATGAGATATTTATGTATAAGAGACATAATGTCAAAAATAAAACCCGTGTTTAAATTCAATATGTATGCCCAAATAACATAGGGAAAGTTAGTGGCAATTGCAATCAAAGGTGAAATGTTCACATCAATAAGGATGTGAAGTGAATGGAGGAGATGACGTGTGTAAGAATCTAGTTTAAAGATGAGATGTAAATTAGTGTTATTGAGATGGAGTGAACTCAACCTTCCTCTTGCTTTCAAATGTGAATATATGGGCTGTCACACATTTTAGCATAATAATGGAAATAAAGCAAAGAAGAGATGTCGAGGTCTTTGAAGGAAGGAACGAACTCAAGAGAATGAAGTAAATATTAAATCCTACTCCACAATGTTCACAATATCCAATTTTCCCATTTATAAGGTAATGCATTGTAAATTCTATATTATTATAAATTTTCATCTTGAGTGGAATTTGTTTGTGACAACTATGGCTTATAGTAAAATCAAAAAATGTTTACGGATGTTAATATTACATGGGGTAGAGTATTTGTTTCAAAGTTAAATCATTTGTGTTAGATGTAGCAATTGCAATTGAAAGCAATGATTAGAATGAAGTCAATGCTCCTCTTGTTTTCCATTGTATGTTAGCATAACATTGGAAAGAACACAAAGGGGAGATGTAAAGGTCCTTACAAGAATGTACTCATGAGACTACAATAAATATTAAACCTTGTTGCATAATGTTTCCAATATATATTGTTTCTTTTTGTAAGGTAATTCTTATAAATTGTGTATCATTAGATCACGTGTTATCCTCGGTGGCATTTGTTTGTGACAACCATGTCTTCCAAGAAAAGATGAAAATATTTACAATTGTTGATATGACATGGTCTAGCTAAAGTATTTGTTGAAGTTAGATTATTTTTGTTAAAAGTTGTAGCAAACTTTGCTAGATGTTGTAATAAGAGTAATTGAAAGCAATGTTTCAATATATGTTATAGAGAACATGTCCTATGAGGCATGCATGCAAAACAAATCTGCATTCTTTTGGTATGCTTACAAAGGTAAAATGATCATATTCATTGAAAGCAATGATTAGAATGAAGTCAATGCTCCTCTTGTTTTCCATTGTATGTTAGCATAACATTGGAAAGAACACAAAGGGGAGATGTAAAGGTCCTTACAAGAATGTACTCATGAGACTACAATAAATATTAAACCTTGTTGCATAATGTTTCCAATATATATTGTTTCTTTTTGTAAGGTAATTCTTATAAATTGTGTATCATTAGATCACGTGTTATCCTCGGTGGCATTTGTTTGTGACAACCATGTCTTCGAAAAGATGAAAATATTTACAATTGTTGATATGACATGGTCTAGCTAAAGTATTTGTTGAAGTTAGATTATTTTTGTTAAAAGTTGTAGCAAACTTTGCTAGATGTTGTAATAAGAGTAATTGAAAGCAATGTTTCAATATATGTTATAGAGAACATGTCCTAACAGGCATGCATGCAAAACAAATCTGCATTCTTTTGGTATGCTTACAAAGGTAAAATGATCATATTCATTGAAAGCAATGATTAGAATGAAGTCAATGCTCCTCCTGGTTTTCCATTGTATGTTAGCATAACATTGGAAAGAACACAAAGGAGATGTAAAGGTCCTTACAAGAATGTACTCATGAGACTACAATAAATATTAAACCTTGTTGCATAATGTTTCCAATATATATTGTTTCTTTTTGTAAGGTAATTCTTATAAATTGTGTATCATTAGATCACGTGTTATCCTCGGTGGCATTTGTTTGTGACAACCATGTCTTCCAAGAAAAGATGAAAATATTTACAATTGTTGATATGACATGGTCTAGCTAAAGTATTTGTTGAAGTTAGATTATTTTTGTTAAAAGTTGTAGCAAACTTTGCTAGATGTTGTAATAAGAGTAATTGAAAGCAATGTTTCAATATATGTTATAGAGAACATGTCCTAACAGGCATGCATGCAAAACAAATCTGCATTCTTTTGGTATGCTTACAAAGGTAAAATGATCATATTCATTGAAAGCAATGATTAGAATGAAGTCAATGCTCCTCTTGTTTTCCATTGTATGTTAGCATAACATTGGAAAGAACACAAAGGGGAGATGTAAAGGTCCTTACAAGAATGTACTCATGAGACTACAATAAATATTAAACCTTGTTGCATAATGTTTCCAATATATATTGTTTCTTTTTGTAAAAGGTAATTCTTATAAATTGTGTATCATTAGATCACGTGTTATCCTCGGTGGCATTTGTTTGTGACAACCATGTCTTCCAAGAAAAGATGAAAATATTTACAATTGTTGATATTACATGGTCTAGCTAAATTTGTTGAAGTTAGATTATTTGTGTTAAAAGTTGTAGCAAACTTTGCTAGATGTTGTAATAAGAGTAATCAAAGCGGTGTTTCAATATATGTTATAGAGAACATGTCCTAACAGGCATGCATGCAAAACAAATCTGCATTCTTTTGGTATGCTTGCAAAGGTAAAATGATCATATTCATTGAAAAGTGTCAAGGCCTTGTGAATATGCCTATAATTCACACACCTATTGTTTAGAATCTTTTGAACCAAATAGATAAACTAAAATCATATCCAACAAATTCCATCAAAACCTTTGAGTGAAAGTGAGAGGCATATTTACATTTAATCCTAAAAAGTCCTACAGTAATCAAGGGATATGTGTCTTTGGCATATCCTCACTAAATATTCGTTAGCTTCTTTCAAACAACATCTCCACTTAGCAATTTCCTTATAGGAAGAGAGTTTTATCTATAAGGGAATTGACTATTAAAAACTAAAAATAGATAATCAAAATACAATATCACATAGAATTGAGTGTTTTATGTATATATTATTTGACCTCGAAAAAAGAGTTCTATTAATAATTCTAGAAATGGAGCATGAGATATTTTTTCAGGCAAATGTAAATATATAATTCTAAGAATGTAGTTTGTAATAGTCATAGAAAAATTTACATGTATAAGAAAGAGTCTAAGTTCCTTCATTATAGACTCCTTATCTCAAACTTCATAAATCAAAGACCTTGAATACTCAATGCAAACATCACATCTTCAAAATGTTAGAATTATGAGTTGGCACTTCTCCTTGACTTATCATGCCATTACACTATGTCAACTAAAAACAATATCAACATCATATTCTCTTTGATCTAAACCCAAACACTACTAAATATGACGTACCAACATAGAATAACATTGTTAAATATGAGGTACAAACATAATACTAAATATACAAGTATAAAATTAAAACCAAAAATGCACTACTTCTTAAAATACGACAATAATATCTTTGGAAAGATTTTATGGGATCTTGAGGAATGATATGCAACTTAAAACTATGTTTGAGTAAAACACTACATACACTAAATGGGACAATTTATCACTAACCAACTCTATCATGAAACATCCTATTACAATTATATATATATATATATATATATATATATATATATATATATATATATATATATATATATATATATATATATATATATATACTATACCCATGTAATATAACAATATAGTTTTGAGGTCAAAACTTTACATGGGTATATATATATATATATATATATATATATATATAACTATACCCATGTAAAGTTTTGACCTCAAAAACTATATTGTTATATTAAACATTGTGTAGTGATATAGAGGACATTTTTAGCATCACATGTCCCCAAGTTCTTCCTAAACTAGTATAGTACGGAAGACTAGTTCATTAGCTTTCCAATGACTATTGGAACGCGTGAAATGGACACTTGTATGTTCAAGTTGTTGTTGGTTAAAGTTTAAGTCAAACTGGTCAATAGGGAAAACTCATGTATGCAATACCGACTCGTGGAAAAGAGCCTATTTGTGTATTTCGGATTTGGCCGAGGAAAAATTGACTTGGACATGTTTGGTTTATTTCACCGATCTTCGTCAAGCGTGAGAAAAAAGGGGGTTCAACAAAGTGGGGTCCACTTTTGTTTCAAAAGGAAACCCAACAACCATGGTATTAGTGTAATTTTAATTATTCAATTACACTATAGTTTCTATCACATTATTTTGTGCTCTCTCATGATGACACATGGCAGATGAAGAAGGGTCCACATGGTGGGTCCTCAAACCACCACGTGGCCTGCCACCATAACTTACTTAATTCGCCAACCATCTCGGGCTCACAATGTTCAACTCGGTGAGGTAGTTCAACCAACTCGTGCGGGCCGAGCCAACAAACCACCCTCTTAACTCATCAACCATCTCTCCACATATCTCGGCGATCCATTTACAGGCGAAAAAGAGGTTTAGGTGTGGCCACATCCATGTAAGCTTTGGGCGGTCAAATCCTATTTCAAGGATTTATTTATCCGCAATCCGCATAATATGGGAATAAACCCACACAAAGAACATGACTCGATCAAGTTAGATGGTGACAACTCGATGGGGGTCGGGATAGCATGGGGAGTGAAGGTGGACAACTCGGTAGGGAGTCAAGAGTGGACTCGGTGTGGAGTGGGTAGCTCGCAGAAGCTGTAGAAAAATGGTGGAGACTTGAACCGACGACCTCTCTAACCACAATTAACGACCTAACGCCACACCACCAAGCCATGTTATTTATAACATTGTGTATAGGATTTGTTAATGAAAGGAACAATAAGAAGATTGTTCCAAGCTATGAAGATCTCGAGATGATTATAACATGCCACATTTGATAAGCTAAAAAAATCACTGAATAACTTTGAAAAAGAATTTTCAAACAAAGAGCAGTAATATCATATATTATTATGGAACTCTCATTTGTGCAATGAATGAGAATGGGCCTTGCTTATATAGGCAAGGAAGATTAATCTAAGAACCAGTCAAGGCCATAGATCAAGCCATAAATCAAGGAAAGAACTAGTCATCAAAGAAATAGTCAAGACCATAGATTTAGGAAAGAACTAGTCATAACAACTAGATAATATCTTCCTAATATATAAATAAGATAAAATAAATATTCACACATAAGTGGGTGAGGATAAATAAAATAGAAGGTAAATAAAGTACCTAAGTGAACATGAGCTAAGGTAAATACCTACTTTAACACCCCCTCAAGTGAAGTTAGGGCCCAAAATAAAAGTGGCATATCCACAAGAGTATGAGTCTCGATAACTAGGCCTAATAAGGTACTCATGTATAATAATTGGGGAAAAGGGAACACCACAAGTACCAAAAACCAAGAATAACAAAGTAGAGAGAGAAAACTCCATTGCAAGGCATCCCAAGAAGCTCAACTCAAAAAAACTCATACAATGCTAAATATTTTGGTGTGCACTATGGTTTGAATCCACTACTCGGTCATAAAACTCAAAAATAACTGATATTGGTCTTAACCAAAATAGCTCCATACAAGGAGACTATCAAATGGAGTGATGTCGAAAGTGTAAAAAACACCAAACATTATTTGATCAACTACTGCAAATAGGTGTGCCACGATCCAAGAACAATAACCAAAACAACAAGGCAAGGACACAAGATCCAAAGAAATAGGAGTGCCACGATCCAAGAAAAGACAAGGTAACAAGGAAAGGACAAAAACCCTAAGAAGCGGGATTAATGCCACACCCTCCCATCTTGTTGAATGAGTAGAGTGATGTTACAAATCTGTATGAGTTATCAAAACAACTTCTCGAACACTTTGAAAAAATAAAATTGGGCTTCACCATAATAGATCCCCCATAAGAGAGAGTGTCAACATATCTAAAATCTCTCAACAAACAAGAGAGATATACTACATCTGCTAAAGAAAATTTCTCAAAACCATGAGCATTACAATGCAAAAGGTATAGAAAGTGGATCAAGAGGTCAAATGGTGGAGGAGCCACGTTTGTAGATTCCTCTTAACGAATGCTTATGTCACTATCACGAGTGATCAGATATCCACCCCAAATCAACACAGATGGATGAAGAAGATGCCTGCATATGACTTGGTGAAAAATGCATAATGGGTTCATGCAAATGAACATCAAAAAGTGTGTCAAGTAGATCATGTCTCGATAGCTAAAATCTCGTGGTTTCTCAACCCTGAGTGAAGGTGTAGGATTCGTGTATAGCTCATGATCCTTGGAAAGAGTCGAGCGAACAAAAATAGGAGTTTCATCAATGTGTGATCCCAATGAAGTACCTGCTCGAAAACCAATGCCATGGCGAGTATTTTAATTAACATGTGGAATAGGGGAAAAAATATCCTATGAATGTCTGCCAATACCTTCACCAGTGAAACCCATAGAATAGAGCATGCGAGAACCGAATGCAGTGGTATGCTTCTCAAAAGAGTCATGCATGTGAGCAGAAGTAGGATACACATAATGTGTTACTGCAATAGGCATAGATGTGGAAGAACATGCAGTAACAAGCCTAATAGGCTTAGGAGCATCATGGGTAGGAGAAAAATTATATACTAACAGTTCAAGGTGCAGGAGAAATAGTTACAAGTGGACTAGGAGCATGGATATGACTATCCATAATATGAGGGTGATGTTGTAAGTGAGAAAGTGTGTTGTAGGGAGTGTATTAGTGTATCCTTCTCATAAATGAGGTTATGAAGAAGAGAGTTTTACTTTTTAAGTGATCTATTTTGTTCCACAAATTTAACCATATCCTCATAAGTCCACACACTTTGGAGAAAAATATATCATTATCATAATCCATGATAGATACAAGAATGCAACACCCAAAATTTTAGGACGTTGGGCTCAACCAAAATTGTGTCCACAAGTGATTACAACACCCCCCCACCTTGGCACTTTATAATTGAGTGCGTGTAAATATTACAATGAGTAAAATTACCTTTTACATTTGAAATATGTGTATAAAAATATCACCAATGCGAAGATCTCAAAAAATACACAATTTAAAAAAATCACCTTAATTTGAGCTACAGATCAAAAGTCATGAGCACTAGAAGGTTTTTCTATTAAAAAATAATATTTTAATGATGATTTTTTAAAAGGTACATGTGACACTTGTTATCTATATTCCATAGCAAGGAGAATTCCTACATTCTCGAATCCTATTCAAAGTCAAGTCTTCGCCAATGGAAAAGACTTAGCCAAATCACAAAGAAAGCAGCAGGCTCATGGACGATGCCAAGTGTCCAACCGACGCAACTTCAAGATTCAAAGGAGGGAATAAAGTCTCGGAATCCCATGGGGTTTCCACATGGAGATAACTATAAAGGTCCCACCCGAAAGGGGTTTTTGACATTATATGCAGCAGGTCCTTTACTTTCCCAAAGGAACAAAACGACGTGCTCGCGGATGATGCCAAGTGTCGACACAACGCATTCCCAAAACCTGCGGAAAAGAAGAAATCTCAAGGATGCACGGGCTTTCCATGTGGATCTTACAACAAAATGGACTCCAAGTTCGAAGCAGGTCACAAAAGGTGACAAGCCATGTATCACGTATGAGTGATTATGAGACTTATCTGCAAGTTTTAAATGCTCAAGATTTTTTCAAAAGATCGGAAGTAAAGGGTCATTTGGCTTGTCACTTCAGTAACGAAGTTAATGCATAGTCCCGTGTGAAGAGTGCTAACCTACGAATACTCAAGTTATTCACCTACATTCAAAGGGTCATTCCAATAGAATGAAAAACACATGCCACTTGAATCATGAGCCCGAGAACCAATGCACAAAGGGATCGAAAGATGGTTATGTAATAAAGAGCCAAAGGGATGTTCCTCAAAAGGTGAGTCCATTTCAAAAGAGTCAGTCACTGAGAATAGTTTGAAATGTATTAAATAGGCATGGCTTTCTCTCTTCAGAAAGGGAAGATAATGGGAAAGCATGAGAAAGATCTCTAAAAATATGTTCCTATCACTTCACTCCATTTATCATAATTAAAAGTAGTTGGACAGGAGTAAAGATGGATATTCTTATCTCCTCCTCCTCCTCTTATATATATTGTAATCAACAAATAAAATAGGATATAGATAAAAGAGAGAGTCAAAGTGGGTTTTCTTCTCTGTCTCAGTCCCTCTTCTATAAAAGGTAGAGGCCTGGAGCTCTAGCCTTCTTCCTAGGTTTTGTAATAGCAATCTTGCCTCTTTTATATTGTAATATTGTGCACAATTTTTTTGGAGTAATATAATATGCCCTATGGTGCATTTTTTCCATCCTTCACATATCTTTGTTGTCTTTGATCGCCTTTATTTTCATATAGAAATTGTGCATCTTTACAATGTTGTTACTATCTTTGAAGTTGTGCTTAAGTAGTTTGAGGTAGTGTTCATGTGATCTTCTCTGGCCTGTGGTGCAATTTTTCCACCCTTTTCACTCATTCACCATTTCCATTTTTCAGATAGTAGCATTCTCAATTGATTTCTTAGAAGGCTCATTCAAGCATCACCCCGTTAAATTAAAGTTTTGTTTTGCTTTTTCTAACCCTCATCTCACCCACAAAGAAGAACCAAATTCTTTAAAATCTGGAGGTCATCTTAGGGCACACGTCCCACTAACCTATGGTTTCCCATGGCTTTGATGATCCAATCCACCAAGGATGATCATTAACAACACCCAAATTTCCAGGAGGGTAAATAAGTGCATCCACATGATACAGATTTGCGATCAAAGGATAACATATTGCTACATGTCCGAGGGTAAATAATTGCATTCGAGGGTACACGTCTATATCCAATGGATAAAAGAATACACCTGAAGGTACATGATCTTCATCCAACATCCAAAATAGAAATATCTAGAGGGTAAAAGAATGCACCCGTAAGGTACACATCTATAGCCAAGGGATAAAAAATGCACCCAAAGGGTACAGATCTACGTCCAGTGGATAAAAGATTGCATCCAAAACAAAAATATCCATAGAGTAAAAGAATACATCTAGAAGGTACATGTCTATATCCAATGGATAAAAGAATGCACCCAGATGGTACAGATATGTGTCAAGTGGATAAAAGAATGCACCCAAAATGTACAATTATTGATACAAACTTGGATTGTAAATATCTCTTTTTTTGGTACATGTTTAAAAGAAAGAGAAACCCAGAAAGATGATATATTTTTTGTGTTAAAATTTTTTTGTACATAATTATACAGATTTTTTGAAAAATGTGACAAAAAACCCTTCAAATGTCCATATTTGAGTGTCTCGTAACAACGTTGAGTTTACGGTCGATTCTAGGGTTTTGACACCTTCCAAATCTAATGGCACACTTTGTTTTGAATAAAAATGCATGCTACAAAAAAATTCTAACAAATTCTGAATACATGAAAATAATAAACCCTTACTTGCAAAGAAAAACTTATAAATGGATGTCTACATCATATATCACTCTGATACCATGAAAATAATGATAAGAAGATCATTCCAAGCCATGAAGATCTTAGATGATCATAACACACCACATTTGATAAGATGAAAGAAATTCACCTGAAATAACTTTATAAAAGAATTTGCAAACAAAGAGCAATAATATCATATATTATTATGGAACTCTCATTTATACAATGAGAATGGTCCTTGCATATATAGGTAAGGAAAATCAATCTAAGAACCAGTCAAGGCCATAAATCAAGGAAAAACTATTAATCAAAGAACTAGTCAAGATCATAGATTTAGGAAAGAACCAAATCATAACAACTACATAATATCTTCCTAATATCTAAATAAGATAAAAGAAATATCCACACATAAATGGATGAGGATAAATAAAATAGAGGTGAATAAATTACCTAGGTGAGAATGAACTAAGGTAAATACCTACTCTAACAGCTTAACTCTTATTTCATGGTAGGGGATCCTATATAAACCCCCTCCATTCTAAACACTCAAGCTTGGAGTTTCAGATTTCCCAAGGTAGCCAAGCCTCACTCCTAACATTTTGAGGATATTAGAGAGTTCATGTCTACTCATGGAGGAGACGTTTGAATATCTCATGGAGGAATTTCAAGGATTGTTTGAGGAAAGAGTCGGGTTCTCTAAAGGAGTTATTTTTGCCTTTTGTCATTTTCAAGCGGTGAAATGACATTTTCGAGATCTCGGAGTGAAATGGAGACTTGTCCAAAATTCAGATATGATTATTTTGATGTATTTATTTCCCCATTTTGGAGTTCTTTTCATTATTGGGAGTAACTTACGATTCTTTGTGACAGAGAATTAGGGGAAATTGACCGTTTAATTGCTACAAGAAGGTAGAGGACGTTGTCGTACATGGTACGAGTCTTCTAAAGGTCTAATGGTGTAATTTATAAAAAATTATTAATTCCATTATGGTATTGTGAGTTTTTAATTTGTACTTGCAATAGATTTATAATGGAATTATCACATTAGTGGACCCAGAGACGTGAGCACATTTTTTATCTCCATTATCAATTTTGGTGTTGTGATTTGTTTATTGCATTCCGTTATTCCGCATTGATGATTTCTTAATTAATAATTTTGGATGCAATTTAATCATTTAACGATAATTTAACGAAATATTTAAAATGGTTATTTGATCACCGATTTGGATGCACTTTTGGAAGTGGATGTTATGATCCGATTTCTTTTAGATATGGGTGTTTGTTATCAAATTTTAAAAGCCACTCATGATTCCAAATTTTATAGTAGGGGCTCTACTAAAGTTTATGGATCATGTAAACACTAAAATTTAGTAAATCATTCATGACTACAATTCTGGAGTCATGAATGTCTGACAACCATTGGCAATACCTTGGGTACTACACTCCACATTGATTCTCAAACAACTAATTACACCCATACTACCTATGCCCGGATCCTGGTGGAACTTGACACTGATAAAAATCTTCCTGCTACCATAGACCTTCGAGTGCAAAATAGAACTTGGTCACAAACTCTTGATTATGAAGGTCTACCTTTCCGATGTAGAAGGTGTTTTGGATTAGGACACACCTCTATTGCTTGTGGGATGGAAAAACGTCAACATGAGAAGCGCAATTGGTGGAAAGACGCACTCTCGGAGCACCTGATTTTGTGGATAGAAAGGATCTTGAATCTAAAGCAGTAGATGAACTAGAGTCAACGAAAACCCCTTTATCCGAAACTCAAATTGTTAGCAACATGAAAAATACACAAGCTGTTGAGGGCAGCATGGAAAATGATAAATATCTCTCTCAGATAACAACATGGCTGTTCTAAATGGGACAAATGTGACTAAGGAAAATACTCCTCCTTTGTCTTCTTCTCCAACCGCGAAGGCTCCATCAGGGTGGGTTACGGTCAACAAAAAGAAAAAATCTACCACTCTGAAGGGTAACACTTCGCCTTGATGATTCTCATCTCTGCTATTGGTCGGGTTTCATTGGTCTCATCTTTCTTAGCCGGATAGCAGATTGCTTCCAATGGTGTTGATATGCCATTGCTGTTTGTTTTCTGTACTTATGTTGTTTTTTTTTACTTGCTTTGTCGGTTGTTGGTTTTTACTTTGCAGTCTATTTTTTGCTGTCGGACTTAATTGTGCTATCTGGATTTTGATCCATCTCTTGTGCATTAACTTTCAATTCTGGATTCTAAGCCTTGGTGTACAAGGGTATAGTCCCTTTCAAAAAACTATTTTCCAATAATAAAAAAATTCTAAGTTTGAACTTTGACTATGCTCCCTTACTAAGACAAATGTTCACATTCAAAATCCAATCAGATTATCTCTCTAGATCTTTTGTGATTTTTTTTATCTTTACACTATGTTTTTATCATCGATGATAAAAATATTATCATATTAAAGCAATAAAAAACCTATGTGCTTCATGTCACAACTTCATGTTTTAATTCTCCCCTTATCTATCTAGGACCATACAAATGGGTCAGGATGCGGGGTTGAATCTCCATCGACCTATACAATCCGAGATCTTTAAGTTCTATAATTTTTTTGTCAATTTAAATATATTCTTTGGGTCATTTTATCTTCCCAAGGTTGGCCTTATTATAATATTTCACCTATGGAAGGATATATAAGAAATTCATTTTCACTTTCTAACTCACATGGTACTCTTACAAGATCCTATTACAAATATCATTCCAAAAACACTTGAGGGTTACCTAAATCTTCCTAAATTGGTTGCACATCAATTAGAGTGGTCTCTGTTAAAGGTATGAAGCACTCAACTATGTCAAATATTCTAGTTTTGTCCATTTACAAACATGCAAGGGTTAAAGAGGCATGTCTTAGCAAAAGTATAGCCACTCCAAGCATTGTTCAATGGTTTCAAGGAACAAAGGGTTAGGTCGTCTAGATAAGGAACACCACATCACTCTAGTATTGTGTTGGGTATATTTTAAACTATACAATTATCCCGCTATCTTGGTGTAAAGTGGCATGTAATAACCCTAAGGGGTTGTTTTGTTATTCACACCAACACAAGCACATAGGATAACTACATGAAGCTTGATCCCGTAACAAAGGCATGTAGTGCATCGCTTGTTTTTTTCCAACAATTGGGAGTTTGATTGCCAAAGATAACATAGCCTCACAACACACACATGTTTTTTACTTTAGGATTACTAATTCTTTGATGAAATTTTTTATAGGTTTATAGGGTTTTCACTTTATTGCAGTTGATTACATGCTATCCCAAAGTTGTGTGAGCCGAGAGAGACATACAACAAAGGTAATTTCTAGGAAATCGAAGCACATAAAAATTTGTAGGCCCAAACTTCTTAAGGGTCTAAGACCATATAGATCTAGGTTAGGAATGTATAGTACTAGTTGAGACCGTATAATAGTTTCACGGTCATGTCCCTACTCAATTTCAGTTCCAAAACTTGAACCGGATCATTCTCGAGTCTATTTTTACACCCAAATCCTATATGTTATGACCAGAAAACAAATTTTATTTATCCTTTTTGTATTTAAGCAGATTGCTTATAATTTTATCAATCATTACAATTATGAGATCATTATTATGATTTTGAATGGTTAATATTATATGTTAATTGATTATAATAGTTCCCTATTACAAACCTTCACATACTCTTTGTTGTTGTGAACTCCCATAACATAGATTTAATTAGGGTGTAAAAATTTGGTGAACTTGAATATTGAATCAAATCTATTTTTCAAATCCAAATATCCCAAGGTTTTCATTAGTTTCAATTTGTCTATGTTTTCTCTCTATGCCTATTTGGCATATCAATTGTCTTAACTAATACCCTATTGAACATACCGAAACTTTTGCTCCTACTTTTAAGTGTTGTACCCTTATGGAATCTTCTACACCCCATGTTTTGGGATCCTTCTATCTTGGATCATACTAGATATGTATAACCTCTAAATGAATGTGAAATCACTAGTGAACATTCTTTTGATGATGATCCTAATGAAGATGACAATGTTGACTAAACACAAGTTAAAATGGTATCAAATTTTTGTTCTCATCTCCATGAAACAAAATCCCTCATTATATAATCCTCTCATATGCATCCTTCTTGTTGCTAATCTTTCTCATGATCAGGAATCTAATAAGATACCCCTTTTTAGACCCAAACCTCCCTCGGCATCTAATATGCATACATTAACCATCCCTATATTGACAGTACCTATTTCATTAGGGGAATATAATCTTACACTTTATAGTGTTTCGATGACTATTCGTATGACCAATTTTTTTCCTACATATCTTTTCTAGACTCATAGTGCCTCACATGATTTTTTTCAAACACATAGGATTTATAATACCATCTTCATACTTTGCAAGCTAAAATGTTATAATTGCAACAAGGTGCATCTACTTATTCTCACGATATGGAATCTACTCAATTAATTCATACCCCAGCTTACACCCGAAGTGGCCTTTGACCTTCTTCCTATTGGTTTTTTTGATTTTAAGATTCCTATGTATGATGGGAAGGGTGATCCTGAATAGAACCTTCATACATTTCATGTTGATTGCTTGTGATGAGACTCAAATAATCTCATCTTTTTGAAGTAAAATTCCTCATTTTTAGTAAGTTTTGACAGGATATGATCCTATTTGAAAGGATTTTTAACTTTTTAGATATTAAATTTGATGCATATATGATGAATTAATTTGAAGGAATTGTGATTTTTTTATCTCCTAACTCTTAATTATTCTTGCGAGATAAATGGTTTACTATGTAAAAAATAGGTAAACAAGAGTGATAAAGAGAAACAAGATGATCAAAAGGCCACAATATTGACTAAGTAAAGAAGAGTTGAACTCCATAATTATCACTCTAAACTAGTAAAATAACATCTCCGAATCCCACAAAAGCTTCGGACTCCCACCAAAAGTGTTGGAATCAAACCCCGAGCTTCAAACTAAAACCTACAAGCTATTGACTAGAGATAAAATTGTTTGACTACCAAGCCAAACAATGGAAGAATATTGGGAAATATTTTTCAATCCATGAGGATCTTAAAGAACACATGGTAGTCTAATGCCATCTATTCAAAGAGTCGGTGAGAAAGAAAGAATGGACGCTCTCCCATATTTTGTGTGGAGATTCCTAATGTTAATTTTCAAATTGTAAAAGTTTTTATTCACTTCTAGGAGTAGGATATTTTAGTAGTCTCCACTTTTGAATCAACAAGATGGATCTATAAACTAGTTTTTAGTCAAATAAGTCATTGTGAATGAAGGAAGTACTTCGTCATTTATGAGAGGCTAAAATGTTTAAACTTCAATAACTTCTTACAAATACCTCATTATAAGCTTGAATATAGGATCTTATTTTTACCTATCTCTTTTGCAAGGAACATAAAATTGGTTAATACAATTATATTTATTGAATCTATGTGTTGGTAATTTTTTATTAATTTGAATTCGATTCTAAGGGAAGAGAAAGGGCCACTCTCACCCAATGATGAGGACGTTTCCAGTATTTTCATATCTTAGTTTATTTTTTATTCTTGTCATTGAATAAATTTTAGAGATAATAGATTAGGTAATTTGGTTAAAGGTTTATTCATTACTATCATATGTTTGGCTCGATAGTTTATTATTGTTTTCCTAGATTAGTTTTTCTTTTTCTAAATTACTACATCTTTTGAATGTTTATTGATTTATACTTAGATAGTAGGATTGTTGGAAAGATATTTTCTTTGTTTCCTATAAGATATAGCCTTTGAATGCATCCTTGCTTCAATAAATAATCAAATAGAGTAAAGTTACAATGAACCTCATCACTTTTTGTCTCCATTATTGGAGACTTTAAGAATTAATAGGTATTCATTGAGCTAGGGTGTTGTGAAAAATTACTATAAGTTTCCATGTTATCATTTCAATTACTTACTTCCTCTAATGATTCAAAGACATGCATGTGACAATAAGGATATCTTGTGAGTTTCTTGAAGTAATTGGAATCGAAAACTTTCACAATATCTTAGTTAGGAGGAAATATTGATCTAATAATGCTTTTAATATTTTTTAAAGTTTAATCTAGGATTTTAGAATCGTTTCCTTAGTTCATCCATAGGGTTAGAGATTCAAGAGGAATAGTCTTTAAACATAATCCCCATAGAATCAAGATCAAATGACATGTTTAACAGGTTGAGGTTGGACTACATGAAAATATGAAAGGAATAGAAAATGTAGTTCCTACATAAGAAATAACTTTCACCCATCCCATTGTGATAGAAAATAAGGATCGCACTCATATGAATGTTATATCCCCATCAATATTTCCTACCTTTATGGGAATATACTTAAAATACCCTGATCATTTTTTATTTAAATTTAAGGTCCTTCTCCATACATATGATTACACTATAGATAATCAAAAGTTAAATTTGTTTCCCTATACACTTAAGGACTTAACCATGCGTTGATTTATGGGTTTGGTCCATAGCTCCATTTGTAATTGGGATGAAATGGAAATAAAATTATTTTACAAGTATCAAGATTATTGAAAGGTTCTTCACCACAAAAAGAACTCTTTAAGATGACCCAAAAGAAGATGAAATCCTTGAGGATTATCTTAATAGATACCTCTTTGTCCATAAAATTTGTGGCAATGGAATGTACCAAGAATAAAACAAAACCATGTTTATAATAGGATTAAATGATGGATCCATAGATATTCTAAATAAAATGGTAAAAGGTGATGTAAATAAACTAGGACTAGTAGATATTGTTAACATTTATAGTAATACTCAAGGACTAGACCAAGGTTTCAAGGAATGAAAAAAAGAGAAAAAAGTAGTGAAGTAAGTCAATTGATGGAGGAGTTTTCTCATCACAAAATAGATATCATATTTTACTTAAATACTTATATGGACAATATACACGCAAAAATCTAGGGATTTTTCCTTTATCAATTTACCGTCCTAGATGTAGAAATAAACATGCACTCAAATATTTCCCTCTAGAAAAGGTAGATATCTATGGTATATATGATCTAAACCATTCCACTATCCATTGTAACTTACTCCCAAAAATTAAGTATAATGTGAATAAAATCACCCACTAGGAGGCATAACTTAATTACTCGTGTCAAAGACAAGGTGGTAGCTTTTCTTCGAAACAAAACTCTAATCCTTTTGTTCCTACAAACCAATGGCCTAAAACCAATGGAACACACCATGACCTAGTACATAGTCTTGGGTCTAATTCATTCCTCAAGAATAGAATAATCCACCATGATCAAACTAGTATCAACAAAATGGGTAGTTTAACAATATCAACAAAAATTGGTACCCCAAAAAATATAATCAACAAAACTATATCCAACAATTTAATGGTCAAAGGCATAATAAAAATATGAAAAAACATAACTAAGCCTTAATTCTTGTACCTTCAAATAATAATCCACAACCTTAACTAGACCATGTTAATCAACCACAAGTTCCCGCCCAACCTATGACCAATCCTAAAATTGTAAAATAGAGAACCCCTTATCTTATTCTATACAAATATCAATTCAAAACAAATTGATCATGTAACATAGAAATTTTTAATGAAATTATAGTTAATGTCAAGTTAAATGCAAGATTGATGCATAATAATTTGAACCTAAAGTCAACACTACATAAATAGGGGACACAAAAATGACTTTTCACAATATACCACACATCTATATAAACACGTAGTAAATATCAAGATGGACTTGTAGAATTGGGAGGAAAGATCATCTATCAATAATGCAGACTTGAGCTTCCTTTGAGTCAATGAATTATCTTCAATGCAAACCGATGCACATCGACTAATGTGAAATGAATCCAAATATTGATATAGTTAATGCAAACATAGAATATTAGTTAGTGAGGATGTCAATCGATCATGGAACAATGGAGAGAGCTCAAAAAATATGAAAAATAAAATTCTTTTCTTTTCTTCCACATTTTTAGCACCAGGATTTCACAACTACATTCAAAAAAAAATAAAAATAGTTTACTACATCATACAATGTGAAAGGTGCATGAGATAGAACTAGTATTCGCATGAGGAAAGGGGTATAATGTGAACGGTAGAGTAGATAAAAATCATATGGATATGTAGATTATTTTATATAGTTTCATGCTTTATAGTAGAATATTCATTAGGATGAAAGGTGGAGGTAGAAAAGATGAATAAACAACAAATAATACCATGATATTTAGACTCATAACAACTCCATTATAATATACACTACATAAACCTTAAATAAACTTAAATTCTTTGCAAAAAAAAAAATCTCTCATGACATGGGGAATTGTACAATTAATAATTAACCTTTCATGCATTAAAAACCAAATTATTATTCTAAGAAATATCCCGCTCTGATACCAAATGTAGATTTGGTCGAGATTAACACAAAAATAATATGATTGGATTAATTCATTCATAATAGTTTTTACATATTGATAAAATTTACAATCTTCTATATTAATACAATAGGTTGAACCTATTAATTAGGATCTTTATATTATTTATCAACCTCTAACCTACTCTACACAGGTGAAAAAAACACCAAACAACTTGCTAACTTTGACTAACCATTAACAAACATTAAAATAGGTTTAACATAATTAAACCTACGTACTAAATAACTAACTAGTTTTACCTATTTAATCACACATATAATGATTTATGTGAGCACTAACGTAATCATTTACAAACATTTGTGGCATGTATTGATCATTAGTGTATTGGAGTTTGGTAGGGATAGGAAGTAGATTTCAAAAATTTGAGATGATGCAACATGTTGATCTCGCCACATGTAGGCAATCAATGTTCTACAAAGTTTGGAGGTAAGAGAACAAGGTATGAGATAGTCCCGTTAAAATATGCCTACGCTTGTCACTTATCCATTGAAGGAAAGAATACAATATCCCAAACGTTGAATTGTTAACTCGATGCCACTTGTCGAGATCATCCCCACGAAATTCCATGGACCTCCAAGCTCCCCAACATGTCAATCTCTTCCACTTCTCAACCATAAATTTTATTCAAAGTATAAAAACCAAAACTTAGTTAAAATAGAAATATTTTACATGAAGTAATGGCGATGATTGACACTCATCTCCCATCTATCACATGCATTGAAAGCAATGAAAAATGACTAAGTTCAAAACCTTGTAGGACATTTTGAAATTTATTAACACCGAGTGTCAAGGATCCATTGGGGGAGATAAAACATGTTTAAAAGCTTCCAAGTGTCCTACATCCATTTCTCTAGGATTTCAAGGAATGAAATGGTGTCAAGGATTTTTCAAATTCAAAATAAATAGTGGGAAAACTTAACCAAATCTATAAGTTGCAAAAATAAGGATAAGGGGGCAAAATAAGGAGATTCTAATCTGATTTACCACATGGATCCTTAATATTATCTATAGAAGTCTAAGGTTTGCAACAATGTTAAATTTGAAAACATATTGGTGACTCAAAGGAGAAATTTGCTTGCTAAATGTATGAATCAATGACATTTACATCCATTGGGAATGAAGTCTTTCATTAAAAACCTTGAAATTGTGAATTTGGAGATTGAAAATACCTTTAAACCTTGAGATTACCTCCTCGAAAACCTTTAATCCAATTTTTTTCTAAATATTTAAAGGTGTCAATGTGAATAGTCATATCAAGGATTCCACCACAAAACTAAACATGGAAACACGTACACTTCCCAAGGTAAGAAGTGCATAGTGTGTAACATAACTTATTTTACAACAAGAAAACCTACGCTACTCCTACTCTAACCATGTACAAAAAATTTATACAAAGCCAAATATAGGTTGCAATAATTATCTTCCTTTTTTATGAAATGATACCATGAGATCAGCTTTGAAGAACCCATGAAAAGTGAGAAGAGTGAAAATAGGTTATACATCTCCTCCTCCAAAATGTTAGCTTTAATGGAAGAATACACCACCAATTACTTTTTTCTTTATTTGTGAAGGTATATCAATTGACTCTTGATATTTTAAAACTCTTCTTCATTCTCTAAGGTGAACACGATAGGTGGAAACTCTAAATTAGAATTTCGGATGGATAGGTATTTGATAGAAACCCAATTTTTAACACTAATGGAATTCCTTCTCTCGTTATGTTTATTTTTTCATGCAAAATTACTAGCCTAAAAATTCAAACTTTCAAGCATGAAAACTAAGCCCATAATGCAAAATTTTTCTTCTCGATCACACTATGCCCTCCTCCCTGACAACCTTTATCTAATGGAAACATCAACTCAAGCTATGGAGAAGGTCCTAATAATATTTTCAAGCATGCCTTAGTGTGCAAGGAAGTGTGCTGAAGTTCATGGATTGATTCAACAAAGTTCAGTGAAGGACTAGTATTGGTTGAAGCCTAGTTAAGCCAATTTTGGCCATTTTGTAGCCTGTGCACATCCTCCCGAAGCCTGTAAAAATAAAAAGGATGAAAAATTGATCTCAGAAAGTGCTAAGCAGGAATGGACAAGTGTTTTTTAGCATAACAAGGGTGCATAGTCAAATCAAGGGTTCTCAAAGTGAAAATACCAAATTTGAGTGTCTACACATATAGTCATAGTCATAAGAGATCATACATCACAAATCCATCTCTTAGAGTATAAAAAAATAATTTAACTTAGGGAATAATATACTTATTATTATTTCCATACTTACCAATGTTTTCCTAAGGTAGACAAACATCCAAATTTGAAGACGAATCAAATTTATTAATACTCTTATGTGTTTCTTCCAATTTCAAGCTTAAATCATGCAAAGTAAAAAGATAATTGCAATATATTTTTATAATTTTAATATATTTGGCATGTGTTATAATTGATCAAACATCTTGTTATTTATTTTTACTCGTATATGATCTTCAATTTTAATTTAGTAACATGAATATACTTCCTTTCTAGATTTGAGACATATACGTTATAATACCGATACCAATTTTATTCTAACTTAGGGTTAAATAATAAGGTAAAGAGAAGAAATAATCACTCATATCAATATTTTCAAATATATGAAATATACGAAAAGATATAGGACGATAGGAATAAAGTAATCAAATCAAGTACATAATCCCAAAAGATAGGTTCGTAGATCTAAAGATAGATTCGACCGCAATATTGTCTTTACATCGATGAACCTATATGGAGGAATTTTTCAAGTCCCCATATTTTGTAGATAGTTTGACGACACTCTAATACCCCTCTATACACAATTTCCAAAGACTCTAAACATGGTAACACAAATTATTTTTATAATCCTATTTTTCTCTTTTTTATTTTCCATTGGAATATCAATGACATATCTCTTGGCACAATCTCAATACATCGTTTAGTATTGTTTATAATATTGTATTTCTATTCTTAATTATATTTACAAAAGTAATTATATATTTAGGAACATAATCCCCAAATTTCATATCGGGTGTTATGTGAATATTATTTGAAGGTGATATTAGGTGGTAGTACCAAGATGTTAAGTGGTGATAAAGAAAGCTAAGGAAAGTACCAAGACGATGCTACATGAGGTGTTTCATAATTGAACACTCATATTCTAATGCACCCCTTAAGGCATGGATTCAAACTAGATTAATACACCAAAAATCGTAAAGAGAAAGTGTTATTATTAAGTGAAATATAAGGTGTATAAAAATTCCATTGCATACCAAGGTTCTATCATTATGATCATGGCCTAAGATTCATGAATAGTATGGAAGATATTTAAATCACTCTTGTCTCTAAATAGGATGCATACTTTTATTTCTACGTACATTTTCCATTGCGTAAAATAGATATGCTTGTGCATTTATTTTAAACTAAGTATTTATATATCACTCCATGGTTGGACCAAATAAGAGTTGTTTCAAGTGATCTTCCATAATTAAGATGAGAAGAGTTGGGATGTTATCATTTTCATGTGGTATTGGAGTTGAGTTCCAAGCCATGTTGGAATTGGTAGATTAATAAATAGATGCACAATTAGGCAAGGGTTTTAGACCCTAGTCATTATTGAGCTTATAGTGTGATGACATTCTCAATGAGTTTATGGATTTTCATTGTCATGAAAATGAAGGTGGCTTTGACTCTACACATCATTTACTCTTTGTTTGTTAGTGGGATAATGGAATGAAAAGATGAGGTTAATCATTTGCAAAAAAATTCCTTCAAGTGCGAGACATAACAATATCTTATAGTACATTTTTAGTCGCATGCTCGGTGGTGTTGGATTTTAGTTCAAGTATATTTGGCCAATTTAATGGCCATATCCAATCCTCAACATAGTTCTTCTCAAAGGATTCTTTAAGGTTTGTAGTACAAGAGGAGACACAAAATTATCTCAAACAAAAGGTCATCTAGATCGATGGTCTCATTTCATTTGTCATTTCCACTAGCTAATTGGCATTTGCAAAATTCATGAAAATAAAAAAGAACATATTTCGTATCAATGTATTTTGTATGCTTGCATTCTTTCTTTATGTATTCATAATCCCGTTGTTATCATTTCTACACACTTCATGAAAGCATTTAAAACATGTCAACATAGGAAGACTTGCGAGGTATCTTGTGCATTCCTCACAGCATTTAAATACATATATACAACATATTTAGTTAGCATGTAAGAATAAAAAAATTATTTCCGTAAGCCAAAATAAATAATTGTACTCAAATGATCAATAGATCATACAATCAAGAACACAAACATGAAGTTAAAAGAAGATGGAAAACTTGAAAAAGATGACAGAAATTGCCGGGTCTACCAAAATGACGGTTCTTATTCTTGGTGACACAAAAGGACATAAGTTTTAGCACTAATTATATTTGATTTTGGAGGTTATACACTTCATGCTTATGCATTGGAAGTGAATTTTTAACCATAATATAAATTAAATGGGAGATTACAACTATCAATTTAGTGTCCTCGAGCCTTTGTAGGTTTGGGCATGTTGACCACAACACATAACAAAGCAACAACCTTTCCCCAAAGTTTGGATTTGATTAGGTACAATGTATATAATGTCTAGAGTGCTTCAAATGATTCCCGCGAACATTCAATGCCTCCAAAATAAATTGATTGTTATGTATGCATGGTTTCAATTTCTAATTTTATTGTTATGATCTTTGTGTTGAGATACATGTATACCTAAAAATATACTTTCTCCCAGGCATTAGGGTAGTTATGATTTGTCCCATGGAAGCAAAAAATCCTTAATGGAAACGATGTGATTTTAGGAGCATGGGTCGAGGTTAGTAGGGCTCAAACACCATCAAATGATTGAGCCTTTAAGAGTGGAAGCCTTAGTATAAAAACTAGAAAAAACAATAAATTTCATAAATAAAAAAATAACATTAGAAATATATAAATCTTAAGTTGTGTGTCAAAAAAATTTCCGCACGAAATAATAACTTTCAACAAATTATAAATGTTCTAATGGTTGTTTGATCTCTTTTGAATGCATGTGAGTATTCAGCAAAATGCCAATAATCTTATGTGAATTTCTTATTATTTGTAAATAATTGAATTCAAATCAAGACTTTATTAGCATACAAACCAACATCAAATAATTAGAAATATTATAGATGTGACATGGTGGATGGGTATCTTAACAAAAGTCAATTAAAAAATCCAAAAGTATCATGAATACCTTAAATAAATATTATTAGAGGTATTTGGTACACAAATAATGCTCGAGAGTTGGGAGAGGCTTGAAAATCGAAGAGTACACTAATAATGCTTAAAAACATGCAAATCAATAAATGTTTCAAAGAGGCCGGTCCATTTCAAGTGTTTGGAGTAGGTTAAAATCGATAACAATCACTAAATAATCAATAAAAATGAAAAGATTTCTAGTAGATGCGTGTGTATAAATTATTATTAAAGTCACATGTAGGAGCACTTCACGTGTAAGACAATCTTTTTTTTTTGGAGGCTAGGTACCTAGTGCATGTGAGGGTGCATTATTATTATGAGTATGACCCAAGTCAAAGATAAATGGGAAACCTAACATCAGATTCTGAGTATAAAACTGACGCTTGTGATTGCAAGCAACCACTTTTTTCTTGTTGTACTTGCCTCCTCCCCGAGTTCCAACCCAACCCATTTTCCCCACCGACATAAAATATCATATTTCGAAGCGGCCAAAAAAGGGTGTTAAGTGAGCCATCGAAATGGGGCCGTCCAATTTAGTACTATTTCTTTTTCGGAAATGTATAACGTGTTAGTATTGTAGTTTGGAAATCGCATTAATTATTATTAAGATTGAGGCATTAAACAACCACTCATTTTAAGTAAGCAACAACAATTCCCGGCGAAAATTTGGATACAAACGAAAATGACATGTAAGAATTGATACCTCTTTCCAATGCCAAAATCTTAAAATATGCAAGACAACAATGTTTATTCTCGGTATTTGTGGATCTCTCTCCATTACCTTAAAAAAACATTCTCATAATGATGATGAAGAATTTGTTAAAATTAATAGATGTTAAAAAAAAACGGATATAAGTATGTCGAAAGGCGTTTTCGAGAGACGGGTAGATTCGGGAGGGTGTCGACACCGGTCAAGTGAATCGGCGACGGAAATGTTGGGGCAGAGGACATTGAAGGATGACCCTATCGAGTCGTCGAATGTGGAGAAACTTTAATACGTGAAACCTTAAATTATGGACAAACCCTAAAAGCATAACATTCATCAAAGCAAATGTAGACGACATTCCTTTGGTGTTTGTTGTGGATTTCTTGTGGACAAGGATGTTGGCCGTGATGAAAGCTTATAGAGGCGTGTTGCAGAAGAGAAGCACGAATAAATGAATACATGTAAACACCACCATACTCGCAATCCGTAAGCTTCAAACGAGGCCGGACATTGTTGATTTGTGGAAGAAAACGATATTGTGTATATTAACAGAGAGAGAGAGAGAGAGAGAGAGAGAGAGAGAGAGAGAGAGAGAGAGAGACGATCAGCGTTTATTGTTTGTGTGTTGCAGATGACAACTACCCGTCGAAGGCAGTGAGGGCGAGTTGTCCTTGCAGCTCGAACTTACTAACATGCAATCAGTAGATGTGGTTTTGCCACAGGAGACTCAAGGACAAAAAGCCAAAGAAAGATAAAGACAAAGACAAAGACAAAGAACACCCTATGCACCTCCCCTTCTTGTATGAAAAGTACACACATGATATTTTTGCGTTGATTTTGCAAAAATTTTAAAGATATTTGTGTTTTTGTTGCAGGGTTTTTCGATTGATGTGGATGGTAGACGTAGGGTGCTTTGAGGATATCACCGCCATGTGGTCAATTTCTCCTCCTCTACTGTCTCCTGCATGGGTTAGCTTGGATTCTCCTCTGTGTTTTCCTCAATGTATTTTTACCACTTGTGGATTTCTTTTGATGTTCCTCCGATCATCTCCTCGTTTGCTTAGGTGCACGGGTGGGTTTGGTTGTGGTTTTTTTGTAAGTTTATAGTTTATTACAAATATGAACCATGTAAATGTGTGAGGAATGTTATTATTTTTGATTTGAAACTGTGAGATCTATTCATGGTTGTTAGATTGTTTTCCTTTTTCATTGTTACATAGATAAAATAAGATTATTTCCTTTATGTTCAAATGTTTTCCATTTTTTTAAAATTGCAAGCTGCAAGGCTAAACCGAATCTCGACCTAAATTGGTTATGCCCCACATCCGTCGAGGGACGAATCCAGCTTTCTTGGTTTATACACCTCTTCCTTGTCATAGAGAGAGGCCCCAACATTTGGAATATTAAGCTCACGAGAGGGGTTTATGAATAATAATATGGCTCTTTTTATGTTCCACCTAGGTAGTGTGACTATAGTCTATGAGACCCTCCTTGTGGGAGCGGGGTAAATTTTTACTTTACCATCTATAAATTATTTCAATTTTGTACCTCCAAAGGTTATGAACTCATAAATAAGATAGAGAATAAACGAGAGCATTGTTAACCCTCTCATATGTGTGTTGGGGCAAGTATATGGGTAGGGTCCTTGTCATTACTATGCTTTGATGTCTTGCCATCTAGTATGTAGCTTGTGTGTCGAATATCAGTGTGTTATGGATTAATTAATCACATCTTCTATCTTTCTTAGCAATTGATGTCTCTTAGGCGGTTAAAAAATTATTGTATTTACTCACCATTCAACAAGATTGAAAGAAGATGATTGCATTTTTAAGTTAACCTTTTCGTATCTCCAAAGTGGGCTTTCAATCTTTGCGTATGAAAATTCTATAAAGAGAAACATGGAAAAATAAAAATAGCATAATGAATTTTAGATCTAATATTATTCCAAACTAGAATGTAGTAGGTAAAGAGTGTTAGGTTGTGGAGCTAGATTGATTCACAGGTTAGCATGTAATGGAAAGTGACTAGAAGTACGAACCGACATAAGGAAAAGGAGGAACTAGACTGTGCAAACTTTTAATATTGTTTTTGTTTTAAAGAAAACCTATTTGGATGGTTTGTCTAGCTTATATAAGCTTAGAAAACTAGGGTTAGAGAGAGTTAGATGAGTTGATGAGAAGAAGAGCATAATCCTTGGTTGAAAGGATGAAGAAGAAGAAGAAGAAGAAAAAAGATTACATGAAGACAAGAGCTTTCATGGAGAGAAGTTGAACAAGAAGGAAAGTGTAGGTACACTATTGGTGAGAAGATGGTATTATCTTCTACTTGTATTTCCTTTGTATTGTTTAGTCTCATGTAATGGCTTGCATAGTATGCAAAGCACTTAGGGTTTCTTCTTGTTAGATCCACAGGTTGTTGTGAGATCTTGTTATTGCTCATTCTTGTAGATCCACATGTTGTGAGATCTTGTATTGCAGATCCATGAGATCATGTTGTATTGTTGATCCATAGGAATCTAGCATGGTAGAGGAAGTTGTCTTCATGTTTGCGTTTTGTGCAGTGATGGAGGAGAGACTTACTTCTTGGTGCATGGTTAGGGTTGCACATTGGTAGATCTTTCTAGAGGTCTTGTTTGTAGATTCACAATATAGTGAGAGCTTGGTTGCACAATGGTAGATGCAGGGTAGCTTCAGGTATGTGAGATCTGGTTATGTTTGAGAGGCGGTTTTAGTGCACTCAGGTAGATCCGGTTAGAGATCTGGAGGAGACACAAGTGGTGGTATGGAGGCATGGTTTAGTGTACTCAGGCAGATCCGGTTGGAGATCTGGGAGGAGGAGATACTCTTGTAGAGATACATGTACTCTTGTGCAGAAGAGTTGGTTTGTAATCTCTTGTTATATATATATATATATATATATATATATATGTATGTATGAGATCTCTATCTTTGGTGGACATAGCCCACATTGGGTGAACCATGGTACATGCTTGTTATGTGTGTGTACTTTTGTGTGATTTGGATTATTCTAGTTTATACTTCCACTACTGTAGATTTTGTGGGGAATTGTTTAGATCATGTGTGCATGATTTTGTTTGTTATTAAATCATAACACTATTCCGTAGTCTTGTATTCCCAACAACTGGTATCAGAGCGATGGCTTTAGTTTTTAGAGCAAGGGTTTGCTTCATGGTTTTGTTAGTAGTTATTACTGACATGTATGAGAGTAGGGTTTATTTTTCCTGATGTGAAAATTGCAGGAAGAGATTGAATCTCAAGTGGGAGCTGGAAGTGTAAGGTTGTTGGAGAACACAGTGACCAGCGTCGATTAAGTGGCAACCAACATCGGTAGGGTGAGACCGTGGTCGGTTATTGAGGACCATGGTCGGTTATAGGGTGACTGTGGTCGGTTACTGAGTAGCCAGTTATAAACAAAAAATCACATATATGAAGAAATGAAGAGATGCATGGAATGTATCTTGTTTGTTGAGTGTATGGTTTAATTGCACATGCATGGTTTTGGATTGCAGATCTAGACAAAGAAAAGGAATAGTATGCATTCTTGGTGTAGTTAGATGCACGGCTTTGGTAGAGAGAGCATAGTAGCACAGAACGAAGATGGGGCTTCCATCAGAGAAGCATGTACTTCAGTTGAAGATGCGGTTGAGTATCTTGGTGTTGGTAAGGTGATGTATTTCATCTTGATGCAATTTATTGCATGGATTTGTTGTATTGTTTTTGTATGAGATTTGGATGCTTCTTGAAATGATTGGATCAGCTCAACTATCGGCTTTGGTCAAGTAGGCACCTGGTGTGGTGTGTTATGCCAAATTGTGTGGCATTGGGTTCATTCTAACAACATCGACATCGGTCTGAGAACCGAGGTGGTCACAAAGGAACCAATATTAGTCAGCTAACCATGGTTGGTTAGGGGATGACCGTGGTTGGTATTTATGGAAACTTATTTTTACAGGGTTTTTTGCAGCAAGAGAGGGAAGATGGTTCTTTGTCTTGGTTTGGAGGATCAAGTTTCTTGCACAGAGTGTACATGGAAGAGACGGTGTAGATCACTTCATGGTTTGGATCAAAAAGAGGATGAGTTGGCTCGGTTAGTCCATTGAGACTTTGAGTCAGGTATCTCTATATGGTTCATGTTTTATTTCTTTCATTTTGGAGCAAACTGATATTATGTTTGGATTGTGTGCACAAATTTACACCATGGTTTCTTGGTGTTGTTTGAATTTTATTTCCGGTTGTGTGGAATCTTGAGGACAAGGGTTTCTAGTCTAAGGATGAGATCCTCAATGAAAAGTCATGGTTAGACACAGTTGCAGGTAATGAGAGATGTTGAGTACACATGGATGGAAAGAAGGTGATTCACCTACTTCACAAGAAGTCCAAACTTCTGTGATGTAGAAGTATTCTCAGAGAAGAAAGGGAATCAATTTTATAGTTCTTTCATCTGTTTTATTTCTCACTGACATATTAGCTTTTGAGCTTGGTGTTAGAGGCAGTCTTTGGGGATTTTGTGTTCAGTGGGAGCAAGCCATGGTTGTTGGCATTACAGGATTGGATACATGATGCACATGCAGAATGAGAGGAGATTGCAACTATTCAAAGTGGCAGGAGGCACAAGTTGGTTTTGGAGGGCAGTCATGGATTTGTAGTTATTTTGAGTTTATTGCTTTGTGATGTCACTTCTAGTTTATTTTGTGGTGCCTGGATATTCCTTAGGGATGACAGTTGATGGTAGATTCAGTTGGTTTTAGATGATAGAGCAATTTTTAGAGTTTGAAGGGTGAAAAAGGAGAAAATCTTATTATAGAGACCGGTGTTGGTTAAGGTTAACCGTGGTCGGTCATCTGTAACCGTGGTCGTCCATGAGTTAACCGTGGTCGGCCAGGAGTTAACCGTGGTCGGTTTGGTCACAGGTTTGATAATAGTGTTTATTTACCATTTTTAGATGGTGCCCTTGTTTTTGCTTTCATCTTGGTTAGTTTGTGCAGAGTATGTTGATGACATGTTTGCTGGTATTTGCACTTGGTATTAGTGGCATGGTTTAGCATGGATGTTTGTTATTGACATTGATGAGCACATGATTCATATTCAGCTTTGGAGTTAGTCGGTGGTAGACTTGGAGCTTCTGGAGAGCTAGTGATATGGATGGATGTACATGGTGAGTTTGTACATGTTGGATAGATTTATTTTGTGAGTCTATGATGATGCAGATGTTTGATTTGCACATGGATGCTTTGAGCATGAGTAGGGGATGTTTTTATTTCCTCTTGATTACTATGTTACTCCTTGAGAGATGTTATCTATAGATGATTATCTTGGACATGCTAGTTATTTATACAGGGTTGGATTTGTAGATTGTAGTGTTTGGATTCTTTGAGTTATGCAGGTTTGTGGATTGATCACCCACTATTGTAGGTAGAACTCATTTGGGCTATCTTTACCTAGGATCTTGTTTTGCTTTCGCATATTCCAGTTTGACTTGTCTTGGTCAGTTGCATTGGTGGTTGCATGGAGACATGGATAGATGGATGGAGAACATGGTTGGTTTTATAGGTATGGCTACGGATGCGATTGAGGCTCAAAACTTCAGTTTGAGTGGGAGCTCTTGTAGGTGTGTTAGTCATGATGGCTTGTTGCATGAGGAGCTAGGTTGGCTTGTTTGTCTGATACCAACAATTGGTATGGTGTTATGATTCAGTGGGAGCTTGAGGCTTGGTGTCACGGATCAGTTGTAGCTTCATGCAGTTTGGTAAGTCATGGTTTTATCTTCTTGGTTTGAGAAGATGGTTTGATCTTCCTGGTTTTATTTTTCTTTGAGAGAATTGTTGAAGGAAAGAATAGATGGTCTTCATGGTGTGTTGAGGATAGTGATGTACAGGTACATGTACAAAGGTTCAATAATTTATCTCCAAGTGGGAGATTATTAGGTTGTGGAGCTAGATTTCTTCACAATTAGCATGCAATGGAAAGTGACTAGAAATATAGTAACCAACATCAATTACTGGATGGGACCGATGTCGATCGGAAAAAAGGAGGAACTAGCCATGGTTAGGTCTAACCAACCAGTGTTAGTTACTTGTGCGAAGCAATTTATTTTTAAGTCACGGGTTTTAATATTGTTTTTGTTTTAAAGCAAATCTATTGGATGTAATTTCATGGCTAAGTTTCCCTAAGTTTCTAAGCTTATATAAGCTAGAAAACTAGGGTTAGAGAGAGTTAGATGAGTTGATGAGAAGAAGAGCATAATCCTTGGTTGAAAGGATGAAGAAGAAGAAGAAGAAGAAGAAGAAAAATTTACATGAAGACAAGAGCTTTCATGGAGAGAAGTTGAATAGAAGGAAAGTGCAGGTACATTGTTGGTGAGAAGATGGTATTATCTTCTACTGTATTTCCTTTGTATTATTTAGTCTCATGTAATGGCTTGCATAGTATGCAAAGCACTTAGGGTTTCTTCTTGTTAGATCCACAGTTGTTGTGAGATCTTGTTATTGCTCATTCTTGTAGATCCACATGTTGTGAGATCTTGTATTGCAGATCCATGAGATCATGTTGTATTGTTGATCCATAGGAATCTAGCATGGTAGAGGAAGTTGTCTTCATGTTTGTAGTTTGTTGCAGTGATGGAGGAGAGACTTACTTCTTGGTGCATGGTTAGGGTTGCACATTGGTAGATATTTCTAGAGGTCTTGTTTACATATTCACAATACAAGAATAGCTTGGTTGCACAATGGCGAGATGTAAGGTAGCTTGTGTATGTGAGATCTGGTTATGTTTGAGGCGCGCGTTTTAGTGCACTCGGGTAGATCCGGTTAGATATCTGGAGGAGACACAAGTGGTGGTATGGAGGCACGGTTTAGTGTACTCAGGCAACTCCGGTTGGAGATCTGAGAGGAGGAGATACTCTTGTAGAGATACATGTAATCTTGTGCAGAAGAGTTGGTTTGTAATCTCTTGTTATATTATATATATATGAGATCTCTATCTTTGTTGGACGTAGCCCACATTGGGTGAACCACGGTACATGCTTGTTATGTGTGTGTACTTTTGTGTGATTTGGATTATTCTAGTTTATACTTCCACTGCTATAAATTTTGTGGGAATTGTTTAGATCATGTGTGCATGATTTTGTTTGTTATTAAATCATAACACTATTCTGTAGTCTTGTATTCCCAACAAAGAGAAAGGTACTAAGTGTATATTTAACCAGCTTATATCTCTATTTTTGAGTTCCTTAGATGTCTAAAAGGTGACAAAATTTAGGTAACATGCAAATCCAGTCCGAATCCAACCTCATCCCGGATTGGTTAAGCCCCATACCCGTCTGAGGACAAAACCACCTACTTAGTTTATATGCCTCTTCCTCATCATATTTCTTAAAATCACTAAGTTTATAAAAGCCCTTACATTTGGAATATTAATCCCAACATGCATACATTTGTGCAGATTAGAATATTGTTTTAATATGAAAATTGTGTACATATTTGGTTTCTTTTTTAGACAAGTTTCTTTTCTACTCTCTCATAAACATATTACTTGAGTGGGGTTGGATAAGGGTCTTGGAAAGTAGAAAAAATCCTTTAAAAAAAAAAAAGAGAAGTTATCCATAAATCCACTTGTATTTAAATTACTTAACTTTGACTTAAGCAATAAAAAGCAATTGAGTTTAAATTTGAGTTTACTATTTTAGATAAGACCATTGTATTGTTATGTAAAACCATAATCCCATAACCAAGTATTTTGGATATAATATGTAGAAATGAAATGCAATCTTTGTGCACCATACATCAATCAATTGTCATGTACATTACATACATTAAGGAATGCTAACTTGAAATTTAATCATAATGATTGGCCCAATATTTGTTGTGTGGGTAGTTTCCTCTTCAAACATCACTTTGAACATCTTATGTACCTTGTATTTATGGATTTTCTATACGAACATGATTTGAATCACTTCAATTATTTTCCACATATGTACTGAAATAATGTTCTCCTTTCAGTTAGGAATGTTAGGTCCATATACCATACGCATATAAATAATTATATATTTATTAAAATCACGAGGTTTAGAGATTCCCTTACATTTGAAATATTAATCCTAACATGCATACATTTGTGAAAATAAAAAAATTGTTAAAATCTGAAATATATGTGCATGTTTGATTAGTTTTTTCTCTTTTTTCATGACATCCTTTTAGAGGGACAACCTCATTGTACCACTCTATTTTAGGGGGTTTCCATGTAGTACCTCTATTTTGGAGCTATAACTTGTTCAATAATCAAAAGAAGGAAAAATACGGGTTTATACGTAATGCTCCTATTTTGGATTTAGAGTTAGAGTTTTGGGGACTGTTAGGATGAGAAAATTTCTAAGTATGAGACATGCACAAAGTTTAAAAGATGCATGAAAGGGTGTATGTAGATTTTGAAATAAAGTATTTATAAGGGGTTGAAACAAGTGCGCGAAGGTGCGTGTGGGAGTGCGAAGAAGCACACATGAAGGTTTGTGCATAGGAGCGTTGAAATCAACAATTAGTCAAATTTACAAGGCAAACTAAAAATAGGAAAAAAAAGGTTGACGTGATTGTCAAGGCAAGATAAAAATATAAAAAAACATGGATAAAGCACAACTAGAATACTATAAATCACATGTAGGGCTAAGAATAGGAAATATGTGTAGACCTAAACATAACATGGCACATGATTAAAGTAGAAGATATTTATAGCGCACAAGATATAAGCGGACTTTCTAAAAATAAAATAGACCACATGTGGTCTATTTATACAAAAATTTAGTTAGAAAAGCATGTAAACTATGCATAGGAGTGGTCTATTATCGGGCTATAGTTAGTCAAGCGGTGAAGGACAAAGTTCCCACCCTATTTATACTTGTAATTATCCATGTATGGAGTTAGTTTGAATAGAGGTTGGTCCATGTATGATTCATGCCTTATGCATGAGTTTGTAGATGATTGTCTAAGAAACCATGTTGTTGGTTTATGAAATTTGTGTAATGCATCATGAGTATAATGAATATAAATATCCTTTTGGTTGATGATCAATTGTCTTTATGCATGTTACAGTAGTTCATATTCTTCATATGGTATATTTGCATGTTATGTTAGCCATGAATGTAGGAAATACATCTTGGCAGTTAGACACAAGGAGGGACCTAGTAGATTTGCGCACACTTCAGGTGAGCACTTAGTATTTTCCTAGGTGATGTGCCAACACACATGACTACGTTGTGTTGAAAATAGAATATAGTGAGACATTTTGGTTCCATTTCCAGGACCTTCTTTCACTTCGACTCTCAAGATGTGGTGCGCACAAGGCATTTTGGCTATCTCTAGAGAACATTGAACTTTGGCTACCAAAGGTAAAGAGGAGTTCACACAAAGATACAAATCCATTTTTAATTTTAATCCATGTAAATGGGTCAAAGAAAACCTATATGATGAGATTTATGAGACATTATTCAACTTCTTTCCACGGGAATTGTATGAATGATTAGTAGCATATGCGCAAAATAAAGGAAGTAGGATTAGATGAAAGTAGATATGAAGTCAAAGTAGGTATTAAGCATTAGTAGACTTGGATGTGTTGTGGGCGTGCACAATAGATCATTGGTGGGAAGGTGTCTTGAGGATTTACACTCTAGAATACACGATCTCTATGTATTCATGTCCAGAGGAAGCCGAGTTCAAGTTTCTTAGTGAGCCTAAAGGATCATACTTACACACACTTCCACTTGCTATAAAGATCTTGATGGTTGAACTCATACTTGAGAACTTATTGATGGTGACTAAAACCCCACCATGCACAAGGAAAAGGAAAGGGGTTGGGAAGGATAGCGTTGAGACAGATGGAAATAGTGGATAGAGGAAAGACCGTGAAAATATAGTAATATGTAAGAAAGGGAGATTAAAGAGGCACCAAGAGAAAGAGGAATGGGGTCGAGCGGTAGTGTTGGGAACCTTGTAAGAAGCGAGGGGCAGTAGAATTATCTCCCTATGATATTAGGAAAGCACAATAGATGGACCCTCTTATCATTTAGTGAAAGCATTTCTAGTGAAGAGTTAGAAAACATTGGTGTGTATTTGGACCACCTCAAATCCTTAACCCTTACACTTGGTACACAAAATTTGGAAGTTCATATAGAGGATCATCATATAGTGGTGGATGGATATAATGACTAAGTCTGAAAGCCAAGCACATAAGTTTTTGGCATGCGTGAGGGAGGCACGGAGGCGTTCTCATGAAAGGGAGTAGAATAGCATGCGGGAGGTTTGCACCCAAGAGGATAAAGTTTGGGACTTAGCCAATTTTCCAGTTTACAAGCTAAAAATAGAAAAGTAGGATGGAGTGTTGACCAAGAAAAGGAGAAAACATGATAACTTGGTGGTCAAACAAAGGCTATTTTTGGAGAATGGACATGCAAATTGAGCACATGCATGGAGGCTATTAATAAGATAGAAATAAGTCTTATTTATAGGATGATCTATTATTAGTTGTCTTGTAAAGCATACATGTAATCTATTCTTGGCACACCCATTATTAGAAGAGTGTATAAGAGGTGAAGGGAAAGTCTCCACCCTTATATATATCTATTATGTGACTTGTTCTGGTAATGTCGTGGAGTTTGAGTATAGTCTTAGAGTCTTGTACATAGTCATGGTCTAGGGTTTGATGTTTGTGCATGTTCCAACGCCTTGGTAAACATATGTATTTGGATTTTTTTGTACTTTAAATGTAATGGATTATGATCATTGACATGTTTGAGTATGGTGAATTCATGGTGCAATTGGTATTGATTGTTATTTGAGCTATTATGTTCCTTATTGTATGTGTTTCCAATTGAATTTATGCAATGGGTTCTTATGATTGATTGAGTACTTGGTTAATTCATCATCATGTATTTGTATGCTAACATATTGACAAGAAACACAAAGGAGGGACTTGGTAGATGCGCGTGCTTTGGGTTAGAATTCATCCTGCACGAATGAGGTGCTAACATGCCTAAGGTTATTTTGGGAATTAAAAGACTACATTTTGGCTCCGTTCATGGGACCTCTTTTTTTATTTTCTACCAAGATATTGCATACAAATGACGTATTGGTTAAATTTGGAGAGCATTGAAAGTTGAGTAGAGGATGGGAAATATAAGTTTGCGATGAGATATAACAATAGACGTGATTTCAATCCACAAAGGTAGGTAGAAGATAATATTTATCATGAGCTTTATTAGATGTTCTTTATCTTCTTTCCAGTAGAATTGTATGAGTGGCTAATAAAGCATATGCATTAGGTAAGCGGCTGGGATCCTAGGCTAAAGGTTTGGATGCATGAAGATTACCAAACTCTTTTTGATGCAAAAATGGAGTGGATTAGAGTTATAGAACGTTGGTGGGATGGAGTGTTGCATAATTATACATTGGAGTACGTTATTTTTACGTATTTATGTCCAAAGGAAGCTGATTTCAGATTCTTGCATGAGCCTAGAGGATCTTACTTGCGTGTTATACCGTTATTGATCAAGATTTTGATCATAAAATGAGATTTAGCCTACTCATGGCTAGATAAAACCCCACCATGCACAGGGGTAGGAGTAGGTGTGGAGAAAGATGGAGGACCTAACGGTATAAATATAGAGAGAGGAAAGATGACTAAAGTTTAATGAAGTGAGAGAGAGGGCCATGGTATGTGTGCGGGAGATTGAGGAGGCACTAGAGTTGAGGAGGATGATGGATCACAAAGGTTTTGAATCTCTCGTGGAAGATGAGGAGTCATAGCATCAAGATCCCTAAAATTTGGGAAAGTGTAGTAGAGAATCCCCTTCAGCTTTGGATGAGAGCGCATTAGAAAAGAGAATGAGGACCATAGGCTCACATCTAATCCCACCTAGCCACCTAGCCCTTTCATATGGTGTTTACGATCCAGAGGTAGTCGTTGAAAAGTAGGATAGTGCAGGTAAGAAAGTAGAGGTCATAAATACCCTTTTGCATTTAATTTAGAAGGGAATCAATTTAGTAAGCGTACCCATGGCATCACATTTGACATCATTATTTAGGAGTACCTATGCAGAATTATTTTTAAGGTGTGTGGTTAGGATAGAGTGTTAGTGCATAGACCATTGGGAGTACATTAGTAGGAGCTATGACCATAAAGACAATACGTTTCTAGTTCATTATTACAACCGTGACACAAGGAAGTTCGTCGAATGGACCACATCCCGCAACATGGCGTGTAAGGGGATTAGGTGGATCAGCTCATCCACCACATGGAGGAGAAGGTTACAGGTGGATAGGGACCACATCCAAAACAACCACCATCAAATCAACCACCACCTTAGTAACTAGTATAACCAACACCTCAAGTCTACTATGATATGTATTGAATTTGGTCGAGTCAAATTATCACGGTAGGAGAATCAACACGAGAAAAATAATCGAGAGAGATATTATATTCAAAGACACATACAAAAATATTACACTAGCTATCATATAGCCAAAGGAATAGGTAAACAACTTCCTATTTTCCAGGGAGTTCTCGGTACCTATAATATCCCCAAAATAATCTCTCTAATAATATCAACCATCGCATAACCCTATATTTGAGTATTATTGTAACTTAAAACAATACATATAACATATATAATATTCTAACTTATGTAAATAACTCCTCAATGTAAATACTAATTTCCTAACATTCCCCCTTAGTGTTTACATGATAAAACATATCTCATTCTTTGATTGTAGTGTGCCACCTCTGTGTGCTCATGATCAACTCCTCAACTATGCAACATTGGGCTTACACAAAACTCGTACATGTGCCAACGCACATTTCTTCCACTGATGGTTTTCTCTCGGCTTCTACCAACAACCTTACCCAATTGGTTTTGCAGGTGTACCAATAACCTTTCACAATTGGTTTTACAGGTTTACCAAAAACCTTACGAATTGGTTTTATAGGTTTACCAAAAACCTTACAAAATTGGTTTTACAGGTTTACCAAAAACCTTAAAAATTAGTTTTCCTGGTTTACCAAAAACCTTCACATCATGATTGCTACAATACATTTTGATCAACATTCTACAATGTTTTAACAAAAGGGGATAAATGAGAAATACACACAAGTGAACAGGAATTTACATCATTTGTTCTTATTTTTCACGCCACACTGAAAAACACAAATGTCATCATACCAAAAGTGCGGCCCCATCATTGATGACTGACGAGAGGTCGCTATCTGACCTCCTTCCTCCGATGCCTCTCGACTGTAGTGACATACTACTAACTCAGTAAGATGTAAACATGAAGCACATCTATTTTCACATTGAGATTATTCTTTCCTTTTGTAATGTGAAACACTTTATTTTGTCGATGTCAGGTAACACCGAAAATGCGTCTGTAAGACAATGTTTGATCAAATGCTTTTGTATTTTCTTGAATAAAATATTTATTTGTGATTGGATTGGTGCAATCCACTCTTAGCTGGTATATTTGGATACATGCAAAATTATGATCTCACGAAATCATAAATTTCCAAGTTTGATTGTAAGAGGATGGTGATGAACTATAACGATGAGCATGTCACAAAGAAAAATGTTGACAGCCGTTCGAGTGTGGACAATGTGAAGTCAACATAGATTGTAAAAAAATCAAGTTTGACAGTATCAAATCTCTATTGATTCATGTCCCATGCATTGAGATCAAATGTAATTTATAGGACCGTATTTCCAAGATAGACACATTGAGACATCAAGTCACAAATTGATCACTTATTTGAATAGACAACTCTCAAACAATGTCAGTTATATTTCTCCTCATATAATTCATCCAATGCATATATAATGCATGTAGTCATGGCATCAATACATGTTATGGGAGTGCCCTTAGCCATTATATACCTCCATCTCAAAATTACACTCGCTCGATACCAAATATTGAATTTGGTCGATTCAATTATCATAGTAGGAGAATCAACACGAGAAACATAATCGGAGAGATATTATATTCAACACACATACGTAAATATTACACTGGCTATTATATAGCCAAAGGAATAGGTAAACAACTTCCTATTTTCTAGGAGATTCTAGTACCTATAATATCTCCCAAATAATCTCTCTAACAATATCAACCATTGCACAACCCTATATTCGAGTATTGTTGTAACTTACAACAATACATCTAACAAATATAATATTCTAACTTATGTAAATAACTCCTCAATGTAAACACTAATTTCCTAATAATATGTCTCTCTACTTACCAAAGTATAGAGGATTGAAGATGTGGTAGAATACGTGCATAAGTGCGAACTAATCATGGTGTGCTAAATGAATTACAATGTCGATAGGAAGGAAATTTATTTTGCTACTACACTTCAGTTGTGCACATATATGGTATTAGAATTATGACCCAAATTAGATTGTGGTGGACTAAAATGTTTTGCACACTTCACTTATACGTATTTTCACATCCTAGATTTTGAACAACGAGATCATCTGTGCACTCGAAGGATATCAGCGGGGTTTGTCGAGAAGCATGAGGCGGTATGACATGAGTTTTAAGACTCTATTGTCTAAGTTGTCTTATGATATAATTCAAAGTTAACATGCCTAGTGGTTCATTCTCACATGGGTGAAAGATGATACTAGAAGCCACCAAAACTTTGAATGATTAGATATGTGATAAAAGAAGATAGATCTACAAAACTACAAAACTGAAACAAATGTGATTAGATAACAATATGTGGGGGTTTCTAGATAATGCTGGTTCCAAGAGGCTATGAACTCCCTTGGAGGATGTTAACCCTCGTGTGATAAATAATAATGATAAAATACAAGACAAACATATAACATGCAAGTAATGAAAAAAGAAACTGAAAAGATGATTGGTATGTAGATGGTGCTACCAAACTGATCCAAACACAACATGCAACATGAATTACATGCTAAGTGAACCACCAAAAATCATGAACAAAGTATTATGGGGATTCTAGTGTCATTACAAGGACATTATGAGGATACTATGATAAAAAAGAGGCTAAAAATTCAAAACAACATTTTCCCAAAATTTTCCAACTTATTCTTTTTCTTCAGGGGGGGAAGACCCATATTTATAGCTTGGAGGAGGTTAGATTGGGGTTAATAGGTAACCAGGGTTTGATAAATTAACCTTGGTTAAGAGACATGATGTGATCACACATGGCTCACATTTGAATTATGAGGTTAAAGAGATAAGGATGTGATAAGGAGTGGGGAGCATGATTGACATGGTTAGGTGCAATAATGCATCCCATTTTTGAATTTAGGAGTGGGGTGTCGGATGGGTATATTATTGCCCATGAATTGAATAAATTTAGGATATGTGAGATAATGCCAAATTCTAATTATCAAATGGGTCCACATGGAGCCCATTTGATAATTAATTAATTAAGGGTGAGTAAATAGATGGAATTTACTCAAATTTAAGAAAAAGAAAAGTGAGGGGGAAAGTTGAATGAAGGAGAATGAATGTGGGATGAAGAGAGGAGTTACACCAAAAATGGTGTCTACATTTTCCCCTTTTTGTTGAGTGGTTTGTGATAGCAAGCCACGAGACAAAAACAAAAAGGGTTGGATGAAATATGTGTCCATAAAAGGATGATGGATAAAAACATGACCAAAGGAAAGATGCCCTAGGTGAAAAAGGATCACAATAACAATGAAAAATATGGCGGTGACTCCAATATCACATTGGTAGAGGACAATTGTGGTCTCAACGGAGACAAGCGACAACGTTCTACGGACCAGTGAGTGGGTGAAGACCACTTGCAAGTATGGATGTAAACCGCGATGACCAATGGGTCATAGGAAAACATCAAAATATGCACAACTGAATGTGAAAGGTATGAATGTGAAGAATATGTGAAAATCCTTCATTATGCGAGGAATCGAGGATGAAAATCATGCATCCACAAAAAAGGGACATGAGGATGAAAATAATGATGCCCCAACACAAGGCATGATATAGAAGGTGGATATAAATAAAAATGGATGGGAAAAAAATCATAAATGTGGACATGATGAGAAGATAGGATAGAAGGTGAGATAAAATGCCCTAAAAGGGTGATAAATATGATGGTAATCATGTTTCATAGAAAGATGCATAAGTGATAAAATTAGAAGGTGAAAAAGAAAAAAGTAATCCCACTTCTTCGATAAGTAGGATGAAAGTCAAGATACTTTTGTGAAAAAAAAAGAGAGAAAAAATTCATGGAAGAGAACAAGATCAGATAGGTGATGGCCATTCTAGTATCCTCCAAGACAAAAATGTCAAGGAAGATGGGAAGAGATTCTTAGAAATGGATATGATGATGCCCCTGTGAGAGGACTGATGAAGATAAAAGATGTGACAGGGTTCTCAAAAAGAGAAGAGGTCAATGTTGCAGAGAGAAGAATGAGAATGGTAATGAAATGGATCGATGGTGGTACATAAATGGAGAAACATCGGAATTGATTGTGAATGCTAGGTGTGAGGGATGTGGTGAAGGATGTAATGAGAAAGAGAAAAGGGAATGGAAAGGAGGAGTGGTTGATTATGAGAAGAGAAAGAAAGGTCAAAGGTGAAGGCGATGACATGGGTATGGAATAGAGGACAAAGATGGAGGAGGAGAGAAAAGAAGGAATGAAAGGGGAGGAAGAAGATAACAAAGAAGGATTATAGAGGAAGGGGGAAATGATGAAGGAAAAGAAAGGAGAAGACAAGAAAATGACAGAGAAGAGGGTGAAATTATGAAAAAGGGAGAGAGTTATTTAAAATGAAAGGCATGAAGGAGGGTGAAGTAGATGAAGGTAGAGAGGTAATGAAAAATGAAAGAGATGATAGAGAAAATAAAATTGAAGGAACCAGATCATAGTGAGGAAATCCAAGGAAAAGAATATGGAACTGACTACATGGAAATGCATGTGGATGGTGGGATGATAAAAAAGATGGGACAACACTGAAGAGTTAGGTTATCGATGGGGAAGTAAGAAGGAAGTGTGAGGTAAAATAGGGAAGAAGATGATATAGAGGAAGTGAAATAAGACAAGGATCAGAAAGGAGGAGAGGACAATGGAGAAAATTATGCAGCAAGAAGGGAACCAAGAGACAAAGATATTCGATAAAGAGTGAAAGCATAAGGAACGTAAAGAGAAGCTAGAGGGGAGGAATGACACAGATTGGAAAAGATGTGGAGATGTGTGAGATGAGGATAAGTTGATGATGAGAAAATAGAGAGAGGGTGTATGATGAAGACAATGAAGAAATTGGCAAGGAAGAATGAAAGATGGAGAGGTGGTGAAGAAAAAGAGAGGAAGGGATAGGAGAGGCAATGCCAATGAATGGATGTTAGGAGAAATCCACCGATAATGATCAGTAGGGAAGGATGGGACAAAAGGTGAGAAGAGGGGGAAAGTAAATGAGGAATGGAAGGGGAATGCCAATGAAGGGACGTTAGGAGAAGTCCCCATAATGATCAGAGGGCACAGAGGAAGGAAGGAATGAAGATAGAATGGAGGAAATCAAAGAGAAGGATCCAGGCTGTGTAGAATGGGATGAGTGATTTTTAGGAGAAGTCCACCGATAATTATTAGCATGGAAATGAAGATGATGATGAAATAATGTTAGGAGATGATTAATGACAATGATGAAGTAAACATGGGGTAGATATGTGGGAGAACTCTAGAAGATGGAGTGGAAAGAGTAAAGAAAGGAGGGATAACGATGTGTGTGAAGATGAAGGTGAGGAGAGGATGTAGTGGATGAGAATGAATGAGAGAAAGATGAAGAAACAAGACACAAAATGAATGGGGAAGCAATGGTTAAGTAAGATTACCAAGCAAGGGATGATGGAGATGAACAAGGGGGCAAGTAGGAAGTGGTGTTTGTGAGAATGGAAGAGGAGGTGAGAGGATGTGATGATGGGGAATGACGAGAAAATGTAGATGGTGAGAATGTGGAGTGGTGGGCGAGTGTAGGATGACAAATCATCCTTAAGAGGGACTCTTAAGTAAGATCGCCATGCCACAGGAGGAGTTAAGTAAGATCACCAAACCGAATAGTGATGACAATATGGAAGGAGAAAGACAACATTGTATTGGGTACATGTGTGGAATGGTTGGTTGGAGTAGATGAGTATGATGAGAGAGTGGGAGATAAAGATGAGGAAGATATGATGGGATGTGGAAGGGTCAGATGGAAAACCATTCTTAAGAGGGACTCTTAAGTAAGATTTCCATGCGACGATGGGGATGGTTAAGTAGGATCGCCAAGCCAAAGAAGAAGAATGATGAAAATACTGAGTGGTGTATACCAAAATGGAACAAGAGATGAAAGGAGGTGATATCAAGGTGATAACAAGGAAACAAAGAGTGTGACATGAGTGGATGGAGGAACATATGCAGTGTAGATGGAGAGTGTAAGGGAAATCCTTAATTGGGATGCCCATGTGGTGGGAGTGATGATGTAAGAGTGTTAAGAAAAAAAAAAGGAGGAGTGAAAGACATTTGTGGTGGTGATTGTCATCCATGCTGAAAGAGGAAATGGTGGAGAAGCTTCTACAAGTGGGAGGATCCAAGGAAGAAGATATACCTTAACTAAGATTCTCTATGTATGGATGGTTAAGTAAGATTTCAAACTAAAAGTGGAAGAGTGAAAGGGAAACTCAAGAGGAAAGGCAAGTAAGATATTTGACATGGTGAAAGGGGACAGAAAGGTGAGAAGGATGATGTGGAGACAAATGGTGATGAGTGGAAATGGGGAGTGAAGAGAAATGGATCAAAGACATTGTTGAACATGTTGGGGGATAAGAAGTTGCATAGATAATGAACTTTCCTTGAGAAGGATCCTCAAGTAGGATTCACAAACTACAATGGTGATCAAGTAGAATTCACAAACTGAAAAGTGTATTTATGAGTGCATTCATGGATATTATGGATAGATATAGAATTCATAGTGTGAAATTTGATGTGATTTTGATAAAAGATGACCTTGATGAGATGAATGAAACATAGTTTATAGCAAGGGCATATAGGGAAACCATGCTTCAACTGGATTGGAGATAAACAAGAAAGGTTACCACTCAAGGCATTGCACTTGCAGCCAATAGTAGGTGTTAACACATAACCAATGATAGTTAGTTATACCAAAAGACCATGAGGGAAATATGGATGAAAGATGCTCATAATCCTAATGTTGACATGAAAAAGGATTGGAGATGTAACTTGTACGCGGGAAGAGGGATCTCCATAGATGGTTGTTCCTAGAACTATGCCCCAGCTCTGGAAAGGGAAGAACAATAATAGAAGAAAATTGATCTATGCGGGAAGCTTTCTAAGAATGCTGATAAAAGGAAGGTTGATCAATGTGGGAAACCTTCCAAATGCCATAATAACAGTAGCCATCCTTCGAGGGTATGGTCTACTTTATACATAATATGGATGGAAAGAATAATATATATGATAGCCATCCTTTGAGGGATCGGTCTATTTCTTTTGATTTTGCTTTGATTTTGATTTGTATGCTTTTCTTTTTATTTTCTTTTTCTTTTTTTTTTTTTTTGATGAACAACTTGTCCTTCGAGGGATCAGTCTATTTTTTGATAACTTTGATTTTTCCTTTTTCATACATGAATTTTAGCTTTACATGGGGAGAGAGTGAGAATAGCTAAGTAGACCACTTAGGAGGGGATAATGAATGTACAAGAGACACCCCTGGACCTTTTGCATGACTGCAATAGGAGAATGAGAGGGTGATGGATGTAATGGTTCTCACCAAATGGGAGAACTATCAAATGAATATGTATGAGTAGACCACATATTCATCATATCATGATGGTACACATAATTCATATCATTACCATGATATAGATGGAAGGGGCTAATGGTGGAGGAGTGATCTAAGGATATAACTAAGTGCTCATTGGTAGATATGCTAATAGTAGACTAGTCATGCAAGTGCAATGCATTAAGAGGTTATGTCTCTAGTTTACCACCAAGAGAGGGAAGACATTAAGTTGTGATAGGATGAGATGATAGTTTTGAAAAGGATTAGATGTGATAGAAAAGTGAGAAATAAAACTATGTCCTTAAGGAAGCAAAAATATGACCACGATGGTGGATTTGGATGAAAATAAATGATGCCCCAGAGAGACACAAATATGGCAGGACAAAAATGGCCACAAATGTGGACTTGATGAAATAGATGGTGCCCCAAAAGAGACACAAATATGGCCACAATGGTGGACTTTGGTAAGAAAAAAACAAAAATGGTCCCTCACAGAAGGAAAAAATGGCCACAATGGTGGACTTAGAATGAGATGAGGATTTGGATAAAATTAGTTTAGATTGGATGAATGTGAAGAAGGTAAACAAAACAATGTCAAGGAGTGAAGTCCCCTAGTGTCAAGGGAGTTATATGGATGATATACTCAAGGGTGAGGGAAGGTTGCTCCCCCAATGAATTAAATGTGAAGGAGTTAAAGGATGTCGAAAGAGTTTAGATGAGATTGTTTTAGATTTGGATGGGATAAATGGTTGGAGACCACAAGTGTGCTTGGCAAGATAAGCGGTATTGATGAACAATGGAGGACCTTCCTTAGGAGGAATGTCATGTGCAGGAGGGATGTTAAGGGATGATGTGGATGAAGGAATCATGGGAAACCCGATGGATGGGATACAAATTGGATTAAATGTAGATGGAGAAGGATATTTCCCTGAATGAGGAAATCATCTTTCTCAATAAGGTTGTGGATGATTGTCTAAATGCCTTACAATGTTTGATGTCATGGCCCGAGGTATGATGATAAGTGCAACTATAATTAGGATTGAACCATGATGGCTTTGGACCATAGGGATTAAAGGCTTTAATGGGAGGAAGCGTGATGGCAAGATATTCAAACTAAATGTCAAAAATGTTTCATGTAGGACCCAATCAAGTGTCATGAGGAAGATAACTCTTATGATGTTTTGGCTTGAACTTAGGTATTGATATAGATTGGATGGGTGAATTAGATAAATCAAATTTGGTTGGAGGACTAGATTGTTTGGATTGGGATTTAGGTGAGGATGTACATTGAATGGGTAAATTATGTGTTTTGGAAGACAAATCAAATTTGGTTGAAGGATTGTATTGTTTGGATGTGGATTGATCATTGTGAGATGTCGTAGATGGAGACTGATCCTAAAATAGATGTTGTGGCATTGGATTGTTGAAAAGAGGAAAATATGAATGTTTACAAGGATGCATGGGGGACTGTCGAGGATGTTTTCCATGAGCCTTAAACTTTAATCGAGAAGATTTACTCTTAGCAGGGATGATAATAATCTCAACTGGAGGATTTGATGGTGGTGGTGTGGTTATTAATGGAGAAAATGTTCCTAAAACAAGAGGAGGATGTTAATGGAGAAATAGGTGTTTGTATGATGCGATTAATGAGATCTATGTGAGATGTGGATTGTTTAGGTTTTGGCATGGAAAGAGTTGATTTTGTAGAGGGAGAATGTAAACCATCTTTATTTGATTTAGGTGGAGGTGTTTGTTCAGTAGATGTTTCAAAGGGTATCTTTGATAGGGTTGCAGATCGAGAAGATTTGTTCATTGTGATAGAAAAATTAGGTAAAGAGTATTGGGGTAGACCGGGTGATGTGGCCATGGGCAAGGATATAGGTAAAGATGTCAAGGTAGAGATAGGTGGATTTGTTGATATGATAGATATAGGGGTAGTTGGGATAGATAGGGATGTAGGCATATTTGGGATATTTGGAGATGTGGGTGATGTGATAACCGATGGAGTAGACATTATGGGTAATGCAACAAATGCGGAGTATTTTTGGGTGTAGAAGTAGGTGGGAATGGTTGTTTCATAAATGTTTCAGGGGTAAGAATGATATGTTTGCTAATGGGGTTGATGTCGAGAGGTGGGGTTGTAAAGGTACATGTGGTAGAAATGAGTTTAGTTGGGATGGTTGTGAGAGAATGTAGATGTAGTAATAGGTGTGTTTGATGAAGATGTGGGTGAAGGAATAGATGTGAGATGTAGGGATATGTGTGGATATCAATGGGGGCTGAAATAGGTGCTAAGGATGAATCTAATGTGGTAGATTGGGGCATGATCAAAGTGGATGAAGTGGATGGTATAGTCAAATTTGATGTGGATGTGATAAGGATAGGAGAAGGTGTAGGTTCAGGACAAGTAGTAAAAGTTGACATAGGTGTGTTAGGTTCTGAATAAGGAGTGGGAATAATGTCTAAGGTAGGAACATGTGAGTTGGTGATAAGATGAGATCTTGATTGATGGTGTGAATCATATAAGCATTTGATAGTTGAGATGTAAAGGGCATGGCTTGATTTGTTGGTGGTTGATTAGGTAAAGTTTGAGTAGTGGAGCTATCGATTTGGATATCCCCTTGATTTATGAGTTGTTGGACATGATCTTTGAAGGAACAACATTTCTCAATGTCATGACCTTTGACTCGATGATATTTACAATAGTGGGCTTCATGATACCAAATAGGCTTGGCTTGTGAATTGTCCATGGGTCGTATGGGTGGAAGTTGGATGGAGTTTACGGTCATCAACTTATCAAATACATGAGCTATATGATTCTCCCAAGGGGTATAGTTGATTATTGGTTGAGGGGCTCATTGTTGAGGCCATGTGCTTATAGATGTGGATGAGGGTTTAATGACCACATTGTTGGCCACACCCTTAAATTTTTGTTATGTGTGAATGGTTTAGTAGATTCATTTTAGGTTTAGTTGAACTTAGTTTAAGATGACCTTGCTCAATGGCACGGGTTTCAAGTTTGTGAGCCATTGTGAAAGCTTCATCAAAGGTTTAGAATGATTGGATTTGTAAAGTAGATGATATATGTTTTTGCACATGAACATGTGAGAAGAGTTTGATGAGTTTGGTTTGTGGAAGAGTGAAGGATAATTGGTTTATAACACCACGCCATCATGCGAAAAAGTTGGTGATGGACTCATCATCAAACTATCGAATGGTGTATAGGTCAATGATAGTAGTTTTGCATGTGTAATGTTAATTGAAAAGTGTTCTAAGAACAACTTGTGCAAGTTGGTGAAAGAGAATATGGAATATTGTGGGATATGGTTGTACCAGTCCAATGCGGACCGACAAGACATGGGGAAAGTGCAAAGTAGTAGATCGTGATCATGCACAATAAGACAACATGCATGTTTAAATGCACAGAGATGTTGTTGGGGATCTTCCTTGTTGTTGAACTTAGTAAACTTAGGAAGTTTCCAATGAGGAGGGTAGGGTTTGATTGGAACCGATGGATGAATCGGTTCATTACAGATTTTTCATAGGATAATGTATCCTTAGGTGCCAAGGTAACGACCTTCTAAACTAGCCAACCGATTTATTAAGGCATGAATTGGATCACTTGATGTGTTGTTAGGTTGAGATTGGATTGGTTGTGTGGTTTGAAAAGTAGTTTGATGAGCACTAATTTGTGGATAAGGTTGTGGATATGTAAGTGTTGGGTGAATCATTTGATAAGGTGGTTGATAAACTTGTGGGTGTGTAGGTGTGTGGGGAACTGTTTGGTAAGGATTAACATGTGTCATGGGTTGAGATTGTTGCATAGGATGACTTTGAATAATAGGGACATGATGTGTTTCATTGAAGTTGGGTAGGTTGTTGTGGTAAATGATAAGTGGGGATATGTGTGTTAAGAGGTTGAGATGGTTGGAGCATACGATGGGTAGGAATATAAGTGTGAAGAGGTTGAGATGGCTGGATAGGCATATTAGTAGTGGATGAAATAGAATTGTCAAAAAGGGATGTGGGTGGAATGTGATCCACCAATTTAGGAGATTGGGAGGATTGAGAGATTGTGGGGATTTTCAAAATATGAAATCATATATGGGGTTAGGAGGAGGCCCAGTGTCTCTAGAGGAGTGGGAGATGGTGGTGTGGTTGGTTTAGGAAGATTGGCTTGGTGAGGGATATGAGGATTAGTTTTAAGATAGGGACAATCTTGGATGACATGGTTCTCATGAAGCGAGGTCCATGAAGATAGGGGTTGGGTAACTGAAGGTGTGGTTTTGAGTTTAGAATCTTGTTGGGTGAGATCCTAGGAGAAGTAATTTTATTGGGTGGAGGACATTGTTGTTTTTTTTGATTTGAGAGAGAGTGATAATAGGTGTGAAATAGAGAAACATTTGTTTATGTAATTTGTTGACAAACAAATCAAGCAACATATTTTTATCATCATGATTAATTTCGAGATGTGAAAAGAAAGTAAAATGGATAATGAAGGTGCCTAAAGAATGAAGTCTAAGGTTGGTTTTAGGTAGTTTTGGCTAGGGAAATGTCTAAATGGTTTCTTGTTGGGTGTTCAAATCCCAATCAATGAACCAAGGTGAAAGGAATGTTTTGATGTGTTGATTTTGTTTGTGAAGTTTTAGGTTGTGTGATAATGTGAAATGTAGAAGGTTAAACCCCTATTTAGGCTATGTGAGTAAGCAAGATGCATGAGGTTCATTTTAGACCAAATTCAAATGTGAATTTTGATGCAGACAATCACTTAGAAAAAGGGAAATTACAATGCAAAAAAGAGAAAATAGAGAAAAAAAGTAAAACATGGAGAACGCTTTTCCTTTTATTTGATTGACATGATAGTGACATATTTTGAAAGTGCAATCGTGGCAAGTGGCAGAATGTCCAGGTACCCTAAAATGCATCATTTTATGAATTGTGGAAGGGTTGGTGAAAAGATTTTAGTGTGTTTATGTTTCAATGGTTTTCTTTGACAACGTAATGTTGTTTTCAAGTCAAGGTGTAGTGGATTTCATAGATTGCACCTAAAAAGAAAAAAATGTAATTAGTGCATGATGTGAAAAATGAAAAAAATGATATAATGGTCCTATGTAAATATTTTGTGTAAAATGTACTTTCATAAAAAATAAAAATAAGAATAAAAAAATTAATCTAATGGATTAATAAAAAAGTGAATTAAAACATGTCAGTCATGGTCAATTTAGAATAGTAAAGAAAAAAATTATAAATATAAAATAAATATAAACAATTAAATAAGCGATGAAATATACTAATAAAATTATGAGAAAATGTGACATCAAATTATTAATGATAAAAATTAAATTAATAACGTTTTGATAAAATAAATAACTTTTATTTATGAAATAAACACTAAAATGATAAAACATTATGTGTGCATTTTGTTTTTAATGTTTTTTTTTATTAACTATAAATAAGAATAACCATAAAATAAATGACCGAATGTGGACTTTAAGAGGACAAGATAAAAAGTGGGTGTGGAAATAGAGAAATTTTATGTTTAATATGATGAAAGACTTTGTTGATTCAGGAAGAAAGTGACTTTGATTTGAAATGTGGAATGGATATGGGAGAAAATAATGGACCTAAAATGGGTGGACTTAGTTGAATGAAATGTGGATTTGAGGAATGAATGTGTCGATGATTGAAAATGAAACATGTGAAAAGTCAAATACTTTGGTAAAGGTGACTAAGGTGAGAGGATGGAAATGTCATGGATGAATCACATGGATGAAATGACAATGTTAATAAGTCATGTAAAATATATGACTAATAATGGTGGTGTAATGGTCATATGTTACCAAGAATTATCATAATAGTTATGGACATTATGGGTAAAAGAAATTGGACTTGGTCTTATAATAATCTGATGCATACACGTGAGTGATTACCATTGATCATGTAAGACACTTGAAATGTGATATGACTCCCACGAATATAGATATAAATATTGATATTATAAACCATAGTTTAGTGGAGAAGAATTACAAGAAAGATACCACTTCAAAGCTTGTGAGGAAATAAGTTGATAATGAAATAACATGAATCGTGAGTTGGCTTTCAATGCATCTTTTGCCTCTATTTGAGGATCAAAATGGATCATATCAAATCCAATGAAATCATGTTGATTGAATAGCAATGAACTACCCATCAAGATCATGGTTTCTTTTTTCATGAAACTATTTTTTGTGTGAATGTGATTTTTCAACTTGACCATATTGTATTTATGATGTTATTCCTTCCCTTCTTTTGATTTATAAGCCTAAAATTGTACAAAAAACCTTCAGGTATTTGAGATTCTAGCTGGATAACTATTTCGGGTCTCTGGACATGATTTATTACGACACGAATAAAACAATCATCATCACAATACTTAGATGGCCTTCACAAATTATTGTTCAAGTAGGTGTACTGAATCACAATGAAGAAGTCTAAATGAGCTTGAGCTATAATGGTGATTGGATTATAGTATGACTCAAATGTTGAGTAAATGTGTTCAAAATGACTATGGAAATGAATTGCATAAAATATGATCCATACGTGGTCATATGATGGTTCCTTTAAAGTGAATTTGAAACAAGTGATTGATAACAAGATTCTTGATGCATTAATGGCCGGGGTGAGAATGAAAAATTTGTTCGAATGTTGAAGACAATTCTCTTTCAGTCATTATGTTTAGGTGAAGATATCAATATTTGGGAGTGGAGGCTTCAAATATATGAGGCATAATGAGAATCACAAAAGAGGAGAAACATAGGAATGGGGAAAATTTTAGGTGGGATCAAGATAAAGAGAAGATGTGGATGTTGGGAGGATACGGGAGGAGAAAGCTGATGTGAAGATTAGGCTTGAGATGGAGGTAGAAGATAAGGGAGGATTTGAGAGTCAGTCATTTGTAGGTTGGTGAGTTCAATTTGGGTGGGATAATGAAGATACCATGGAGTGTGGAGTTGGGTTGAGACCGGAGTGGAATAGATGTGATGAAAGAGAAGAAGGGTGGTTGGGGTAGAATGGAGAGGGATGGAAGGATGAATGATGATGAGGAGTTGAGTGGGGAGGAGTGTTGGGAGTGGGGAGGAGGAATGGTGAGAATGGTTGGGTGTATGAGAAGAAGCTACGTGGGTTTTGGGATGGAGTTGAGTGGAGTTGTATAGTAGCTCGGGTGGGGAGCTCTGAGGTGAAGGGTTGTGTGGAGTGGAAGGTTGGTCTAAGTGTGGGATGAAATTTTGGTGAGGGAGTTGTGTAGAGAATTAGAGAATTGGCTGGTGAGAAGGGAAAGTAGTGGATAGGTGGGTAGTGTTAGGATAATAACAATAATTTTTTAATATTTGTTTAACTTATTTATCTATTTATATATTACATTCATTTATTCACTATTATTATGGGTATTAAGTTTTTTATTGTAAGAATAATAACAATAAAATGGCACATCAATTCTAACCAACTCAATAAAAACCCTTTCACATAACCAAGTCACTTACTTTGAAGGTGATGAAAAAATAACTAAATGTACGTACCATACCACATATGGACATAGTGCTAAAACCTTAAACAAGTAAGCTTACAAATGAAATATTCATAAAATATATATCATGTGATGAAACTAGGAGAATATAAATTGTATAACCAAATTGAAAACATAAAGCCAAACAATAAGGTTAATTTCCGGATTTGTTTCCCATGCGGTAAATTCAAAGTATGATTTTAAATATATGTTTCATTCAATTATGATTATTTTTTTAACAATAAAAATAAAATGATACTCACTATAAAAAACTAAATACCAAGCTGATTGAAAACAAGAAAACACTTACCTCCAGGAAACCTAAATATTGTAACTATACTAAACTGATTAATCAATGAATACTAAGACCTCGCAAACAAGCAAGTTAGACAATACAAGTAAAGTAACAAACAAAATGACTAGATCTAGGGTCTGGTCCCACCAGGCATGCCAAAATGTTGTACAGGAAACCTCGTTCTCACGCGGGTGAATGCCGATACTAGAAGCCACCAAAACTTCAAATGATGGAGGGCTTAGGACCTTAGATGCGATATGGATCTACGGGCACAAAGAAGATAGATATGTGATAAAAGAAGATAGATCTACAAAAATTGAAACAAATGTGATTAGATAACAATATGCGGGGTTTCTGGATAATGTTGGTTCCAAGAGGCTATGAAATCCCTTGGAGGATGTCAACCCCCATGTGTGATAAAGAATAATGATAAAATACAAGACAAATAGATAACATGCAAGCTGATGAACAAAGAAACCTGAAGATGCTGGTATGTAGATGGTGCTACCAACTAATCCAAACACAACATGCAACATGAACCATGCTAAGTGAACCACCAAATCATGAACAGAGTATTATGGGGATTCCAGTGTCATTACAAGGACATTATGAGGATACTATGATAAACAAGAGGCTAAAAAACTCAAAACAACATTTTCCCAAAATTTTCAACTTATTCTCCCCTCCTTTTCAAAGAGGGGGGAAGACCCATATTTATAGCTTGGAGGGAGGTTAGATTGGGGTTAATGGGTAACCAGGGTTTGATAAATTAACCCTGGTTAAGAGACATGATGTGATCACGCGGGGCTCATGATTTGAATTATGAGGTTAAAGAGATAAGGATGTGATAAGGAGTGGGGAGCATGATTGACATGGTTAGGTGCAATAATGCATCCCATTTTTGAATTTAGGAGTGGGGTGTCGGATGGGTATATTATTGCCCATGAATTGAATAAATTTAGGATATGTGAGATAATGCCAAATTCTAATTATCAAATGGGTCCACATGGAGCCCATTTGATAATTAATTAATTAAGGGTGAGGGCGTGTGTCTAAAGTAGGAGTATGACACGTTGTTTTAAGACTCTATGAGACATGCATAGTGTTTCATTGGGGTATTAGTGACTCTATTTTGTAGATCCCTATCTCATAAGATCTATAATGATCCGAACGAGGCTTTGGAAGAAGCTTTGCATTCTAAGGTAGTTGGAAGTGTTGATACTAGAGTGAGCCCATTCCTAGAGGCATAGATTGCAACATACGCAAGTAATTGGAGAGAGATTTCTGCCAACTTGGCACATGAGACACATAGTGGTATATGGTGCAATGATTGTGAGGTTTAAGGACATACTAAGGATAGTTTCCCACACAAGTCAGTGCACACGTTGTTACTATATTGTTAAGAATGTCCCCTGAACCATGATGTCTGAGATTTTCCTCTTTTGCGGTGCAAGATTTAGAATAAGGTGTCTATGTACTTTTAGATTTACAAGTCCCATAATCATGACACCATTGAATAAATATTGATTGATCACTTCCATGAAGCCATTGAAACAAGAGTGCGCCAAACTAGTGTGGTGAACATATATAATGAGCATGAAAGCCAACATAATGAAGGGTGCAAAAATGGAGATAACAGAAATGGAGGATTCTAAGGAGTATATAGTGGAAGAGGTCACAATGATGGTAGAGGTAGGTTATCTTGAGGAACTTTTTACACTTGTGGGTCTTTTGATCATTACCAAATAGATCGCCCTTAGAATACAACTTTCTCATGATGTGGAAAGTAGCATAAGTTGGAGGATTACCCATACCTATATGAGCACATGAGTAATAAAAATAAGACAAGGGCATAGGAATGATCATGGTGCAACATGTGAATGTTGATTAATGGATGCCTAAGAAGATTCCTGATCAAGAATTGTAACACATGCTAGTCACAAAGTATGCCGAGGCAACATACACACACGAGGCTATGAAGACCAAGCCACTCATCACAATGGAGAAATTGATACATGCTAAATATCTAGACATGGTGTATAAGAATGAAGTATATCAAAAGACCATGAGAGTCATTATATATTTACAGGGTGAAATACAATTCTTATAAGAATAGGTGTGTAAGAGGGAACATGTAATGAATTTTGAGATCCCGCAGAAGGATGTGGATGAATTGAAAGAGGTTTGTAAGATGTTGCACCAATAAAATATTATTCCACTGATAGGGGAATGGATTCAAGATAAGGTACCACGCACCATATTTGAGTGTGAGAGGCAGATACTTCATGCAAATATACCACCTCAGGACAATGAATTTGAAAAAGAGATTACACTTGATGTAGTGATTGATGGTTGGTTAGTAAGCTCTATCTTGATAGATACATGCACTAAATTAAACATGTTGGCTCTAGAAGCATGGAATCGGATGAGGAGGCTAGCTGTAGTCATCTTTGAATGTGATGTATATGGAGAATAAAACTAAGGATATGCCTATTAAGGTACTAAAGGATGCATTCATTATTATTCAGGAGACAATTTTACTTGGGGAATTTTAGGTGTTAGAGCTTAATGAATGTAATTAAATTACTAGTATGAATCTAAATATAAACAACAATAGAGCACCCAAGTACACAATATTATAGGTAAATGATAGAAATATGCAAGTAGGATAGCTTAACAACTTCGAGGGCAACCTCCGAGCCATACAATAAGACTCAAATGCTCCATCTCTTGATCAATTACTACCTACTAACCCTATTTATACTATTCCTATGTTATGGACATCCCCAAGGCCGACCCACCAATGATAATATAACATATATGAAATAGATACATAATGATACAAAGTTATGATAGCCACAAGTAATCTATATACATAAAATGTAAGATATGTGATTAAGGACATACCATGCCCTTACCATTCAAAGCAAAATTGTCCCCAATGTTGAGAAACTCCAGTGCTACTACACAGAATGTCTTATCCTCCCATGTTGCATCTTCATTATCCATATTCTTCCACTTGAGTAGGTACTTAGTAATAACCCATGTCCTCAATAGTTTATTGCATGTTTGAAGGATGCATTCAGGTTCCAAGATGACTCTCCCCTCCTCATCGAGATTACGCAACTTTTTTTTGGGATGATACCCTCTCGTTGTCTAAATACTTTCTTCAAAAAACATGAAAGACTTGATGTATTCCGGTTTGTCTATGGGAGTTCTAATTTTTATGCTACAATACCGATCTTATGCAATACTTGATAGGGACCATAATACTTATGTGAAAGTTTGTTATCCTTTGTTGATGTTTCAAAGAAATTTTCTTATATAGTTGTAAACACACAAAAACCTAGTCACTTGAATTCAAAATGCCTTTGTTTGTGATGTTGATCAACTTGCTTTGCTTTATATGGTTTTGTGACATGGAAAAGTTCTCCTTGAGACTAGATATAACCTCTTGTTGATGTTGAATGTGTTCTTCCATTGCTCTAACCCTTGGTTTTCCTATCAACGATGATGTGATAGATAGTGGATGGTACCCATATAATGCCAAAAAAGGAGAAATTTTAGATGAAGTATGGAAGGAAGTGTTATACCGCCATTCTGTAAGTGGAAACCATTAGACCCATCTCACTTATTTATATGAGGTGAAGTAAAAGATATCCCTCTAAACACTTATTTACAACTTCTATTTTTCCATCATATTGGGGACGATAAGAAGAGCTACGAGCTAACCGAGTACCCAAACATGAGAATAAATCAGTCCAAAATTACTAGTAAATATAGGTTCCTAAACACTTATTATAATATTTGGTGTCCCTTGAAGCTTATGAACTATGTCCATGAAGGTTGTTGCTACTATGCTTGCAGCAAATGGGTGTGATAAGGAACAAAAATGAACATATTTTTTAAGTCTATCCACCACAACCATGATGACATTTTTTCCTTCATATTTAGGAAATCATGTGATGAAGTCCATGAAAACCTCTTCCCACTGCTGGCTAGGAATAGATAGAGGTTGTAGAAGACATGGGGACTGAAGTGTTTTACCCTTATTTTGCTGACAAACTATGCATTTTGCCACAAATTTTTAGAAATACCCTTTGATCCCTTCCCATAATAAATCTTGTTTGATTCGATGATAAGTCTTCAAGAATCTAGAGTGCCCCATACTAGAGAAGTGTGAAGCTCAGATAGAACCCTATTTTTAAGGGTGGAGTTCTTACATAGGTATAATTTATCTTTGTACCATAAAGCATCCCCTTTCCATACAAAATTTTCAGACATGCTTGGATCATTATAGAGATTATGAATGAGGTTTTGTGTAGTTGGGTAATTTCTCCATTAAGAGCTTACCTCCTCTACCCAATCTTATTGTAAGACGGATAAGGCATATAACAATGCTGCAAATGATTCAACTTTCCTAGACAGAGCATCTACGACTACATTATCCTTCCCTTTCTTGTAGATAATCTCAAAATCATATCCCAACATATTTGAGACCCATTTTGTTTCTTCGATGATAAATGATAATCTAAGAATAATTTCATACTATCATGATTTTTCTTCACTTTAAAGTGTCTTTTTATGAGATATGGTCTCTATTGCTTTACTACATTAAGTATGGATAACATTTCCTTCTCATAATTAGGCTTTGAAAAATTCTTACCTTTGAATTGATGGCTCAAAAGGAAATAGGATGGAATTATTGCATGATGATTGCCCCCATAGCGAGAACTTGATGCATCACATTCAAAAATGAATGTTTTGGAAAAATATGGAGTAGATAAGACTAGAGTGGTGCACATGGCCTCCTTTAATTGCTCAAATGCTTTAATAAAGTTGTGAGAGGTGATGTTATAATTCCATAATGCCTAATGAATATACGATACTAATATGTAAGCCGAGAAAAAAATCCTCCAAGATTCTTTAGGGTTTTAGAACCTTCCAATCCATCATGGCTTTGATCTTATAAGGATCCACTTTAACACCTTTGTGAAAGAAATTGTGACCCAAATATTCAACCTCCTTGGCTCCAAAAGCACACTTAGAGGACTTTGCATAAATTTGATATTTCTCAAGGGTTTCCAAACCTTATTTACATCATACAAGTGTTCCTCCCATGATTTGCTATAAATTAATATATCATCAAATAAAACTAAAAAAACTTCCAAAGGAATAGCTTAAAAACATAATTCATCAAACATTGAAATGTAGAAAGTGCTTTTGTGAGTCTAAAAGGCATTACCAAGAATTCATAATGGCCTTCATGTGTCTGAAAGGTGGTTTTATGAACATCCTCATCCTTGATTCTGATTTAGTGGTATCCTGAATGGAGATCAAGCTTTGTAAAGTAAACAACACCATGTAAATCGTCAAGAAAATCATCAATTACAAGAATAAGAAACTTATCTTTGATTGTGTACTTATTAAGTTCCCTATAATTGGGACACATGTGCCACATGTCATATTTCTTACACACCATCACTACTGGAGAAAAATAAGCACTCTAACTATGATAGATGATTTTGGATTCCAACATCTCTTGTACAATCTTCTCGATCTCACTCTTTTGCACATATGGGTACCTGTAATGTCTGATGTTTGGCGGTTGGATCCCTGGTACTAACTGAATAACATGATCATGATCTCTCTTTGGAGGTAAACCGTTTGTCATATTTTCAAACACAACAGAGTGTGCATCCAACACTTCTTGCATATCTAATGGTATGATTTCCTTAGATTGTGTGTGCCACAAATCCCTCTATACCCTTTTTAAAAATCATTTTTACATATGGTGAGAGCTCACTAGCTATGGAGACTTTTCTCTTAACCCTCTTATCTCAAAAGTCCTTCCTTTAGACTAAAAGCACATGAAAAATTCTTGGAAGTTCATCTCAATGGTTCAAGGTGGTAAGCCATTGAACTCCTAACACAATGTCTACTCCTCCCATAAAAATGGCATACACGAGGCTATTTAGTATGTAATCTCCCATGGTGAGCTTAATGTTATGGAATTTTTGGAACAAGTAATAATACCTCCATCAAAAATCATTACTTGACATTCAGGAGCTGGATAAATAAAATAGTTCAGGTACACTACTAACTTATGATTGATGAAGTTGTGAGTAGTCTTGAGTCAATCAACACTATGACCCTCTATTTTTTTAAGAATCCAACCACCTTGAGGGTTTGGGGGTGATAATTCCTAAAATTTCATGACATGAGGTCATTGGCTGTGGATCTCTTAATTCATCCTCTGACTCGACCATGACCTCTGACTCTTCATCTTCATCCTTCTCTCCATCTTCACTAGGCCCATCAATGTAGAAAATATAATTTTTAACACATTTATGTCATGGTCCATATTTATTGTCATAGTTAAAACATAACCATTTTACTCTATTTTCTTAAATTTTTTGAGATGTCAATCCAACTAACCGAGGAGTTCTAGAGGCAAGGTCTTGCGATTTTTCATATTAGTGAAATTTTGTCTCTGCTTGAATTTTTTTCCTATGCCCTTCGTGCCATAATCATAGAATCAAAAAAATTTATGAGGATTTATCATACACACCTCATGCTCAATTTGATCCTTAAGACCCCCAAGAAACAGGTCATTCAGATTCTCTTTAGTAATATTTTCCACCCACAAAGAAAGGTTTTGGAATTGATGAATGTAATCCTTAATGGATCATGTCTGTCTTAAATTTTATAATTGGTGAAGTAATTCTCGACACACTAGAACTATAATGTAATTGCAACTCTTCGGTGAAGACTATATATGTAACATTGAGACCACTCTTTTTCCTTAGAACAAATAACCATCGATACCAAACAAATTGGTCATGTTCAATATATAAAGATGTCATGGTAACCTTTTGTCCTGATGGAATCTGATGTAGATAAAATAAATTATCCATTTATTTAATCCAATTGAGTGGATACTTTCCATCAAAATGATGGATCTCCACTTTCAGAAACATGTTACAAGCCTATAGAGTGTTGGTATTTGGATTAGACATGCTCGAAGATACACCACCGCTCATTTGTCTATTACTTTGACATGAAGATCCACCTTGGTTGATAGAATTATGATCACCCATTATATGTGTACTTTGAATTACTGTATGAAATCCTCCAATCATTTTCCAATCCTTTCAACATATTATTTGTTGGCCACCTTAGACTCGAGGTCTCGCAAGTCAAACTCAAGTTGGCTTACCTTATGGTTTGTCGAAGTAAACCTAAAATCAAGGAATCTATAGTTACTCCTTATGACTCCAACTCCTCAACTATTATCTCATACTTTTTTGGAGTTTTACCTGGAGTGATGGGATTATTTTTCTCTTGTGAAAGGGCCCCACTATGATGCCCCAATATAGTAGGATTTAGGGATCGAGGTCAAAATTTATGGTTTGGGAGTTTGATAAGAGTTAAATCAAATATAAACAAAATTAAATAAAAAAATCCAACTAATGGTTTTTCCTCTTTCCAAAAATGTAAAGAACTTGGAAAAATTCCACAATTTTTACCCTAAGGAGTGAGTTTATAAAAACCCTAAATTTGTAATAACTTTTGCAAAATAAAGAAAAAAGTATGAAATTTTTGGGAGCCTTAATTGGAATGATACAAAAATTGGTAAAACGATCTCCTAAAAATTTGATCTAGTTCACAAGATATAGTGGAAACAAATAAATTAGGGTTTTTGCCTAATTTTGGCCCAAATCGTTGCCATGATACCACTTGTAATGAAATTACTAGTATGAATATGAATATCATAAACAATAGAACACTTGAGAACACAAGATCATAGATAAATGATAGAAATATGCAAGTAGGATAGCCTATCCACTTCTAGGGGCAACCTCCAAACCATATAATAAGACTCAAATGTTCCATCTACTAATCAACTACTACGTACTAACCCCTATTTATACCATTCCTATACTATGGCCATCCCCAAGGTTGACCCACCAATGATAATATAACATATATGAAAGAGATACATAATGATATGAAGTTATGATAGCCACAAGTTGGGTATATACATCAAATGTAAGATATAAGATTAAGGGCATAACATTGAAACAAACAATTTCCAACATTGCTTAGGTGACCCCGTAATATAAAAACAATGTCAATCTTCACTTTAATAAGAGATACATCAATTTTGAGAAAAATATGAGCGTGTGATTATACCTCTATTTTAAAAGAATGTGGAGCCTTATATTGAGCCATTGAGTTAAGAAAAGCGTAATCAGATTTATGCATGCAGACGGAGCACGATCCGAGAGAATGTGGAACCATCAAAAGAAGGCACACTTGATGGAAGAATCACATCTGTAAGTGATATTGCTAGTGTTTATTGTGATAACTAGGCTCATGGAACTTACGAGATGGTCTAGCGTGAAGTTAAGGGGTAAGTCATAAGGATGATGAAGCCGCGAATGGTGAGGCGGTTAGGTTCAGCTCATGTACTATGATGATATCGACGAGGGGAAACTCCGATACATTCTTATGCGCCATGGAGACTCAAAGTGGTATAATGAAGGAGATAGAAAAAACATGTTGGTCTACACCTTGTGTGGGATGACAACGCACTAGTGGGATACACAAAGAGATAACCTCTTAGAATGGAAAAAGTGAGAATCATCTTTTCCACCAAGTTTACTCGAGCAATATACCTATGCACATATGTGACTTTCATGGTAAGAATCTGGCTTCTCATCACACCCATAATTTTGAGAGATTATGGGTGCAAGGCCATAAGGATTTACCGTACACTACCTACCACACTTCGCGTGGATGCGTGTATACTTGGTATGTCCACGTCAAATTGAAAAGGAGACTTCAAATTGGCAAGAAATGATTGCAGCAACAATGATTCAAACTTTTGATTACTTTTCTACATAGCTTCCCATCCAGGAAGCATTACAGATCATGAAGCACATCACATTGGGGCATAACGCGAAGGAAGAAGAGCTCATGCTAGAGTTTCTAGGAGAACTTGATTATAAGGCATGTCTTGATCTTGAGGAGATAGAAGATGTACGTATGGGTCATGTCCGAAAAGAAAAAAGAGAAAGGAAAACTAGTGTACATGATTGATGATGAGAAAGTACACCATCTAGATTTAAGCCACACCGATGGTGTATGCGAGGTCATGCATTATTTTGATGAGAAGGCACATGGGTACCACACTCCCATGAAAACAAATAAGGTGAACATTGGCACAAAGGATGAGCCTAAGGAAGCAATCATTGGGGATTATTGGTCGAACAATAAATAACTAAGATCATAGAATTATTATGTGATTTTTCAGATCTCTTTTTAAGAGGTTACCATGAGTTAAAAGGTGTGTATCCTTCTTTAGGTGAGATGAAGATAAAGTTGAAATAAGGTGTGTACCTAGTTAGGAAGATGCCTTATAGGATGAATCTTAACTGCGTGTGAAGGTGAAAGAAGAAATTGATAAGATGCTCAAGTTTAGAATAATTGAGCCAATTTAAGAGTCTCGAGTGGGTTAGCCCCATGGTTATCAGTATCAAGAAGGATGGGTGGATCAGGATCTATGTGGACTATAGAGAGTTGAATGTTTCATGTGTTATAGATCCCTTTTCCATTCCTTTTACTGAGAATAAATCCTTGAAGGCATCACCGGGCACGAGATATATTCCTTCACTAATGGGTTTTCGTGATATCATCAGTGTGTACAATGCAAAGGAAGACTAGGAAAGACCACTTTCACTACTAAGTGGGGAATTTTTGCATATAGAGTTATTCCATTTGGATTAAAAAATGTGGAAAGTATTTTCGCACATCATTGTTCAATAATTTTAATATTTTATTCATAATTTCTTAAAGGCGTATTTGGATGATTGGATGGTATATAGCTTATTTAAGAATCATTGTGATAATATGAGGCTCATGTTTGAGAGGTGAAAGCAGTTAATCATTTCTCCTAACATTAAAAAGTGTATCTTTGCTACACCCTTTGGAAACGTTACTTGGGTGCAATATTTACAAAGAGGGATTGTTGGTAGACCTAACTAATAGTTGTCATTTTGGGTTTGGAAGAACCTACCAACCAAAGTGAGGTGTGTAGATTTTTGGGACATACAGGATACTACAAGAATTTTATCAAGGGTTATGAAAAGATTGATGTGCCTGTGGAAGATTTAATCAAGGCTAGGGGAAATTTTATTAGGGTGACGTGAAAAAATGCGTTTAAGAATTTGAAAGAAAGATTATCTACCGCACCAATTTTGTGCTTTCCTTCTTGGGAAAACCATTTCATGTACACGTTGATGCTTCTAGCATGGAAATTGGCGTAACTATGAGAAGGGATTGTAGATCATCCTATTTGATTTGCAAGAAAGAAGTTACACCTGCAAATTATAATTATACTACTACGTAGCATGAATCTTTTCTATGATCTACGACCGCATAAATTTAGATAGTATTTGTAGGCTACCCCATTCATCTTCTATACGATCATATGGCACTTAATTATTTAGTCAAAAAGACAATTTTACAAGGGAACATCTACAGGTGGATACTTCTATTGCAATAATCTAACTTCACGTTTTTTTCAAGCTAGGAAAGAGCAATTTAGGGACTGACCATCTTTCATGGATTAATTCTGGTGAGGACATATAGTGAATTGAAGATACTATGCTTGATGTACAATTTTTAGATTGAACCGTGCACCCATAGATTTAGAAGACATAGATGTATTTTTGCACACTAGGAAAAGGTGCCAAAAGGAATGAAGACATTAGAGAAAAAATAAATTTCTATATATGTGAATCCTTCTCAGTTGATTAAAAGATATTTATACAAGATGGGAAAAGACAAGGTCTTGCATTGAGTGTGTTTTAGAGTATGAGCGTGAAGCTATTATAGAGAGAATCATGGTAGTATAACATGAGGACATTATGCGGTGATGCGACCATGCATAAAATCCTCATGACTGGAATTTGGTGGGAGACATTGTACAAGGATACTAAGGAGTATGTAAAATTATGGGATCATTGTCTATACCTTGGAAATCTTGGACATAGAGATGAGATGTCACTCAAACCTATTGCAAGCGTAGAACCTTTTGAGAAGTGGGATATTGAATTTTTAGGAACTATTTCACCATCCATGTGTAGGAGTGGCATGTGCTACATTATTACTTGCAAAAATTATCTGACAAGGTGGGTATAGGCTATGCCTATAAAGGATTGTACTATAAGAAAAATAGAAAGGTTCATATGGGAAAAATTTATTAGTAGGTATGGCTACCCATTAAGCTTAACAAGTGATAAAGGAAATCATTTCTTGAATGAGACCATCAAAATTTTATTGCAAGAGTTTATGGTGGCACACCATAAGACTACTCCTTATCACCCACAAGTTAATGGTACTGTAGAAGCTTTAAAAAATTAGGACATACATTAACAAAGATTTATGATGTTGGAAGAAAGGATTGGGATGATAAAGTGTCAACTATACTTTGGGATTACATGACCACTTATAAAATATTAAATAAGGCCACACCTTTTCAGTTGGTGTTTGGCATGGAAGCAATACTACCAGTTGAATTCATGTTACATCCCTACATATTGCATGCGTAGGTGGACTTGATGATGAACAAGCTATTCAAGAGTGCATTGAAAAACTAATGCAATTGGATGAGCTTTAAACCATTGCACATTGGAGCCAGAAGAATAAGAAGGAAAGATAGAAATCATGGCATGATCGAGGCATTAAGAACAAGACATTTGTAGTTGGCAAGATGGTCCTTCTCTATGACTCCAAGTTTACGTGCAACCCAAGGAAGTTGAAGGTGCATTGGTTGGGACCTTTTGTAGTAACCAAGATACTTGAATTAGGTGCATGTCAATTGTAGGTGTTGGATGGCACCATGTTGCTCGGTTACTTCAATGGGAGTAGGTGAAGCCCTACTATAAATAAATATTCTTGGTGTTTATAATAAGGTAATATTGCCACTTAGATTAGGTTTCTTTTCATGTGTTTCTTTCTAGTTGTTGTTATGTTTTTTATTTTTCTGGTTTGTTGTAATAAGCAAGCTTACATGCAGGAAGATGATTACTATCTTTTGAGTTCATGTGAAGAGAGGATTGTGTATACTTTTAGTGTGGGGTGAACCAAGTGCAAGTGCGTGAAAGGAGACCTTGTTGGTGCTTGAAGGAAAATTTAGGTGGAAAGAGATATACAAGAATTGGTATGGTGTTACAGTTGTAGGGTGTAAGTGTGGAAAAATGGAAAAAGGCGTCATGAGAAATGAGAAGGATGGTGATAATAAGGAAATTGCTTAGAATGAAGACCAAATGTAGGGTCACGCACCTTTGCAGTGTAACACAAGGTAGGAAGCTTAGCATGATGAACTATTTGGAATATGATGCAAAGGTGTATATACTTTATGCAACATAGGGAAGTGTATGCAAGGAGAACTGTGGCTTGGAAAATAGTGAGCATGCCAAAAGGTTATGACTATAGCGCGTGAAAGAAAGAAGTGGAAAGCACAAAAAAAGTGAAAAACATAATTAAAGCTAATTACAATGGTAGGTGAGGAGAAATTAATCCACGAAAATTATGAAAAATATATAAAAGGAGTGCAAATGAATTCATTCTTACCTTGCATGTTAGAGTGTTTGAGCCTTGAAGAGTGTTTGAAGTTCAAACGAGTACAAAGTATGAGCATGGAAGAGAATATATAAAACTTGTAGAAAGTTTGGAATAGGCTGAAGTGAAGATATTTTGTGGGAAATGTGAGAGAAAAGGATAGGTGTGAGGAGAAGGGATTAAAGGGTTGAGGCTTTGAATTTTAGAGATAGGGTTTGAGAAACAAAAATCGTAGCTAGGGCACGTGGGGTTGACAAAAATAGAGTTAGTAAGAAGGAGAAAGGTTGCAAGATTAAGCAATGGCGAGTAATATGACATCTAGGGAACCTTATAAGTTGAGAAGAGTTTATTGTTTAGTAATGACATAAAGAAAATTCATGACAAATAATAAGAAGCTTGTGACTAAGGAAGCACGAAGAATGGTTTGTAGAGATGCAATATCTAGGTGAGGTCATAGAAGGAAGGCCATGGAAGTTACAAATGATAAAGTGAAAGATTAGTGACTTTAATCATCTCTCAGATAATAATGAGGGTGATATTGAGAAGGATATGATTATCAAAACCGATGAGAGGACAGAGTCAGGGAAACGGGTTTATGATGACTCAAGAGTAAAGACTCTTGAAAGTGTTGGAGTGCTTTGACTCTATGAGATGCCCTTCTTTGGAAAAATAGAACACCATATAAATGGTTGGTATCATAACTCATGAGTCCACGATGATTACTTTTACTTCACAAGTAGGATAATATGCCTCACAGGACATTTGATAGGTAGGGTGACTAGATTGCATAGCTCTCTGGGAGAGAGATAGAGTTGGAATTGGATGATGAAGTAGGTGTAGAAGTAATGAAAATCATGCTTAACTACCACAAGGAGGACACACATGGATATGTTGAGTATCGTAGATTCTACAACTAGAGTGGTTATGTGCTTGGTGAGCCGCAAGATGGGCACATCGAAAGGTGGAAGGAAGTAAACACACATTGGCTACATATCACACACAAAATGGTGAAAAAAACTTATTATAATATCACATAGTATATAAATGAAGGTATTGTTGAAGAAGTGCATGTGTAAAATGGTAAAGGTGATAAAATTAAATGGGGCACAATATTAATTTTATTGATATTTAGTGAGATTAGGGTACTAGACGGGCCTAGGGAAAAAATGTGGGTGCATCCTTTAGAGCACAAGTTTCCCACCCAGAGGTTTAACAAATTTACTTGAGAAGGTAATATTTCAGTGTCTATAAGAAACACATGGATATATGGTACAAAAGGATGCATGACATAGTTGAAGGAGAATAACGCATACCAATAGAATTTCCCTGTGGTTTTAAATGGCCAAGCTGAATTTTCTGCCTTCACCAACACTTCAAATTGGGAAAGTTATTTATTTAGTATGGGGAGAAAATACCATGGTGTGAGTTTCCATTTGTGTTTACCATGTGATTCTTTAAAGACTCTTTGTGAATCAATTTCATAACATAAGAAATCTGAATCTTTATGTAGATAAGGTGGACACAAATTACCATATATTGTGGAAGACCTATGTCTATCCTAACAAGATGAAATATGAAGAGAAAATGGAGTTAGATAACATTGATATCACCCCTGAGTCCATAATAGTTGGGAAGAAGGAAGTCATGTGTGCATATATGTCTACCTCATGCCCATTTTTTAGGATGGAAATACGTTTACGGAGAAGATGTGAAACTCCTAGGACCTCCTAAAGGAAAGTAGACTCTAGGCACCAAAATATCACGTAAGGATACTCCTCCGAGGAAGGAAGAGGAAGAAGTAAGGATTGATCTCGAGGCCGAGGAGATGGAGAAGGAAGGTAGTGGTACACTTGACTAGGCTACAAAAAAAATGAGAAGAAAACATAAAGAGTAGAGCGGTGGTGTAGGAACCTCCAAAACAGTTAGAAGGTCACCAAGGACAACACCGGTCAAGACAATCCCAGAGAAGAAGAAGAAGAGAAGACACAATCTTGTGACACAAAGTGACGGTGATGAAGAAGGAATGTCGATGGGGCTACGCACAACACCAAACCCACACATGTTCACAATGTAGACAATGAAGAAGAGACCAGGGATGAAGAGAACCATCATGACAAAGAAGTGCCTAGTGAGCATGAGGAAGAAGGTCCCACTAGAGAGGATGAAGAAAAGGAGAGGAGTGTAGAAATCCATCCGGGGCGCACGGGGTAGATTCTCGGTGAGAAAGGTGAAGGCATATTTTCAGGTGCCAAAACTCATATACCCATAGGTATAAGAACTGGTAGCCAAAAGGGAGAAAATTGTTTGCACACACTAGACCTTTGGTATGTCAATGACACTATAAAGATTATACACGCAAAATTCATAAGTACGCTCGCTAATAATTAGTTATATTGGTGGGAGATGATTGATCCATAGGGTGAAAATATGTGCACCGAAAGATGTTGAGCTAGCAAATGTAGAAATATATGGATGAACCTGAATTTGATGTTAGCAAGGAAGCATGCATAATGCACAGGATGAAGAAGGCACCTCACGTGACCCATGTGACAAGTAAAAATCACCGAGTTCATCGATGAACATGCCAATAATGTATTGAAAAAATAATACAAAAGTGGCTTGAAGAAATTTAGATAAGGGGGCTGCACTTAGGACACCTTAGAGGACAATAAGAATAAATAACAGGAAATACATAAATTGACTGTGAGACACGTGACAAAGCAGAGAAGCACAAAAAGGCTATTATGTACTACCTAGCTGACATTGGAGATGAGGTTTTGGAGGCATGCCCAGAATTTGATCAGAACAAAGAAAAAGTTCCCATTGGCTTTGCATTTGCTACAAGATTTAGTTCATATGCTACTATAGGACAAATTGACTATGTAGGGGGTAACTCAAGGGGACAACGTGGTAGAGACGAAGAAGAATAAAATGATTGTGGCACAAAAATATGAAGCTTGATTCCTTGTTACAAACTGTAAATGATACTTTGAGGAAGTTGGGATGGGCCTTTTAACATATTCAAGACCTTGACCCAATCCTCAAAGCATACACTATTCAAGAGGAGGAAGATTTAGCGAGCATGTAGGATGGAAGAAAGAAGGAAGCTCTATCAAGAAGAAATCATGGCTGAGATTGCACTTTGAAGAGGGAGGATGCCCTAAAGTTAAAAAGGGACACATATGATATGAGATCTATCTCAAGGATCTGATTTCACTCATCGCGGGGAAGACATATCACTTAGAGGGGATAATCTCAGGTCTCACAGGAGTAATAAGACAATTAAAACATAAGGGTGAAAACATGAACCCTAAGGAGATGGTGGAGAAAACATGTTTAATTCTAGAAATGGCCACCAAGTGTTTAGTTGAGTGGGGTGATTTTAAGAACACCCTTAATAATGAGTTCTAGAATTGTTGTTGCTGATCGAGGATCAGAAATCAACATGCATTGAGGAATCTTCTGTCCTTTTTCCTTATTCTTTGTATTTGATTTCATAATTATTTTCATTCTTTAGAGAGATAAGTAAAGAAACCCCATTTGTGAGGATGAAAATGTAATTCATGGGGGTAATGTTGGAAGGATGAAATGACTAAGTCAAAAAGCCATGTGCATAAGTTTTGGCACACGTGAGGGAGGTGCGAATGGACATGCATGAAAAGGGGTTAGAAAAATGCATGGGAGGTTTTTTCCTAAGAGGAAAGAGTTTGGGACTTAGCTGATTTTCCATTTTATGAGCTAAATATAAAAAATATGATGGAGTGCTTGACCAATTAAAGGAGAAAAGCATGATAACTTGGCAGCAATCAAAGGCCATTTTTAAAGAATGGAAATGTAAATTGAGCACACACATGGAGGCTATTAATAGGATATAAACAAGTATTATTTATAGGATGATCTATTATTAGTTGTCTTGTAAAGCATGCATGTAATCTATTTTTGGCATGCCTATTATTAGGAGAGTGCATGGGTGGTGAAGGAAAGTCCCCACCCCTATATATTTGTTGTATGACTTGTTTTGGTACATTTGTCAAGTATGCATATAGTATTGGAGTCTTGTACATGGTCATGGTCTAGGGTTTAATGTTTGCGCATGTTCTAGCACGATGGTAAACATATGAATTTAGATTCTATTATACTTTAAATATAATGGATTATGGAGGATGGATTATGATCATTGACGTGTCTGAGTATGGTGAATTCATGGTGCAATTGATATTGATTGTTATCTAAGTTGTTATGTTCCTTATTACATGTGTTTCCAATTAAATGTATGTAATGGTTTCGTATGATTGAATGAGTACTTGGTTAATTTATCATCATGTATCTGCATGCTAACATCTTAACAAGAAACATAAAGGAGGGACCTGGTAGCTACGCGTGCTTTGGGTGAGCATTGAACCCTCATCGAATGAGGTGCTAAGACGCCTAACATTCTGTTGGGAAATAAAAACTAAATTTAGTGATGGATAACAGGAAGGAAATTATGGATCGTTGTGTAAGGAAGGAGATGCGAGGTAGATACGTACTAGTATCAAATACGGAGGCGTAATAGATAAAATCGACACACATGACAGGTGGCTAGTGCCACACAACAGAATTGATATCTAGTTAGTAGAATTTTTTTGGGAGTAATCCTATAGGCACAACATCAAGATAAAGTTTTGGCATGCTACTCACTGTGAGTAGTCCCATAGGTGGGAAACAAGGGTAGAGTGTTGGTGCCCAATTTAGTTCTACCATAGATGTACCGACCAACTCTTCCATAAGATTGTAACGTGTTCCAAATACAAGAGGCTCAAGAGGATCTTGATCTCCTCAAGTGGAGACAATCCTAATGGAGGCTCGGTGGTCAAGATATGATTCTCCCCAAGTGGGAGCAATCTAGACAAGGATGTATACCACTCGCAACAACCAAAAATTTTCTATGAGATGTCACTCCACTTGCATATGTACAAAGGATTCAAAGATGCAAAATTTAATGTACACAATTGTGAGATCTTATGGAGGTCCAAGAGAGTCACCACATTATAAAGGAAAACTAGTCAATTTGTGAATACACTACAAGGCCACACACATAGATGGTACCACAAGTATGGTCCACACCAAATAACAATAAATTATGACACCCCGTGTGCTGCATTCTAGGATGAGTTTCACATTCCGTAGTTTGAATATAATAACATCATTTTGTTGAAAAACATTAAGCAAGGAATCTCTGAAAGTGTCCAAGAATATGATGCATTGTTGATTAGAGAAAACACTTAGTAGAAATCACACACAGAGTTCACGTGGAAGAACAACATAGGAGCAAAGGCGCAAAGGTATAGGAAGGTGTCGCGTGCAGAGGTGTAGAGTCAGACTTTCAGAACTTAGCCGATTTTTGGAGATTAGGGCTATTCTTAGAGGTTGGCATGCGGAGCACACAAAGCGATCTTGAGACTTACACACCACTCTTCGTGGAGATTTCAAAGAGCATGTCAAATCACTCTTGCATGGACATAAGCTAAGAATAGATCCACCACTATAGTTAACTATCAATGATCTATAGATAGCATACTTGCATGTATGGCTATAGTTGTAAAAGGCACGTGGCTATTATTAGCATGTGACCTATTTTGGTAGAGTTAAGCGGTGAAGGGCTAGTCCCCCACCCTATATATATGTAATGAATTACTTGGTAAAATATAGATAGAGACATTTACTACTTTGAAAGGGTTAGAGATACATGAGCGCATAAGACTGGATAGTTGTAATAGATCCATGCGCGCATGCCTGGTATTATATGAAGCTTTTGCACTATTGGTACGATGAATATATGAAGAATATTGGCCAAACAATAGTGTCTGATATGTTTGTCATTGTATACTATTGTTATCATGATGATTTATATTTAAGTGCTTATAGATCTGGTATGGTGTAACAATGTATAAATGGACTTGTTTCTAAATATATGTTTGTTATACTACTTCATTATGCTACCATTCTACTACTGCAACCATAAAGAGGGATCTGGTACCTTTGTGTGCTTCGGGTGAGCACTTAGCCTAGGCTGAGTGATGTGCCAACGCGACTAGGTGTTATCTAAGAATTCTAGGCTACATCATTGGTTCCATTGTTGGGACCTCTTTTTCAGTTATTTTAGAATGGTTTACGATGAAGACATACCAGCTAACTTTGGCGAGTGTTGAAGAGTGGATTCACGATCTGGAGGAAGAATATGCACAGAGGTTTGACACTAGATCCAGATTTAACGCACGCACTTGGGTAGAGAAGAATTTGTATGACAGTTTGTACAAAGCTTCTTTGTTATCTTTCTCGTAGAATTATACGATTGGTTGATCGCATACGCATCTAAACGGAATTGGAGGTATCGCACACTTGTTTGGACCCGGAGGAGTTTTAAACACTATATGATGCTGACATGATCTAGACTCGCATGGTAGATACCTGGTTTCACAGTGTTCTAAATAGCTATATTTTGGAGTATTCAATTTCGACTTATTCATGCCTCGGAGGTATCGTGAGTTCCAGCTTCCTATAGTATCCTAGAGGGATGTATTTGCAAGGTATTCTACTGGCAATCAAAATACTGATGGTAACATTGAACTTGGAAGATAAACCCATGGAAAGCTAAAAATCTCCACGCGTGGGGTAGGAACAAGATTGGTGAAAGATAGCAGACCTAGTGGTAGCACGATAGAGGGAAGATAGGTGGCTGAAGTATGATGAGGCACGCGAGAGGGAATTATGCAAGAAATAAGAAATTGTAGAATGGATGGTGTTGTGGAGAGAGATGGCTCATGAAGGATTTGAGGCTCATGGGGAGGAAGAAGAGCAAGAGCATTGAGAACTCCCCCATCTAGAAAAGCATCACAGAGAACCCTCTTTAGCCTCACATGGAAGCACGCTAGTAGATATGACCTGGGCCACGGCACGCATCTAAGCCAACCTACTGACCTAGCCCTTGCGCTTGGTTTTCCAGTATCTAGTACAAGTAAACACAATTTTAATTTAAGAAGTGAAAGAGCAGAAATAAGTTAGACAATAAGTACAATAATGACAAAGACAGATAACTTTGTTATTCTTTGGGGTACGTTATCAGGCTCATCATCTGCATAGAATATGAGTGTGCCGAGTGTGGGATTCACCTCTGGAACTGGGACTACTTCACAGACTGTAGGGGTCTAGTATAGTACCACTGTCGGGACACAAGGGAGTGCATCCACGGGCCCTATTCCAAATCCTAGAGGAGGATCGGGTGGTATGGGTAGTTCTGGTTCCGGTGGTTTGGGTGGTTTTGGAGGAAGAGGAAACCAAGGAGGTTCTGGGTCGGGTGGTCAAGGCCCGCAGAACCCTGAACATTTATATGGAGATGTCCCTTCGTTTCCCGTGCAGTACGAAGTATCGAGGATGCTTGATAAACATGTTCATATGTGTGAAATATTGTGGCACGCGAAAGGTATCACAAATTTTTTGAGTGTAAGGCAAGTCAATTTACTACTACATAACAGCACACGCACACAATCGTATAGGAAGTTTGATCCCAATCAAACTTGTATTGAATACATAGCATTGAAAGATGTTTTCTTAAAAGAGTTCCATATCCCGAGTTTAAGGAAGAGTATAAGCACACTCAAGGATTTAAAGCAAGGCACTACTGAAAGTGTACGTGAGTATGCTTCCCATTTTAAAATGATCCTATCTAAACTCTTGTATGACATTCATGCAAGTTAGCATGCACAATGGTTTATCGGGGGATTGATTACTCCATTTTGAAGAGCACTATCGCATAAAACTTATACCGACCCGCGTGAAGCATTGGAAGTAGCTTTACATGCTGAAGCAGTTGGGAGTATTGACACTAGAGTTAGTCCATTCTTGGAAGCTCAAATAACAGCTATGGCAAAACAGTTAGAGAAATTATCGGTAAACTTAGCTCATGAAACACGCTTAGGAATCTGGTGTACAGATTGTGAAGTAGAAGGCCACACCAAGGATAGTTTCCCTCGTAGAACTGTACATTCACTGCTGTTAGACTGTGAGATTTTCCATTTGAATCATGATGCTAGTCACTGCCCCCTACTACAACGCATGATCAGGAAGAATGTATCCTCCTTTTGTAAAATTTGTAGGTCCATGACCCATGATACTGAGGACTATAGATTGATTGGCTAGATCCATGATGCCATTGATATTGGGGTAAGATAGGCGAGTGTGGCTAATAATTCTAAAGGAAAGAATGAGCATCAGGATAGGGATTATAATCAAATGTGCTATGACAAGAATGATGGAATATTTGAAGGGGTTCGTGAAAGGGGACGAGGATATCAAGGCGGATATGGAGGATGAGGCCGAGGTGGAGGAAGGAGTGAATTCCCTTGAGGAACTTGCTATACATGTGGCTCAACTGACCATCATAGGCATGAATACCCGCAAAATATTTCCTGTTCATTTTGTGGAAAGGGGCATAGCTATGAAGAGTGTCCAGACTTGTATGAGCATCTCAGTAAGAAACACAAGCAAGAAAACAAAGGCACAGGGATGGTTAGAATCCAGTGTGCCATAGAGAATCAATGGATGCACAAGTTAACACCAAAACCTGAGGAAGTAACAGTCAAGATAACCACACGAGCTGAGGTGGCACACATAAGAGAGGTTTTGCAAAATGTGTTTCGACAATCACTAGGGAGGAGGTTTTACATGCTAGGTATTTAGATCCAACTGATCAGAAAGAAGTCTATCAGGAAACGATGGAGGTCCTTAGAAGCCTTCAAGGTGAAATATAGGGTTTGAAAGAACAATCTCGAAAATTGGAGCATAACGATACAGAAAGGCTCATGGGATATTGACGACATCAAAGAGGTATGTAGAACGTTGTGCCAGAGAAATATTATTCCTTTATTAGGAAATTGGTTGAAGGAAATTATCTACATGCGGGAACCGAGACTAGAAGACAAATACTTCATGCGAATCTTCCCCGATAGCATTGACTATGACAACAAGATCACTTTGAATGCTATTATGGACAGGGGAATCTGTTGGTCCCCAGCATTTCATCCTAAATCTTCGACTACCCTATCTAAATTTTTTTCATACTTTTAAAATAATAGGTTTTTTTGTGTTTTTATTACTCGAAAGTTCTTGTATTGTGTCAAGATATTCCCAAAGAGCCATATTAGCCTTTTTCTCCAAATACCCAGATGCCCAAAATTGTTATATTCTGTCGTTAGGATTTGTCTCATGGAAATTTGTATTTAATTATTTTGAGCCCTATTTGAGGATATTTGTGCTCCATTTTAACTCTGTTATGATTGAACATATCATTATTCCTATGTACTAGAAGGATTTTAACAAGGAATAAGTTCTGGGCTTTATTTGTGACTTTTGGCAATTTTTTGTGTTTTTGTGTTTTCCCGTTTCATTTTCTGTGAAATTTCTCTAGACCAATTTCTTTGTCGGTTATCCCAATTTTTGGCCCGGAGCAATGGAGAACATATACGCACATTATGCCTGGATGAAGTCACCATCGAGGTCCGGTTCACATCGGGAAATAAAGAAACTCGTGCAGACTAAAAAGCCCCTCGCGGTTGGGCACATTTTTGGAAAACAAAGGATTTAAGTCATGCAATGGGAAAATAGAAGCAACAGCAGATGGGATTTTATTGCACTGCTTGTAGGGTACTTTTTCCCATGATGGATAAGTCACTTAAGTCAGCAGTGGAAAAATTAGAGGCAAGAGTGGCGTGGGAATTTATTGCCTACCTCAGAAGGTAAAAATTCCATGGTGAAATAAAAGAAAAGTGACATAAGTGAAATCATGGGATTTTATTGCCCGCCTCACAGGTAAATAATCCCATTACAAAGTCAAATCACTTAAGTGGATCATGGGTTTTCCGGGCTGCCTTGCATAGGTGAAGAATCCCATTGTCATAAATTCTTAAAAATATAATTCTATTATGCAAAAAGTGCGCCTTTGGTGAGAATATGACAGCCTTAAAGTGGATTAAATTAATTAATTTTTCTTCTAAAAGGGCCCCAAGCATGGAAGAAAGTCAACAAAGTAAAGGGAAATAAATTAATTGAAAATAGATTGATTAAATTAATTAAATTTAATCTATTTAAAGGCTGCCCCCTTCATGAAGAAAAGTGCGCCTTTTGGGAAAGATATAATACTTTTAAAGCATTAAATGATTAAATTAAATTCTATTTTCAAAGGGCTATGGTCAAAGCACACCGTGAAGCTTAAGTGAAGTGAAGTGTGGATGATTAAATTAATTTAATTTATTGGATGGTTGTCCTTAAACATGCTATTTTTACACATCAGCTTAAAGAGAAGATCATGATTTTTAATTAATTAATCACAGTGAATAGGAAGGGCAATTATTAATTATAGAATTATGAGGGTTATATAAGCATGGGCTGCCATTAATTCATTAAAGAATCGTGCAGCCAGAGGAAAAGTGCGCCCCATTTGAAGAGGATTTTTGCTCAGACAAAGGTGAAAACAAGGCTAAAAGCTTCCAATTTTGGCGCATACATTGAAGGAGGTTGATTTGTGTTTTCATAATTGTTTGCATAGTGTTACAAGAGCTCAGTGTGAAGTTGGAAAATTCATGCTCTCTTTGCATACAAATTAGACATCAATTTTTGGGGCAAAGCAGTTTGAAGAGTGCAAATTTTTATCATTAAAATTCACTGCTTCATGCTCCTCAGTGTCATCTTTGTCTCAATTAATTACAGAATTCATTACATGTGCTTTACAAAAGAAAAGGAGCTCTAATCAATGTCCAATACATTGAATATATCCTCCGAATCTGAATAATTATCCAGATCTGCACCAATATTGAAGAAATCCAGCCAAGTAAGAAGAAAAAGAATTATTTAGACAAAGATAGACAAAGCCATGACAAAGAGTGATGAAAAAGAAAGCACAACGAGTCATGCATCACTTCCAAACTTGCAGACATACGAGACACAGATCTAGGTCCTGAACCTCTTTCCGAATTGATTGATAGATCTAGAGTTGGAAAGACTTCACTCATGCATGTAGTTAAAAGTAGTGGAATTATTCGAGCTGCAGCCTTTCCATACACAACGCAATTGCTAGAGTTTGTTATGGAGTGCACTAGATCTTACCATCCTTCATCCAGATCAGTGCGAGATGCTACGGGGAAAACAATAATTCTGTGACGCAGAGTTCATCAATTATTGTTTGAAAATTTTGGTGTGAAAGGTGTTGACTTCCATTAGCTTTCGTGATGCCAAAGAACAGTGGGAGAAGTATAGAGTTGATTACATGAGCATAATGAATAGCAGATACATGAAGAAGCCTAGATCTCCTTATAAGTTCCCAAGAACCCATCCACGGTATAATTTGGTGTAGGAGGTCAATGATATTGTCAAATTGTTATGCAAGATTAATGGCGAGGCGAATGTTTACACTTTCCCTACATGGATGTATTATTTCATCAAGACCATTGAAGTCAACAAGGTTGATTCCATAATCAATTGGTCAGAAATTATTAGCGACAACATTGGTGAGCAACTTTGGAACGTGAAGCATACTTTCAACTTCAAGATGACTTCCTACTTGGTGTACGCTGTAGCTTCACAAGGCATCTTCTCCAAGCTAGATAGATGTGGCATTCTTTCTAAGGACCCCATTTTCGAGTGCTACCCATAGCTTACTATACCTGCGTATGAGAAAGATTTCAAAGTGGTCAATGATGGATTCTTCTACGATTTCATTTATAGGCTAGACAAGGACCTAAAGGCCAACAGGGTAAGCAAAGAAGCGTGGGAAGCCGTATCCAGGATTGGCAGTCTATTCATTTAGTTTGCAGATTTCACATACCTCAGGGTTACAAGATTTTCTAGAGAACCAATAAAGATGCCCAAATATCTGAATGATAGATGGATTTCCATGGATTTGAGCATGTAACTTGTGGAAATACATGACCTTCAATCAAAACGACACAAGTGTACGGGCTTCTTTTCGATCACTGTGAGACATTATTGCTGCTAGAGCATTCATAGAGCTCTAGGGATGGAGGCACGATGTTATCCAGTATGAGCAAGAGTTCTTTATGGCACGGCTAAATTTCAATCCATTTGGAGTAGCCAGAAGATGATCTCCTAGAGTACGCACATGTTTCTTCATTGTAAGATTTCTGGATGAAGTGTAGAAGTGAGTATGAGGTTAGAAAGAGGGATTTCAGCAGGCTATTAGCAAAGCAAGTGTTCAAATTTGACTAGCGCAGATACCAGTAGATCTTAAAGATGATGGGAATGTGTTACTCGACACTTACCATCAAATGGGAGGAGATAGAGCCATACTTCAGGATAACGTAGGAGGCTACATGATTGAAGAAAGATCTGGAGCTGTTTTGGTGAATACTTCAAACTGGTTGTTGACAAAGGGATACAAATTTGATGAAGCATCGATGAATCAAGTCACGTGCAACTTTGGCGCAGGAGATTCCCTCAAGCGGAAGCACGGAGGAGAAAGCAAAGAAATCTCCGAGAAGTTGAAAGTACACAGAAGATATCAATCAAAGGAGAAGATCACTTCCACGGCCATGACTTTAGTTTGGCTTCCCAACACCCAAGATTTCAACCAATTATTGCACCTCAAAGAGGACACTTCCATGCCTCCATTAGATCCGGAAACATTCATCTTCTCTCCTTAGCCACTCCGTTCATCACCTATTCCAGAAGAGATGTTAAAGCTGCAGATGGCAGAGTTCGAAAGGGCTTTGTCCTTGGATGATTCAAAGGATGGCAACCATAACACTGTGACACTTTCTGATGGAGAGGATGCAGAGCGGAAGATGGTAGTGCACTTAACAATTTCTCATTCTCCGAGAAGTAACTTCTCGGAATGGTTGGCTTCACAGCTTGGTTCCGTATGAGAGTGGAGATGAACTTTGAAGAACACGACTTGCAGCTACTCCAGAGCCTAGGTGGAAAAGATCAGAAGGCCTAAAGTTGCTAAAGCAACTTAAAGGTTGATCATCGAGAATCGGGGAAGAAGTTTGCTGATATATCAATTCCGCAGAAGGAAATAAGGAGGATGAGCTCATGACATAATATGTTACAAGAACTGTAGCAGTACCTCTCTGGTCAAGCCACCACATAAGGATTGAAGCAGATACATAGACATTGATATATGCTCTATTCCTTAGGCTTGACAGAGAAAAGTAGAGAAAGACAAGCTTAAGTAAGTATCTCAATTGTGTGAGATCATAGCCAAGGTTGCTAAACCTTCCATTCAACCCATTTAAGAGTAGGTGAGTGATCATCTTATGTAGGAGATGGAGGATGCAAGTGATCAGATGAAGGCTATTGACGAATGGAAGAATCTGATTATTCATTAAGCTTATGTACAACTTGAGAGGTGTCATCCCACCTAAGATTATGGATGATGTAGAAAATCAGCTGCAAGAATTGGTGACAAGCATAGTGGACATGAACATAGTTTTGAGAGTAAGCTTGAGTACTTTGGCCGAGATCAACAAGATACTACGAGATGTATTGTATTCAGCAGAGCAGATTATACCGGATGGATCACTTGAGAAGGGAAGTAACTAGAGTTTGTAGTATCTTTCATTTGGAGATTTTTATATTTTGTCAAGAGGATGTAGGCACTTGAGAGTAGGACATCATCCTTACCAGACAATATCATTTCTTTCACTGAGGAGAAAGTGGTCGGGAATGTTACTTCATACGTACGTGGATCATTCCTAGCAAAGTACCTAATTCCTTGGAAGGGTCTCTTCTGATGGTACAAAAGAGAATTGATAAAGCTACTAAGCCTTTCACGATGAATTCTATTAGCAGACTGGTGGCACTGCAGACGGATATTGCAAGGTTCGGGCCAAGCTTAGAAGATGTGGAAGCATGCATCAAAGTGTTGATGAAGGATTGCTGCAGTTTAGGACATAGAAGGAAGTAGTGGCTAAAACAGATGGGAAGATGCCGAATCACATGTTTGACAAGTATATTCGATATCAGAACAAAAAGAAGACATAAATGTTATAGTTGGCATGACTTCTTCTTCTATTATTTCTTCTTCTATTTTCTATGTTCCCGGATGAAATTGTAAAACTTTAAGTTATTAGTTTTGCAACCATTACTTAAAGTCATCTGGAATAATTCTATTAGTTAAGTGATACATGTGTCACTTAAGGAGAAGTTAGTGAGGATGATTGCAAATGTCATCTTTACTTGTTGTTTGTGTTTCAGTTCAGTTAGATTTCCCATTTGTACTTTCCCTCCTACATTCTATAAGTAGGAGAAGAACCTTCGAGTTAATGATCAAAATTTGTAAGCAACAACCTTGTGTTCTAGACTTTGTGCTGAAACCCTTGAGAGCCACTTGCAAGCAAAAAGGATATACAGAGAAGATTTTTTTGGAGAAATTTTTGTCACGGTGTATTGTTCTTTCTTTTTATCTTAGATCTTTAAACATACTTTGTGTTATTTTAGATCTAGATCTAGAGATGCCTTTGCTTATAATTTCAGTTTTATATCTATTAGATTCTTCTATGTGCGTGTAATTATCTCTATTATCTAGTGATTGGGATGCACATCTTCCATTCTTCTTTGTGTTGATATAATTCCCTTTCCTCTCTTCTAAAAATATTTCCTTTCTTTTAAATAATTGCTTACTTGTAGAACTGTTCAATTATGGTTCATGAACTAAGTAGTTAAAGTAAAATCCCATTTAGATATTATCATACTTTAATTGAAAATCTGACACGGGAGCCTCACCGGTAAATGAGGGAGATTTATCTCATGACTACCTAGGTTTTGTGCTATGCAAAAATCTAGCCAACAGTTTTTGGTGACTCTATTGGGGAAACAACTATCTTTGTAGATCAAAGCTTATCTATTGAAGATCAAAGTGTTTTCATACAAATCTCAACTCGGCCGAACATCCATTCACCTCTACGATGGTGAAGGTGCAAGGAAGGACTAATCATTTCTTCGACTACAAGAGAAATTCAATTTCAATCATCCTCCTTAGGTTAGAAGCCGCAGATCTAGTCTCTCACCAGAAGGAGAGTGCACACCCATCCAAATCTAGATCGTCTTCAAAGATAATCTGGTAGCTGGAATTATGCATCAAGTCTACACAAGAAGGAGACGTGCCCCATTCATCATGCGTAATCGAATCATAACTAGATAGTACTGTCCCATGGGAGCACCTTTTGGGCCTTTGAACCCGACTCCACCTATGCATGATCTTTCACCAAAGGGATCCGTAAAGAATTTTCCAAAATTCTTTGGAGATAGAAAGCAAAACCCAGATGACCATTTGGCAGGCCTTCTTCATATCTTGTGGTTTGATTGCAGTAGAGAGCATGAAGATGTCTCAGTCAGACTCTTCATTGAGACTCTACACGACTTGGTTGGCGAATGGTTCTATTGGCTAGCTCTTGGCACCATAACCAACTAGGAAACTATGCATGAGCAATTTCTAAAAAGATTCAAGCCTACAGAGGACGCTAGCACATTGATCACCCAACTAATGCAGTTGAAGAAAGAGCCAAGTGAGAACATGTGGGACTTCATTGCAAGGTTCCAGAGGGTTTTATATAAAATCCCCACTTTTCCCGCATTGAGCGATGAAAACTAAAAGACGTTTTTTATAAACGCTCTATTACCCGAAGTTAGATATCATTGAGAAGGGAAAGACCAGAATCTACTTGAAACACAAATGCTTCCATGGAAGTTGAGATGACTTGATCATGGCTGGAAAACTCAAACAAACATCTCACAAAGGTGATGGTGCTTCTTCAAGTACTTTAGATCCTTTGTTGTAGAGATTGGCTAATGACATGCTGCAGATCAAGAAGTGGATTTCTCCAGGAAATGAAACCCCTCAAGATTAGCTCCTACCCGGATCCTTTAATGGTCAAAATAAAAATCAAAACCAAAATTTCAGACTTGTGAAATGCACCACAAAGTTGGTTGGCAATTGAAGCTTCCAAGGAATAACTTGGAAACTAATGAAGAGGATCTTGGAATTGATGAATCATTTGATGATGAAGACTTTATAGATCCTTCTTGGCACTTTTAATATTGGTTACCCGGACTACAAATATGATGATGGCTATTATGAATCTTTTGAAGATTCGATGGTCACTTTTCGCAGTGTTTTTACAAGGTCTCAAATTCGCCAAAATGCCAAAGCATCCATAAGTGGTCAAGAGAAGAGAAGATCCCGGCTTGGATGTTACTATCTTGAAAAGAGGTAGCACTCTTCCTTCTTCATTAGCGCCCAAGGATAAATATTAAATTCTTTTAATTCATAGAAAAGGGCCAACACACATCCTACTGAAGCAAGTCAAGCTTTCGACATCATTGATCACATCAAGAGGAATAAGGTCCAAATGTCAGAAGCTGAATATTTGAGAGCATTTCCTGATCAGCTGAATAGATTGGTCAAATATGTGCAAAGTAATGGTCCCAGCCCAACAAATAATACTTCACGGGGTATCTTAGCAAATCCAAAGAATACTCCTTCAAATAATGCGGCTGCAAGTTCTTCTCCTTCTACCTCTTCTCCTGCTACATCAGAAAGGATTGAGCCATTTTATGTGTCATTGCTTATCAATGGATACAAACTAAGCAAGAGGATCTAATGAAGAGGATCTTGGAATTGATGAATCATTCGATGATGAAGACTTTATAGATCCCATTGGTGACTCCAATATTGGTTACTGGATAATGAATCTAACGATGGCTATTATGAATCTTTTGAAGATTCAAGATGGTCACTTTTGCAGGTGTTTACAAGGTCTCGATCACGCCAAAATGCCGAAGCATCCACAAGTAGCCAAAGAGAAAGAGAAGATCCTGCCCGGATGTTTATCTTGAAAAGAGGTAGCACTCTTCCTTATTCATTAGCACGTAGGATAAATATTCAAATTCTTTTAATTCACAAAAGGCCAATTGTCACATATCACGCAAGCAAGTCAAAATTTCAACATCATTGATCACATCAAGAGGAATAAGGTCAAAATATCATAAGCTAAATATTTGAGAGCATTTCCCCGATCATGGCCGAATAGATTGGTCAAATATGTGCAAAGTAATGGTCCCCCTTCAACAAATAATACTTCACAGGTATCTTAGCAAATCCAAAGAATACTCCTTCAAATAATGTGGCTTCAAGAAGTTCTTCTCCTTCTACCTCTTCTCCCGCTACATCAAAAGGATTGAGCCATTTTATGTGTCATTGCTTATCAATGGATACAAACTAAGCAAGAGGATCTAAACTGAAGAGGATCTTGGAATTGATGAATCATTCGATGATGAAGACTTTATAGATCCCATTGGTGACTCCAATATTGGTTACCTGGATAATGAATCTAACAATGGCTATTATGAATCTTTTGAAGATTCTGATGGTCACTTTTTGCGGTGTTTACAAGGTCTCAGACACGCCAAAATGCCGAAGCATCCACAAGTAGCCAAAGAGAAAGAGAAGATCCTGGCCCGGATGTTACTATCTTGAAAAGAGGTAGCACTCTTCCTTATTCATTAGCACCCAAGGATAAATATTCAAATTCTTTTAATTCACAGCAAAGGGCCAACACACATCCTGCTGAAGCAAGTCAAAATTTCAACATCATTGATCACATCAAGAGGAATAAGGTCCAAATGTCAGAAGCTAAATATTTGAGAGCATTTCCTGATCAACTGAATAGATTGGTCAAATATGTGCAAAGTAACGGTCCCAACCCAACAAATAATACTTCACAGGGTATCTTAGCAAATCCAAAGAATACTCCTTCAAATAATGCGGCTGCAAGTTCTTCTCCTTCTACCTCTTCTCCTCCTACTACATCGTAAAGGATTGAGCCATTTTATGTGTCATTGCTTATCAACAGACAAACTAAGAAATTACATTCGGACTCGGAGCTTCGATAATGTCATGCCCGCCAAAGTTGCTTGATGCCTTGGGTCTCACATTGACAAAACCATCGAAGATGTTATTCAATGGAAAGGTAAGTCCTCTTATGTGGAAAATCAAAGATGCGTAGGTAATACTTGCTTCTTTTCCGGATAAAAGATTAAAAATGACTATCCTCAGTAGAGACATTCCACTTCTCTTATGGCATGTTGTTGAGTAGAAATTTCAGTAAAGAGTCGGGTGGAGAAGTCAAGATGGATTGGTCTTGTCCGCACATACCAATCAAAGGAGTAAATCAAAGCTAGAACTTGAGAAGAAATCCAAGTACACAAAGATCATATTCGAGGATCCTAGATCTCGATCTTTTTCAGAATCGATCACGGAGTCTATTATCTAGAAATGGATAAAAAAGATGTTCAACCAAAGATTCAAGAACCACATCAGCTTGACAACAAGGTTTGGACTCTAGAATTTGATGGTAGCTGCTGTTCATTTGATCAAGCACAGTGTGTTTTCTTATCTCTCCCGAAGGGAAGGTGCATGCACACTCCTTCAAATTGATGTTCGAAAATACTAACAACACAATTGAGTATGAAGCACCTTGTCATAGGCATGGAGCAGCAGAACAATGGGAATCTAGCTCTTACGCAAAGGGAGATGCTGAACTAATTGTCAAGCCAGATAAGAGGTCTCTATCAAGTAAAAAGGACAAGTCTTGGCATTATAGAGATAGAGTCTACTCTACCATTTTGGATTTTTCAGCTTTCTTAGTATTTTACATTCCGAGAGAACAAAATTCAAGAGTTGATTCACTTGCAAGTGAAGTCGCAGCTTTGTTAAATCCAGATCAGCCTCACACATTTTTCAGACAAGGGGACTACAAAGTTGAGATGGTCTTCCACCCAAAAGTTCCTAACAACGTCCAACAATGGTAGGTTTTCAACGATGACAAGTAGATTGCTGCATTTCTCCAACAAAAGGACAACTTTGAAGAGATCTACTATGAGGGAAGCAATTCACCTCCTAGGCAAACTACTGTGGGAGAAATAGATGTGGACATCTCAGGAAGTCAGGAGATTATCCAACTAAAGGGAAATAAAATTCCCAAAGGCTTGGTATCTCTTGAGGAAATGTTTGATAAGCATGATCAAATGCTTAAGAAAAATGAAGAAAGTGGGGAAGGTTCTTCCTCCGACACACAATTACTAAATTTGGGAGCCAACAATGATCCCAAATTAGTAAATCTAGGTAAGTGTTGTTCAGAGGCTGAAAGAGAAGCTTTCACTAAGCTTCTTAAGAAATATATGGATGTTTTTGCCTGGTCTTACTAGGATCTAAAAACATATTAGCCTGCAGAGGTTTAACACTACATCCCACTAAAACTAGAACAAAAGCCTTTTAAGAAGAAGTCATGGGTGGTACAACCCTACCATTTCGGGAACCATCTTTGTAGAAAACCAAAAGTTGCTAGATGTAAAGATTATCTATCCCATACATCATTCTGAATGGTTGGCCAACATAGTTCCTGTGAGGAAGAAGAGTGGTGAAATTAGGTTGTGTGTGGATTTTCGTAACCTTAATCAAGCTTCTTTAAAAGATAACTACCCCATCCTCATCATGGATCACACTGTGTAGGTGGTCACTGGATCTAAGATGCTTTCCATGCTTGATGGTTTCTTAGGCTATAATCAAGTCAGGGTGGCTGAGGAAGATCAATACAAAACAATGGCGTTCATCACACCTGGGAACCTTTGCTTACCGTAAAATGCCGTTTGGCTTGATTAATGCTTGGTGGTGCTTCATTTCAAAGGGATATGGATCTAGCCTTCACTCATCTCAAGGATATAAGCATAGTGGTGTACCTTGATGATCCGACAAGCCTTTTCCAAAGATAGAAGCACACATATTTCAAACTTGTAAGAGGTTTTCATCCAAATGCTTTGAAACATGTCATTTCTTTGAATCCCAAGAAGTCTATCTTTACCGTAACTGAAGGAAAGCTGCTAGGGCACATTGTTTCAAAAGAAGGAACCAAGATAGATCTAGAGCATGTCGTGATCCATCTCGTACATTGCCATTGCCCACGTCCAACAAAGGGAGTTCAATCTTTCTTTGAAAAGTTAATTTTCTCAGAGATTCATTGCTGACTTCGCTGAGCTAACCCGTCACATCTCGAATATGATGAAGAAGACACAAGATTTTAAATGGATTAGCGAGGGGAAGGAAGCTTTCGAGAAAATTAAAGAGGCCCTGTCAAAAGCTCCGGTCTTGGTTTCACTCGACTTCAGTAAAGAATTTATTCTCTACTGTTATTCCTCCGAACACACCATGTCAACAATATTGATGCAGAAAAATCAAGAGGATGCAGAAGCTCCTATTGCTTTCATGAGCACGCCCCTTAAATCCTATGAGTTGAAATATACTCCCATGGAAAAGCATGCATACGTAGTGGTGAAGGTGTGTAAGGCTTTCAGGTATTATATTCTTTCCTCACACACTGTGGTTTTGGTTCCAGATACTACAGTTAAATCTATCCTCACTCAACAAGAGTTAGGATTATTGAGAGGAACATGGGTGACAAAGGTTCAAGAATATGACCTAGATATTAAACCGACAAAGCTGGTTTGAGGAAGAGGTCTATGTGAACTAATGACAGAGATGAAAGCATGAGTGCACAGCGAATCAAAATGAGATAGATGGAGATTTACCTACAATACTTTTATAGATCTCGATAGAGGAGTGGTACAATAACATTGCTTACTTTCCGACGAATGGAGAATTCCCAGATCAACTTTCCAGAAAAGAGAAATGAACAATTAAACTAAAATCCAAAGATTTCGTTCTATGGGATAATGGTTTATACAAGAGAGGGAATTGATGGCGTATTTCTCAGATGCGTGGATAAAGCTTAACAGGATCAGCTATTACAACAATTTCATGACATGGCTTGCGGTGGTCATTTCTTAGCCCGAGTCATTACACATAAGATCCTCGAGATAAAGGTATTAATAGCCCACCCTTTTTCAAGATACTGCAGATTGGGTAGCTAAGTGCCAAGCATGCCAACATTTTGTTGGGCGTGTGAAATTGCTTGCATTACCTCTAAAATCCATTGTGATTGAAGAACCTTTTCAACAAAGGGGGAATGGATTTTATTGGTATGCTTAACTCCAGCTTCCAAAGTGCCGGTCACCATTACATTCTAACAACTACTAATTATTTCAAGAATGGGTCAAGCCATTCCTATGAAGAATGCCACTTCCGCCGAGGTGTGTAGTTTATTAAAAGAAAATATTATTGTCAAGTTTGGCTTGCCCAGTAAAATTGTAGCAGCATAACGCTCCGAATCTTTCTTCGAGGAGCTGGTTACTTTTTTCTACACTTATGGGATTTAGCTAGTACATTCCTCAAACTACTATCCACAAGGGAATGACTAAGTTGAATCTAGTAACAAAACTTGGTAACTATCGTGCGTAAGCTAAGTAACGGAAAATCAAAGGACTTGGCATAAAAAGTTGTTTGATACATTATGGGCCTATAGAATCACACCAAGGAGGGTGATAGGCATGTCCCCATTTCAGTTGTTATATGGTAAAGACACGGAGCTGCCTCTTACCTTGGAAGTGCCTCGCCCTAACTTTTAAGGCCTGAGAGGATTCCATTTTCACGGATGTTATTGATAAGAGAATTATGTACCTAAATGAATTGAGGGAAGTAAAAACTCAAGTTGCGAGATAGGTTGATTTGGCATCAAAGGAAGGTGAAAGTCATCTTCGACAAAAAAATCTAGGGAAAGAAATTTTGAAGTCAATGACTAGGCCCTTTTATGAGACAAAAGAAGAGAAGAAAAAGGCATGCATGGAAAATTTGATTCACTATGGAAAGGGCCTTTTGTGATTAAGAAGATCACTGGAGTAGATAGCTTCATTCTTGCTCATCGGATGAAGTTGAATTTCCATTTCCTTTCAATGGGCAACACTTGAAGTTGTTCTGGACATGAGAAGTAGGGTAAAACATGTATGTACATAAATAATTTTTGTTTGTTTTTCTCTGTTTTGTTTTTGTTTTTGTGTTGTGTTTGTTTACTTGACCCCGTGCCCAAAGGACAAGATAAAAACTAGAGATGCTTTGGGATCTCATTTTTTCCTTGTCATTCGACAAGAGAAAAAGATGTCCACAGACGAGAGCCGACTGGTGTCCCCCATATTTCATCCTAAAATTTTTGACTACCCTATCCGAAATTTTTTCATACTTTTAAAATAATGGGTCGTTTTGTGTTTTTATTGCCTAAAAGTTCTTGTATTGCATCAAGATATTCCCAAAGAGCCATATTAGCCTTTTTCGCCAAATACCCAGATGCCCAAAATTGTTATATTCATCCGAGATTTATCTCATGGAAATTTGTATTTAATTATTTTGAGCCCCGTGAGGATATTTGTGCTCCGTTTTAACTCTGTTATGATTGAACATATCATTTTTCCTATGTACTAGAAGGGTTTTAACAAGGAATAAGTTCTAGGCTTTATTTGTGACTTTTGATAATTTTTTGTGTTTTTGTGTTTTCCCATTTCATTTTCTCGTGAAATTTCTGACCAATTTCTTTCACGGTTAGCCCAATTTTTGACTTGGAGCAGCTGGAGAACATATACGCACATTATGCCTGGAGGAAGTCACCATCAGAGGTCTGGTTCACTGGGAAATAGCAAACTCGTGCACTGAAAAGCCCCTGTGGGGTTGGGCACATTTTTGAAAACAAAGGATTTAAGTTGCATGGGAAAAATAAGAAGCAGCAGATGGGATTTTATTGCCGCTGCAGGTACTTTTTCCCATGATGGATAAGTCACTTAAGTCAGTAGTGGGAAAATTAGAGGCAGTAGGCAGTGGGGAATTTATTGCCTCTGTCTTACAGGGGTAAAAATTCCATGGTGAAATAAAAGAAAAGTGACATAAGTGAAATCATGGGATTTTATTGCCTACCTTGTAGGGTAAATAATCCCATTGTCAAAGTCAAATCACTTAAGTGGATCATGGGATTTCCGGGGCTGCCTTGCAGGGTAAAGAATCCCATTGTCATAAATTCTTAAAAATATAATTCTATTATGCAAAAAAGTGCGCCCCCTTTGGTGAGAAGATGGCAGCCTTAAAGTGGATTAAATTAATTAATTTTTCTTCTAAAAAGGGCGCCCAAGCATGGAAGAAAGTCAACAAAGTAAAGGGGAATAAATTAATTGAAAATAGATTGATTAAATTAATTAAATTTAATCTATTTAAAGGCTGCCCCCTTCATGAAGAAAAGTGCGCCCCTTTTGGGAAAGATATAATGCTTTTTAAAGCATTAAATGATTAAATTAAATTCTATTTTCAGTGGCTATGGTCAAAGCACACTGTGAAGCTTAAGTGAAGTGAAGTGTGGATGATTAAATTGAATTAATTTAATTTATTGGATGGTTGTCCTTAAACATGCTATTTTTACACATCAGTTAAAGAGAAAAGCATGATTTTTAATTAATTAATTGCCAGGAATAAGAAGGGCAATTATTAATTATAGAATTATGAGGGTTATATAAGCATGAGCTGCCATAAGGATGAATTATTTAATTCACGGTAAAGAATTGTAGCCCGAGGAAAAAGTGCGCCCCATTTGAAGAGGATTTTTGCTCAGACAAAGGTGAAAACAAGGCTAAAAGCTTCCAATTTTGGTGCATGCATTGAAGGAGGTTGATTTGTGTTTTCATAGTTGTTTGCATAGGTGTTATAGGTGCTTAGGTGAAGTTGGAAAAATTCATGCTCTCTTTGCATACAAATTAGACATCAATTTTTGGGGCAGCAGGCTTGAAAAGTGCAGATTTTTATCTTTAAAATTCACTGTTCATGCTCCGGTGGCCATCTTTGTTTGAATTAATTACATGAATTCATTACAGTGCTTTAAAAAATAAAATAACCTCTAATCAATGTCCAATACATTTAATATATCCTTCGAATATGAAGAATTATCCAGATCTCGCACTGGTATTTAAAGAAATCCGCCAAGTAAGAAGAAAAAGAATTATTCGAGACAAAGATAGACAAAGCCATGACAAAGAGTGATGAAAAAGAAAGCACAACGGAGTCATGCATCACTTCCAAACTTGCAGACGTAGGAGACATAGATCTAGGTCCAAAACCTCTTTCCAAATTGATTGATAGATCCAGAGCTGGAAAGACTTCACTCATGCGTGTAGTTAAAAGTAGTGGAATTATTCAAGTCATGCCTTTCCAAACACAACACAATTGCTTGCTAGAGTTTGGTATGGAGTGCACTAGATCTTACCATCCTTCATCCAGATCGGTGCGAGATGCTATGGGAAAACAATAATTCTATTGACGCAGAGTTCATCAATTATTGTTTGAAAATTTTAGTGCGAAAGGTGGTGACTTCCATTAGCCTTCGGGATGCCAAAGCACAGTGGGAGAAGCATAGAGTTGATTACATGAGCATAATGAATAAAGCAGATACATGAAGAAGCCTAGATATCCTTCTAAGTTCCCAAGAACCCTTCCACAGTCTAATTTGGTGCAGGAGGTCGATGATATTGTCAAATTGTTATGTAGGATTAATGGTGAGGCGAATGATTACACTTTCTCGTACATGGATGTATGCTTTCATCGACCATTGAAGTCAACAAGGTTGATTCCATAATCAATTGGTCGGAACTTATTAGTGACAACATTGGTGAGAAATTCCAAAATGTGAAACGTAATTTCAACTTCAAGATGATTTCCTACTTGGTGTACACTAACTTCACAAGGCATCTTCTCCAAGCTGGATAGATGTGGTGTTCTTTCTAAGGACCCCATTTTCAAGTGCTACCCACAGCTCACTTTACCTACGTGTGAGAAGGATTTCAAAGTGGTCAATGATGGATTCTTCTACGATTTCATTTACATGTTAGATAAGGACCTAAAGGTCAATAGAGTAAAAAAGAAGCGTGGGAAGCCGTATCTAGGATTGGTAGTCTATTCATTCAGTTTGTATATTTCACATACCTCAGGGTTACAAGCTTTTCTGGAGAACCAATAAAGATGCCCAGATATCCGAATGATATATGGATTTCCATGGAGTTGAGCAGGAAACTTGTGGAAATACACGACCTTCATAGAAATGGCACAAGTCTATGAGCTTCTTTCCGATCACTATTATACATTATTACCGCGAGATCATTCATAGAGCTCGAGGGATGGAGGCACAGATGTTATCCGATTATGAGCAAGAGTTCTTCATGGCACGGCTGAATTTCGATCCATTTGGAGTAGCTGAAAGATGATCTCCCAGAGTACGCACATGTGCCTTCATTGGCGATTTCACGATGAAGTGTAGAAGTGATTACGAGGTTAGAAAGAGGGATTTCAACAGGCTATCATCAAAGCAAGTGTTCGACTTTGGACTAGTGCGGATACCTGCAGATCTTAAAGATGATGGGAATGTGTTACTCGACACTTACCATCAAATGGGAGGAGATAGAGCCATACTTTAGGATAACATAGGAGGCTGTAACATGATTGAAGAAAGATCTGGAGCTGTTTTGGTGAATACTTCAAACTGGTTGCTGATGAATGGATACTACCTTGATGAAGCATTGATGAATCAAGTCACAGGAAAATTTGGCGTAGGAGATTCCCTCAAGCGGAAGCATGGAGGAGAAAGTAGCAGAAGGTCCGAGAAGTTGAAAGTATGTAGAATATCTCAATCAAAGGAGAAGATCACTTCCACGGCCATGAATTTAGCTCTAGCTTCCCAGACCCAAGATTTCACCAATTATTACACCGCAACATGACAATTCCATGCCTCTCGTTGGATCTCGTGACATTCATCTTCTCTCCTCAGCCACTCCGTTCATCACCCGTTCCCAAGAGATGTTAAAGCAGTAGATGGTGGAGTTTGAAAGGGCTTTGTCCTTGGATGATTTAGAGGATGATAGCCATAACAATGTGGCACTTTCGATGGAGAGGATGTAGAGTCGGATATGGTAGTGCACTTAGTGACTTCTCATTCTTTGAGAAGTAACTTCTCAGAATGGTTGGCTTCGCAGTTGGTTCCAGAAGTGAGAGTGGATATGAACTTGGAAGAACATGACTTGTAGCTACTCAAGAGCCTAGGTGGAAAAGACAAAAGGCTTAAAGTTGCTAAAGTAACTTCTAAGTTGATCATCAAGGAATCGGGGTAGAAGTTTGCTTTGAGATATTAATTCCAGCGAAGGAAAGAAGGAGGATGATCTCACGGCGAGAAGATGTTACAAGAACCGCAGAGTACCCCTCGGTCACCAGCCACTACAGTAAAGATTAAAGTAGGATACATAGACATTGATAGATGCTCTATTCCTTAGGATTGACAAAGAAAAGGCAGAGAAAGATGAGTTTGAAGCAAGTATCTCAATTGTGTGAGATCATATCCAAGGTTGCTAAACCTTCCATTCATCCCATTTCAGAGCAGGGTGAGTGATCATCTTATGTAGGAGTTGGGGATGAAAGCGATCAGTGTGAAGGCTATTGACGAATGGAAGAATCTGATTATTTGTCAAGCTTCATGCACAACTTGGAGAGGTGCTAGCCTACCGAAGCTTATGGATGATGTAAAGAAATCAGTTGCATCAACTAGTGACAAGCATAGTGGACATGAACACGATTCTTTGAGAGTAACTTGAGTACTTTGGCCGAGATCAACAAGCTACTGGGAGATGTATTGGTTACAGAGTAGATTGTACCAGATGGATCAATTGAGAAGGGGAGCAGTGGAGTTTGCAGTATCTTTAGGTTTGGAGATCTCGCAGAGTTTTTTGAAGAGGATGCATGCACTTGAGAGTAGGAAATCATCCTTACCAGACAATATCATTTCTTTCACTGAGGATAAAGTGGTTGGGAATGTTACTTCATACGTGCGGATCATTCCTAGAAAAGTACCTAACTCTCTGGAAGGGTCTCTTATGATGGTACAAAAGAGAATTGATAAAGCTACTAATCCTTTCACGATGAATTCTATTAGTAGACTAGTGGCACTACAGAAGATATTGTGAGGTTTGGACCAAGCTTGGAAGATGTGGAAGCGTGCATCAAAGTGTTGAATGAAGGATTACTACAGTTTAGGATAGAGAAGGAAGTAGTGGCTAAAATAGATGGGAAGATTTTGAATCACGTGTTTGAAAAGTATATCCGATATCGAACAAAATGAAGACATAAATGTTATAGTGGCATGGCATGACTTCTTCTTCTATTATTTCTTCTTCTATTTTCTATGTTCTCGGATGAAATTGTAAAACTTAAAGTTATTGGTTTTGAAACCATTACTTAAAGTCATTTGGAAAAATTCTATTAGTTAAGTGATACATGTGTCACTTAAGGAGAAATTAGTTGAGGATGATTGCCAAATGTCATCTTTACTTGTTGTTTGTGTTTCAGTTTAGTTAGATTTCCCATTTGTACTTTCCCTCCTACATTCTATAAGTAGGAGAAGAACCTCCGGTTTAATGATCAGAATTTGTAAGCAGCAACCTTGTGGTTTAGACTTTGTGCTGAAACCCTTGAGAGCCACTTGAAACAAAGGGATATACAGGAGCAAATTTCTGGAGAACTTTGTGTCACGATGTATTGTGTTTCTTGTTTTTTTATCTTAGATCTTTAAATAGAATTTTTGTTATTTCAGATCTAGATCTAGAGCTGCCTTTGTTTATCTATTGGATTCTCGCTATGTGCGTGTAATCATCTCTCATATCTAGTGATTGGGATGCACATCTTCCTATTATTCTTTGTGTTGATATAATTCCCTTTCCGCTCTTCTAAAAATATTTCCTTTCTTTTAAACATCTTCTTACCTACTAAAGAACTGTTCAGTTATGGTTCATGAACTGAGTAGTTAAAGTAAAAACCCATTTAGATATTAGCATACTTTAATTGACAAATCGACATTGGAGCCTCACCGGTAAATGAGGGAGATTTATCTCATGACTACCTAGGTTTTGTGTTATGCGAGAAAATCTAGCCAAAGACTGTTGAGCAATATTTTGATTGACATAGGTGTGGAAGTGAATGTACTTACATTGGATGCATGGGAAAAATGGGGAGACCCCACTACAACCATCATCTAATGTATTGTTCATGGCAAAAAGAAAAAAGCTACTCCCATAGGAGTTTTGAAAGATGCATCTATCACTATACAAGGGCCAAGTTTACAGGAGACTTCAAAGTGCTAGCACTTGTAGAAGTAGATAGATTCCCAACTTTGCTTAGGCGCCCTTGGTGTTATGTAAACAATGCTGGTTCAAGGTTCAATAAGGGATATATCAGCTTCGAGAACAAGGAGGAAAGGGTCATAATACTGTTGATAGATGGGAAATTCATACCATATGTGGAACCTTTTAGCGAAGAGGACTTGAACAAAATCTATATACACGCTATTTTGGACCCAGAGGTTAATGAGCCATCCAAGGAAGTAATACTTCATTGGGAATATTCTCAGTCAATCAGTGATACTACCAGTATTTCTTGTGATAATTGGGCTCATGGCAGTTATGAACTGGTGGGGTGCGGAGTTAAGCATGCGGTTGCTTGCAAAAAGGGTTTTACTCTGTCCAGTGTATAGGTCGCTCAGTACCCCGCTATACTAGATCTAAAGATTTGGTTGGATTCTTACGGGCCATGGAAGCAAACTGGGCTGACCAACTTAAATGACGAGATATGATATCATATACTTTGGGTGGGATAGCAATGCACTAGTGGGTGGTCCACAGGGATAATCTCTTAGAATGGGGAACGATTGGGACCGCCTTATCAACTAGGTTTTCAAGAAGTAATGCACCTACAAAATTTTTCCCTTATCATGGTGATCAACCTGCTCAACATCATATCCAGTAGTGTGAGAGACTCTGGATAGTAGGACAGGAAGCATTACCACCCTCACTTTGGGTGCATCGGTTTTATTCTACTCTACAAGGTTGTGCGTGTGCTTGGTATGTATATGCTGAATTACATCGCGACACTGGAAATTGGCAAAATTTGACTACAGGGATGATCAAAAATTTTGACTTCTTATCATCTACACCACCAAAGAACACAACTTTAAGCTTTACCAATGGGAGATAGTGGGAAAGTAGAAGAACTTATTCAGAAATTATTTGGTGAGATAGAGACAGGGGCACATTTTGCAGATGAAGAAGATGATATCATACTACTACTTAAGCACACTTCTCTAGAAAAGATAAGGGAAGATGGTTTACATAATTGATGACGAGGACATTGAGCACATAGATGTGGATCATTCACATGGAACACATGAAGTGTTAGCCAATGGAGATGTAGATGTGCATGCATATCATGAACCTATGAAGACAAGAAAGGTACATATATGCACAAAAGTTGAACCTAAGGAGATGATAATTGGGGATTATTGGTCAGAATCAAAAGTAGCAAAGATCATAGAGTTACTTAGAGACTATGAGGACTTATTCCCAAGAGGATACCATGAACTTAAAGGCATGCATAAATCACTTGGAGAAATGAAGATAAAGCTTAAGGAAGGTGCGCACCCTGTTAGGAAGCGACCTTATCGGATGAATCCCAATTTGTGTGAGAAAGTAAAGGAGGAGATTGACAAGATGTTGAAATCTGGGATCATTCGACCATTGGATGAATCAGAATGGGTCAGTCCTATGGTGATAAGCATAAAAAAGGATGGTAGGATTTGAATTTGTGTTGATTATAGAGAGTTGAATGCAACATGTGTTATAGATCCCTTTCCTATGCCATTCATAGAGGAAATATTAGGAGTGGTGGGCACGAGATATATTCATTTATAGATGGGTTCTCAGGGTATCATTAGGTTAGGATTTCCCGAAAGATCAAGAGAAGACCACCTTCACTACTGAATGGGAAGATTTGCCTATACTATGATTCCCTTTGGATTGAAAAATGCACATGCTTTGTATTTTCAATTATAGTGGTACAAGAATTTGAGGATTTTATTCACAACTTCTTACAGTCTATCTTGATGATTGGACCGTTTATGGGCTAATTAAAGATCATTGTGACAATCTGCGCTTAATGTTTGAAAGATGTAGATAGTTGAGTATCTCATTGAACATCAAGAAGTGCATCTTTGCTACTCCCTTTGGCATACTTTTAGGACACATTATCTGCAAGGAAGGGTTGTTGGTTGATCTAGCTAAAGTTGCAGTCATCGTAGGCTTGAAAGCACCTACCAGTCAGAGTGAGGTGCGCAGATTTTTGGGTCATACAGGGTATTATAGGAAGTTTATAAAAGGGTATGCAAAATTTTCCGCACCCTTGGAAGAATTGCTCAAGGGGAAAGGTACATTCTATTGGGGGAGTCACAGTAGTGCACATTTGAGATATTGAAGAAGAAACTTACTACCACACCTATCTTGCGCTTTCCTTCATGGGATAAACCTTTTCATGTTCATGTGGATGCCTCTGGCACAACCATTGGTGCTTTGTCTTAGCTCAACCAAGAGAAGGTATCATTGATCATCCCATTTTCTTTGCTAGTAGGAAGTTGACCCCTGCAGAATAGAATTATACCACTACAGAGCGCGAGGCCTTGTCCATGATCTATGCCTTGCACAAATTTCATCAGTATTTGTTGGCCACACCATTTGTGTTTTATACAGATCACATGGCATTGAAGTATTTGGTGAACAAGCCCATTTTACAGGGGTGCATATGCTGATGGATACTCTTATTTCAAGAGTTTGACTTTACAGTTGTGGTAAAACCAGGAAAAAGCAATTTTGGACCAGATCACTTGTCTAGAATTCAATCAAGAGAAGAGGCACAAACAATAGAAGAGACCATGCCTGATGCACAACTGTATAGGTTACAACGCGTACCATCGGAATTAGAGGACATTACTATCTTTCTAAGGACTGGTATGGCACCAGAAGGCATGAAAGCTTTAGAGAAGAAGTAACTTGCTATACGTGTGACACCATTCATGTTAATCAGTGGTGATTTGTACAAATTAGGTAGAGATGAGGTGTTACACCATTGTGTATTGGAGCATGAATGAAAGGATATAATGGAAGAAGCACATGGTGGTATTGCAGGTGGCCACTATGCAGGTGATGCAACAATGGCACAAGATCCTACTTGCTGGTTTATGGTGGGAAACATTGTATAAGGATTGTAAAGAGTATTGTAAGGCATGTGACCATTGTCAACGTCTAGGTTGACTAGGAAAAAGGGATGAGATGCCTTTACGACTAATTACAAGTGCAGAACCCTTTGAGAAATGGGTGATTGACTTTGTCGGGCCTATTTCACCAGATGCGTGCAGGACTGGATCGCGCTATATCATCACTGTATAGATTATCTTACCCGATGGGTAGAAGCAGCACCTACAAAGGACTATACAATGGCTACAATAGCAAGGTTCTTATGGGAGAATATTCTTACAAGGTATGGTTGTCCTTTAAGTTTAACAAGTGATAGGGGCACACATTTTTTGAATGAGACAATAAGAATTTTTAGATGAGTTTATGGTTTCCCACCATAAGACTACATCCTATCACCCCCAGGAAAATGGAACTGCTGAGGTGTTTAACAAGATTTTGAGCCACACATTGACCAAAATTTGTGATGTTGGAAGGAAAGATTGGGATGATAAAGTATCTGCTATTCTTTGGGCTTATAGAACAACATACAAGAGATTGAACAAAGCCACACCTTTTCAATTGGTGTTTGGCATGGAAGTTGTTCTTCCTATAGAATTTATGTTACCTTCTTTGTGTATTACATGCACTGGAGGTTTAGTTGATGAGAAATCCTGGAAGAATGGATTGAGAAGATGGTTCAACTAGATGAGCACTGAGCCATCGCACGCTAGAGTCAAAAACAAGAGAAAGCATGCCAAAAGGCATGGCATGATCGACATATTAGGGATAAGAAACTTATGGTTGGACAAATGGTACTTCTATATGACTCCAAGTTTTTGCGCCATCCAAGGAAGCTCAAAGTGTATTGGTTGGGGCCATATATTATAACTCATATACTTGAGTCAGGTGCTTTCCAGTTAGAAACAATTAATGGCACGAGGTTTACCGGTTACTTTAATAGGAGTAGGTTGAAGCCCTACTATAAATAAGTCTTCTTGGTGTTTGTAATAAGACAGTATTGCCAGATAAACTAGGTTCCCTTTTGCATTCTATTAATGTGTTTCTTTCATTGTGCTTATGCTTTAGTTCTTGTTTGTGTGTAATAAGTGTGCTTCGCACATGCATGAAGCTAACTACAATACTGAAGCATGTTGATGCACGAGGACTACACATACTTTTAGTGTGGGGTGGATTGTTGGTGACTCTCGGTATGTGTTGCAAATATTTAATGCTACAGGTGTTGAGAAAGAAGGTTGCCAAGGGTGATTGACAAAAGATTGCTTCTCAAGATAATTAAGGATGAAGATGAATGAGGGAAAGTATAAAGTGAGGTAAGCAACAGCCATGGTAACTACAGGAGATGGTGTAGTGATGAGGTACTCAGGTGCTAGAGCACACTCAAGAGAAGTCTGTGACAAGGGTAAAAAGGTGCGCTAGAAGGTTATAGCTTTGGGCGCAAAAATGTACCCCGCGGAAATGATAAAAATGGGTAATAAATGAGGAGAATTTGGTAGGTGGAGGAGCAATTAATGCAACAAAAAGTGGAAATCTATATAAGGACAAGATATGATTCCATTTTACCCTTGTGACCATGAGAATTTGACAAAGAGCTACATGCGAAGAGCCAAGTAAAGTGATTTAAGATGTGAAGCAAGTGAACCAGGCATGAAAGACAAATCTATTTATTGGAAGGGCTTGTATCCCCGTAGGAGAAGGGTTTGACGAAGCAGAGTGATAGAACAGAGCTAGGGTGTGTGATTTCATGATTACAAATTAGGGCATGGTTGAATCGAGTTAGGGTTTGAAGCAAACTAATAAAAACTTACAGCAGAAGGTCTAGAAAACAAAACCCAAAGAGAAGAATGGCTCGGAGAAGAAAGCATCACCAAGAAAGGAAAGAAGAAGGTGGTAGTAGAAGAAGAGGAAGAGATGGCCCCAGAAAGCAATTTTTTCAAAGATGTAGTACCTTGAGGAAGTAATTGTGGGCCAGGAATGGGATACCCACATACGACAGAGTAAGATAAGTGAGTATAATCACTAGACCAACAATAACCAGAAGAAATTAGATGACTTGCTCACTTTTTGAATGAATAGACAACTTGAGGATGGCTTGCCAATATATGATGACATCGGGGAAAGGCTACTGAAAGGGATTGGTGTCTATCAGTTGTATGAGCTCCCATAATTCAACAAGTATGCACCATTTTATAGATGGCTAATGAGCCGAGTCCATGAGGACTTCTTCTATTTTGCAGATGAGGGTAAGATTGACACCCATTCTTATTTCCACCATAATTGGACTAAGGGAAATAGGCGAGGATATTAAGGTTGACCTAGCTAACAAGATTTCCATTTTGGAGACATAGAAAGCACCGGGCTACCAAAAAAACCATGCGAATGGACATTGATAAACTGAAAAATTGTCCAGTAGTACAGGTAGCAGCACACTTGATTACAAAATTGAATGACCAAGAACATTGGTCACAAGTTAACTCTATGTGGCTACATGTGGCAAAGTGCATGTCAAAAGGAGTCACTTACAACATTTCCAACTTCATTGCAGAGCAAATAGTAGAGAAGTGTGTGCACAGAAATAAGATAAGCTTTGGCATGTTTTGCTAAGTTTGGTATTCATGGAGATTGGGGTACCAGATGGCCCAAAAGAGAATATATGGGAATACCCCATGAATCACAAGTCTCTAGCTGAACAATTCAACAAGTATCTATGCAAGGGGTCAATGACGGACGAGGTGAAGGAGTGAGCAGAGATGTGGTATGATAGGCTCCACACAACATTTGAAGAGGAATGGCGTATACCCAAGGAATTGCCTTTGGTTCTAGGGAAGCAGGCATAGTTTATAGTCTACAAACACTTTTGTATTAAGCGCTTTCAAATGGTAGATTGGTCATGGAGCCCTTGGTGTAAACTACCTTATTCATTTTCTGCACGATACTTCTAAGCTTCAGTTCATTGGTTCACCAACACACGGAGGTTAGTGTTTAATGCAGACAAGGTGGACTGTGAATACCACACCTTGTGGAAAACGTATGGATATCCAGGGAAGAATGCATACAACGAGAGTAATATCTTAGAGATTTTGAGCATTAAACTAGAGACACTTGCCATTGCATATATTAAGGCTACACTGATATACCTCCAACTCAAGCAGAAAATGGAAAATAAAAAGTATGTGGAAAACAAGTTCATGCTACCAGGGCCACCGAAGGGGAAGCATACCATGGAGAATGTTTCGACACCTAGGCCCTCTGAACCCAAGCAAGATGACGAGGAAGAGGATGAAGAGTAGGAGGATAGCAATGGCTTGGTGCGGAGGAGGAAGTAGCCATCTGGATAAAAGGAGAAGGAGCATGCGACATATTCATAAGGAGAAGGAGGGACCGGGGAAGAGCGGGGTGACCACAAATTTAAGAAGGTATTCAAGCACACAAGCGCGCAAGGAGAAACCCATCAAGTAAAGGATCCAGAGGAGAAGTAAAGAAGAAAACTTAGGTAGGGAAGGAAGTAGAATAATCGAGGAGAAGATGCCCTCATCTCCAAAGCAAAGAGGAGCCTCAACACGAGGAGGAGAAAAGGGAAGGAGGAGAAGGGGAACAATCGGAGGCCACTCAAGAAAAGGGTGAGGAAACACCTAGCATTCCTAACCTTGATGCAGCCACCATTCCAAGGGGGCCAAGATCCCGTCAAACAAGTGAGGATGCCAAGACACATACAATTGGATATTCAAGACCCAAGATCGATTGTTTGTGCTTGGTGTTAGAGTACCATCGAATAGAAGTTGATAAATCTATTACCATTAAGGTGCTTGACGTAAAATCTAAAAACCAAGGATGTGGAGATAGCGTGCCTAGTGCAAGAAAAGGACCTGATTAATAGAAAATATGACACTTTTGTTAGTATGGCGGAGGAAATTGGAGATGATTTCCTAAAGGGACACCCAAATTTAGAATCCAAGGTACCAAAAGAATTTCCTTCTGCGATGCGCTATGTAAAGACCATGATAACGTTATCATTGGAGGATGAAAAGGTGTGTATATCAAAACAGCCCAAGGACCCCACGGAAGAGGCAGAGAAAGCACAGGTTGCAGTAGCAAGGAAGATTACTACTTATGAGGGCCTACTACAAGCCATCCACGACGAGCTAAAGAAAGCCAATCATGCACTAATGATATGTACATGTCCGAGATATATGCAGCTAGTGTCTCGCACTTCTATTTCACCATTGTTAATCCCGGTGAAATAGAAGTGCGAGACACTAAACTAGTTGCATGCAACACCACCACATAAGGAAAGGTTAGATGAGCTTGGAAAGCTCATTGCTCAAAATATGGATATATTGGAAGGGGTGCAAACCTCTATGTCAAGCGTAATGCTTGTGATACAGAATGAGCAGGGAAAGCTAACTATGGATGAGTTGGAGTCTATCATTGTAGATGTGCCAGAGAAGGTAGGAATGGCATTGACAGAGTGGGAGAACTTGGAAGCAGATATAAAAGAGGAATATCCAGAGTTACTGCTTCAGAATGAAATGGAGGAGCCTGAGGCCTGAACAGTTTTTGTTGTGTATACCTTATTCAAAATTCTTTATTCAACCATTCTTTATTTATCCATTCTTTGTGTAAATTTTGGACATCACCATTGTTGGGGCGACAATGAGATTAGTGTGGGGTAATGTTGATAAGAGAAAACACTTAGTAGAACTCACACACAGAGTCCGTGCGGAGAACATCATAGGAGCAAAGGTGCAAAGGTATAGGAATGCGTCGCACACGGAGGTGTAGAGTCAAACTTTCAGGACTTAGCCGATTTTGGAGATTAGGGCTATTCTTAGAGGTTGGCATGCAGAGCACACAAAGTGATGCTGAGACTTGCAAGCCACTCTTCATGGAGATTTCAAAGAGCATGTCAAATCACTCTTGCATGGGCATAAGCTAAGAATAGATCCACCACTATAGTTAACTATCAACGATCTATAGATAGCATACTTACATGTATGGCTATAGTTGTAAAAGGCACATGGCTATTATTAGCATGCGACCTATTTTGGTAGAGTTAAGTAGTGAAGGGCTAGTCCCCCACCCTATATATATGTAATGAATTACTTGGTAAAATATAGACAAAGACATATATTGCTATGAAAGGGTTATAGATACATGAGTGCATAAGACTAGATAGTTGTAATGAGATCCATGCGTGCATGTATGGTATTGTATGAAGCTTTTGTACTATTGGTATGATGAATATATGAAGAATATTGGCCAAACAACAGTGTCTGATATGTTTGTCATTGTATACTATTGTTATCATGATGATTTATACTTAAGTGCTTATAGATCTGGTATGGTGTAACAATGTATAGATGGATTAGTTTCTAAATATATGTTTGTTATACTACTTCATCATGCTACCATTCTGCTACAGCAACCCTAAAGAGGGACATGGTACCTTTGCATGCTTTAGGTGAGCACTCAGCCTAGGTTGAGTGATGTGCCAGTGTGACTAGGTGTTATCTAAGAATTCTAGGCTGCATCATTGGTTTTGTTGCCGGGACCTCTTTTTCAGTTGTTTCAGAATGGTTCGCAATGAAGACATACCGGCTAACTTTGGTGAGCGTTGAAGAGTGGATTCATGATCTGGAGGAAGAATATGCATAGAGGTTTGACACTGGATCCGGATTTAGTGCATGCACTTGGGTAGAGTAGAATCTGTATGATAGTTTTTACGAAAGCTTCTTTGCTATCTTCCCATAGAATTATATGATTGGTTGACTACATACGTGTCTAAATAGAATTGGAGGTATCGCACATTTGTTTGGACCCAGAAGGAGTTTCAAACACTATATGATGTTGATATGATTTGGACTCATGCAATAGATACCTGGTTTCACGGTGTTCTAAATAGCTATATTCTGGAGTATTCAATTTCGACTTATTCGTGCCTAGAGGTATTCGAGTTCCATTTCCTACAGTATCCTAGAGGGACGTATTTGCAAGGTATTCCGCTGGCAATCAAAATACTGATGGTAACGTTGAACTTGGAAGATAAACCCATGGAAAGCTAAAAATCTCCACGTGTGGGGGTAGGAATAGGATTGGTGAAAGATGATAGACCTAGCGGCAACAAACAGAGGGAGGAGAGGTGGCTGAAGTATCATGAGGCACGCGAGAGGGAATTATGCAAGAAACAAGAAATCATAGAATGGATGGTGTTGTGGAGAGATATGGCTCGTAAAGGATTTGAGGCTCATGGGGAGGAAGAAGAGCAAGACCATCAGGAACTCCCCCATCTAGGAAAGCATGACATAGAACCCTCTTTGGCCTCACATGGAAGCACGCCAGTATCCAGCATATTAGGTAAACACAATTTTAATTTAGGAAGTGAAAGAGTAGAAATAATTCAGACAACAAGTGCAATAATGACAAAGACGTAAAAATTTGTTATTCTTTGGGGTACGTTATCGGGCTCATCATCTACATAGAATATGAGTGTGCCGAGTGTGGATTCACCTCTGGAATTGGGACTACTTGATAGACTGTAGGGGTCCAATATAGTACCACTGTCGAGACACAAGGGAGTGCATCCATAGGCCCTATTCCAAATCTTAGAGGAGGATTGGGCGGTATGGGTAGTTTTGGTTCTGGTGGTTTGGGTGGTTTTGGAGGAAGAGGAAACCAAGGAGGTTCTGGGTCGGGTGGTCAAGGCCCGCAACAACCCTAGAACATTTATATGGAGATGTCCCTTCATCTCCCAGAGTATAGAGGTATTGAGGATGCTGTTGAACATGTTCATATGTGTGAAATATTGTGGCATGTGAAAGGTATCACAACTTCTGAGCACAAGGCAAGTCAATTTTCTACTACATTACAGTGCATGCACACAAAGCTAGTATAGGAAGTTTGATCCCAATCAAACTTGTATTGACTATACAACATTAAAAGATGATTTCTTAAAAGAGTTCCATATCCCAGAGTTTGAGCGAAGAGTATAAGCGCACTCAAGGATATAAAGCAAGGCACTACTGAAAGTGTACATGAGTATGATGCCCATTTTAAAATGCTTCTATCCAAACTCTCGTATGACATTCATGCAAGTCAGCATGCACAATGGTTTTTCAAGGGATTGATTACTCCATTTTGAAGAGCACTATCGCATAAGACTTATACCAACCCGCATGAAGAATTGAAGCAAATTTACATGCTTTGAAGCAAATTGGGAGTATTGACACTAGAGTTAGTCCATTCTTGGAAGCTTAGATAACAGCTATGGAAAAATAGTTGGAGAAATTATCGGCAAACTCAGCTCATGAAACGCACTCAGGAATCTGGTGTACAGATTGTGAAGTAGAAGGCCACACCAAGGATAGTTTCCCTTGCAAAACTATACATTCACTACTTTATTAGGCCGTGAGATTTTCCATTTGAATCATGATGTTAGACACTTTGCCCCCTCTTCTGCTACACACGTGATCAGGAAGAATGTATCCTCCTTTTGTAAAATTTGTAGGTCCATGACCCATGATACTGAGGACTATAGATTGATTGGCCAGATCCATGATGCCATTGATATTGGGGTAAGACAGGTGAGTGTGGCTGATAATTCTAAAGGAAAGAATGAGCATCAGGATAGGGATTATAATCAAACACGCTATGACAGGAATGATGAAGATTTGAAGGGTTTGTGAAATGGGATGAGGATATCAAGGTGGATATGGAGGACGAGGCCGAGGTGGAGGAAGGAGTGAATTCCCTTGAGGAACTTTCTATACATGTGGCTCACCTGACCATTATAGGCATGAATGCCCGCAAAATATTTCCTGTTCATTTTGTGGAAAGGGGCATAGTTATGAAGAGTGTCCAGACTTGTATGAGCATCTCAGTAAGTAGCACAAGCAAGAAAACAAAGGTGTAGGGATGGTTAGAATCCAGTGTGGTAGAGAATCAGTGGATGCCCAAGTTAACACTAGAACCTGAGGCAGTAATAGTCAAGATAACCACACGAGCTGAGGCGGCATGTGTAAGAGAGGTTTTGCAACAGAAGTCGACAATCACTAGGGAGGAGGTTTTGCATGCTAGGTATCTAGATCCAGCTCATCAGAAAGAAGTCTATCAGGAAATGATGAAGGTCCTTAGAAGCCTTCAAGGTGAAATACAAGGTTTGAAAGAACAGTCTTAGAAATTGGAGCATAATGATACGAAAAGGCCCCATCGATATTGAAAACATTAGAGAGGTATGTAGAACGTTGAGATAGGAGATTATTATTCCTTTATTAGGAAATTGGTTAAAGGAAAATATTCCACATGTAAGAACCGAGACTAGAAGACAAATACTTCATGTGAATCTTCCCCCCGATAGCATTGACTATGACAAGGAGATCACTTTGAATGTTGTTGTGGATGGGTGGTTGAGAAATATTTTTATTGACAACGGTGTGGAAGTGAATGTAATTATGTTGGATGTGTGGGAACAAATGGGAGACCCCCACTACAACCATCATCTAATGTATTGTTCATGGTAAATAGAATGAAAGCTACTCCCATAGTAGTTTTGAAAGATGCATCTATCGCTATACAAGGGGCCAAGTTCATAGGAGACTTTGAAGTGCTAGCACTTGTGGAAGTAGATAGCTTCCCAACTTTACTTGGGTGCCTTTGGTGTTATGCAAAAATGCTGATTTGAGGTTTAACAAGGGATATATCAGCTTCGAGAAAAAGGAGGAAAGGGTCATAATACCTTTGAGATGGGAAATCCGTACCATATGTGGAACCTTTGAGTGAAGAGGACTTGAACAGAATCTATATACACGCTATTCGGGACCTAGAGGTCAATGAGCCATCAAAGGAAGGAATCCTTCATTGGGAAGATTCTCAGTCAATCAGTGATACTACCAATATTACTTGTGATAATTGGGCTCATGGCACTTATGAACTGGTGGGGTGCAAAGTTAAGCATGTGGTTTCTTACAAAAAGGGTTTTTTCTCTGTTTGGTGTCTAGGTCGCTCAGTACCCCGCTATACTGGATCCGAAGATTTGGCTAGATTCTTACAGGCCATGGAAGCAAACTGGCTGACTAGCTTAAATGACGAGATATGCTGTCATATACTTTGGATGGGACAGCAGTGCACTGTGGGTGGTCCACAAGGATAATCTCTTAGAATGGGGAATGATTGGGACCGCCTTATCAACCAGGTTTTCAAGAAGTAATGCACCTACAAAAAAATTTCCTTTTTGTGGTGATCAACCTACTCAACATCATCTAAGCAATGTGAGAGACTCTGGACAGTAGGAAAAGAAGTATTACCGCCCTCACTTTGGGTGCATTGGTTTTATTCTAATCTACAAGGTTATGCGCGTGCTTGGTATGTATATGCTGAATTACATCGTGACACCGACAATTGGATAAATTTGACTACAGGGATGATTAAAATTTTTGACTTCTTATCATCTACACCACCAAAGTGAACATAGCTTTAAGCTTTATCAAGTGCATAACCATAGAGACAGTGGGAAAGAAGAAGAACTTATTCAAGAATTATTTGGTGAGATAGAGACATGGGCACGTTTTGTGGATGAAGAAGATTATATCAAACTACTTAAGCACGCTTCTCTAGAAAAAGATAAGGGGAAGATGGTTTACATAATTGATGATGAGGAAGTTGAGCACTTAAATGTGGATCATTCACATGGAACATGTGAAGTGTTAGCCAGTGTGGATGTAGATGTGTGTGCATATCATGAACCTATGAAGACAACAAAGGTAAATATAGGCATAGAAGCTGAACCTAAGGAGGTGATAATTGGGGATTACTGGTCAGAATCAGAAGTAGCAAAGATCATAGAGTTACTTAGAGACTATGAGGAATTATTCCCAAGAGGATACCATGAACTTAAAGGCATGCATAAATCACTCGGAGAAATGAAGATAAAGCTCAAGGAAGGTGCGTGCCCTATTAGGAAGTGACCTTATTGGATGAATCCCAATTTGCACAAGAAAGTAAAGGAGGAGATTGACAAGATGTTGCAATCTTAGATCATTCGACAATTAGATGAATCGAAATGGGTCACCCAATGGTGATAAGCATAAAAAGGATGGTAGGATTTGAATTTGTGTTGACTATAGAGAGTTGAATGCAACATGTGTTACAGATCCCTTTCCTATACCATTCACAGAGGAAATATTAGAAAGAGTGGCTGGTCGCGAGATATATTCATTTACAAATGGGTTCTCAAGTTATCATAAGGTTAGGATTACCCTGGAACATCAAGAGAAGACCACCTTCACTCACTGAATTGGGAAGCTTTGCCTATACTTGTGATGCCCTTTGGATTAAAGGACGCACTCTTGTATTTTCAAGGATAGTGGTACAAGCATTCAAGGATTTTATTCACAACTTCTTATAGGTCTATCTTGATGATTGGACCATTTATGGGCTAATTAAAGATCATTGTGACAATTTGTGCTTAATATTTGAAAGATGAAGAAAGTTGAGTATCTCATTGAGCATCAAGAAGTGCATCTTTGCCACTCCCTTTGGCATACTTTTCGGAAACATTATCTGCAAGGAAGGATTGTTGGTTGATCCAGCTAAAGTGCAGTCATCATAGGCTTGAAAGTGCCTACTAGTCGAGTGAGGTTCACGGATTTTTGGGTCATACAGTGTATTACAGAGAAGTTTATAAAAGGGTATGCGAAACTTGCCGCACCCTTGGAAGAATTGCTCAAGGGGAAGGGTACATTCTATTGGGATAAACCTTTTCATGTTCATGTGGACACCTTTGGCACAACCATTGGTGTTGTCTTAGCTCAACCGGAGAAGGTATCATTGATCATCCCATTTGCTTTGCTAGTAGGAAGTTGACCCCTGCAGAATAGAATTATACCACTACAGAGTGTGAGGCCTTGTCCATGATCTATGCCTTGCACAAATTTCATCAGTATTTGTTGGCCACACCATTTGTGTTTTATATAGATCACATGGCATTGAAGTATTTGGTGAACAAGCCCATTTTATAGGGGCACATATGCCAATGGATACTCTTATTTCAAGAGTTTGACTTTACAGTTGTGGTAAAACCCAAAAGCAATTCTAGACTAGATTATCTATCTAGAATTCAATTAGGAGAGGAGACACAAACAATAGAAGAGACCATGCCTGATGCACAGGTATATAGGTTACAATGCGCGCCATTGGAATTAGAGGACATTGATGTTTTTATCAGATGGTATATTACCAGAAGGCATGAAAGCTTTAGAGAAGAAGCAACTTTCTATACGCGCGGCACCATTCATGTTAATTAGTGGTGATTTGTACAAATTAGGTAGAGATGAGGTGTTACATCGTTGTGTATTGGAGCATGAACGAAAGGATATACTGGAAGAAGCACATGGTAGTATTCCAGGTGGCCACTATATAGGTGATGTAATAGCGCACAAGATCCTACTTGCTTGGTTTGTGGTGGGAAACATTGTATAAGGATTGTAAAGAGTATTGTAAGACATGTGACCATTGTCAACGTCTAGGTTGACTAGGAAAAAGGGATGAGATGCCTTTATGACCAATTACAAGTGCAGAACCCTTTGAGAAATGGGCGATTGACTTTTTTGGGCCTATTTCACCAGCCGCGCGCAGGATTGGATCGCGCTATATCATCACTGTATAGATTATCTTACCCGATGGGTAGAAGCAGCACTTTTATAAAGGACTCTACAATGGATACAATAAAGCAGGTTTTTATGGGAGAATATTCTTGCAAGGTATGGCTGTCCTTTAAGTTTAACAAGTGTTAGGGGCACACATTTTTGAATGAGATAATAAGAATTCTCGCTAGATGAGTTTATGGTTATCCACCATAAGACTAAACCCTATCACCCTCGGGTAAATGGAATTGATGAGGAATTTAACAAGATTTTGAGCCACACATTGACCAAGATTTGTGATGTTGGAAGAAAGATTGGGATGATAAAGTATCCGATGTTCTTTGGGCTTATAGAACAACATACAAGAGATTGAACAAAGCCACACCTTTTTAATTGGTGTTTGGTGCGAAAGTAGTCCTTCCTATAGAATTTATGTTACCTTCTTTGCGCATTGCATGCACTGGAGGTCTAGTTGATGAGTAAGCCTTGGAAGAACGGATTGAGAAGATGGTTCAACTAGATGAGTGCCGAGCCATCACACGCTGGAGTCAGAAACAAGAGAAAGTGCGCTAAAAGGCATGGCGTGATTGACATATCGAGGGATAAGAAACTTGTGGTTGGACAAATGGTACTTCATGACTCCAAATTTTTGCGCCATCCAGGGGAAGCTCAAGGTGTATTGGTTGGGGCCATATATTATAACTCATATACTTGAGTCAGTGCTTGCCGATTAGAAACAATTGATGGCATGAGGTTTCTCGATGACTTTAACGGGAGTATCTTTGAAGCCTACTATAAATAAGTCTTCTTGGTGTTTGTAATAAGGCAATATTTCCACTAAATTAGGGTTCCCTTTCTTCATTTCATCGTCACTATGCTTTAGTTCTTGTTTGTGTGTAATAAGTGCGCTTGCACGCATGAAGCTAACTACAATCTAAACCATGTTGATGTGTAGTGGACTACACATACTTTTAGTGTGGGGTGGATTGTTGCTTTGACTCTCGTATATCTTTGTGAAGATTTAATGCTACGACGGTGTTGAGAAAGAAGGTTGCTAAGGGTGATTGACAAAAGATTGCTTCTCAAGATAACCAAGGATGAAGATGAATGAGGGAAAGTATAACGCGAGGTAAGCGGTGGCCATGGTAATTACCAGGAGATGGTGCAGTGACAAGGTACTCGGGTGCTAGATCACGTCTTTGAAGAGAAGTCTGATGACAGAGGGTAAAAAGGCATGCTAGAAGGTTATAGCTTTGGGCGTGAAAATGTACCATGTGGAAATGATAAAAATGGGTAATAAATGAGGAGAATTTGGTAGGTGGAGTAATTAATGTAGCAAAAAGTGGAAATCTATATAAGGACGGGATGTGATTCCATTTTTACCCTTGTGACCATGAGAATTCGACAAAGAGCTACATGTGAAGAGCTAAGTAAAGCGATTTAAGGTGTGAAGCAAGCGTGAAAGATAGATCTGTTTATTAGAAGGGCTTATATCCCCATACGAGAAGGGTTTGAATGAAGCAGAGTGAGAATAGAGCTAGGGTGTGTGATTTTGTGATTATAAATTAGGGCACAGTTGAATCAAATTAGGGTTTGAAGCAAACTAATAAAAACTTATAGCAGAAGGTCTAGAAAACAAAACCTAAAGAGAAGAATGGCTCCGAGGAAGAAAGCAACACCAGTAAAGGAAAAGAAGAAGGTGGTAGTAGAAGAAGAGGAAGAGATGGCCTGGAAAGCAATTTTTCAGAGATGTAGTACCCTGAGGAAGTAATTGTGGGCCAGGAATGGGATACCCACATACGATAGAGTAAGATAAGTGAGTATAATCACCGGACCAACGATAACCAGAAGAAATTAGATGACTTGCTCACTTCCCGAATGAACAGACAAACTGAGGATGGCATGCCAATATATGATGATGCTGGGGAAAGGCTACTGAAAGGGATTGGTGTCTACCAGTTGTATGAGCTCCCATACTTTGGGAAATATGCACCATTGTATAGATGGCTGATGAGCCGAGTCCATGAGGACTTTTTCTATTTTGTAGGATGGAGGGTAAGATTGACACCCATTCTTATTACCACCATAACTGGACTAAGGGCAATAGGAGAGGATATTAAGGTTGACTTAGCTGACAAGAGCACCATTTTAGAGACATAGAAAGCACTGGGCTACCAGAAAGGATAGTGCTGAATGGACATTGATAAACTGAAAAATTATCCAAGAGAATGCTGACAGCAGTGCACTGATTACAAAATTGAATGACCAAGAACGTTGGTCACAAGTTAACTCTATGTGGTTACATGTGGCAAAGCGCATGTTTGAAGGAGTCACTTACAACATTGCCAGCTTCATTACAGAGAAAATAGTAGAGGAAGCATGCATAGGAAATAAGATAAGCTTTAGATGTGTTTTGATAAGTTTTGTATTCATGGAGGTTGGGGTACCGGATGTCCCAAAAGAGAATATATAGGAATACCCCATGAATTAGAAGTCTTCACTAAATGATTCAAAAATATCTATGCAAAGGGTCAATGACGGATGAGGTGAAGGAGCAAGCGGAGATGTGGAATGATAGGCTCTGCATGGCATTTGAAGAGGAATGGAGTATACCCAAGGAGTTTCCTTTGGTTCTAGGGAAGCGAGCAAAGTTTTCGATCTACCAACACTTTTATATTGCACACTTTCCAATGGTAGATGGGTCATGGAGCCCCTGGTACAAACTGCCTTACGCATTTTTTGCGCGATACTTCCAAGCTTCAGTTCATCAGTTCACCAACACACGTAGGTTAGTGTTTAATGTAGACAAGGTGAATTGTGAATACCACACCTTGTAGAAAATGTATGGATATCCTAGGAAGAATGCATACAATGAGAGTAATATCTCAAAGATTTTAAGCATTAAACTAGAGACACTTGCCATTGTGGATATCGGGGGTGGACCGATATACCTCCAACTTAAGCCGAAAATGGAAAATAACAAGTATGTGGAAAATGAGTTCACGCTTCCAGGGCCACCGAAGGGGAAGCATACCATGGAGAACGTTCTAGCACCTAGGCCCTCTAAACCCAAGCAAGATGATGAGGAAGAGGATGAAGAGCATGAGGATAATGGCACAGTGCGGAGGAGGAAGCAACCATCTGGCCAGAAGGAGAAGGAGTGTGTGACGACTTCATAGGGAGAAGGAGTTATTGGGGAAGAGTAAGGTGACCACATATTTAAGAAGGTATTCAAGCGCACAAGGGCACAAGGAGAAACCCAACAAGTAAAGGAGCTAGAGGAGAAGAAAAGAAGAAAACTCAGGCTAGGTGAGGAAGTAGAAGAATATGAGGAGAAGACACCCTCATCTCCAGCAGAAGAGGAGCCTCAACATGAGGAGGAGGAGAAAATGGAAGGAGGAGAAGGGGAACAATCAGAGGCCACTCAAGAAAAGGGTGAGGAAACAACTAACATTCCTAACCTTAATGCAACCATTCCAAGAGGGCCAAGATCTTGTCGAACAGGTGAGGATGCCAAGGCACATACAATGGGATATGCAGAAGACCCAAAGCTGATTGTTTGCGCTTGGTTTTAGAGCACCATCAAGCAGAAGGATCTATTTGGATGGGTGCTCATGGATGAGGACAAGGTGACATTGCGTACATGGAAGCAACTTTCATGGTCAATGCACACACATATGGATGAGCTAGACTTTGATGTCGGTGAAGAATCATGTGTGTTAAGATGATTGAAGAAGGCACCTAAAATGAGGCACATGACAATCAAGCCAACAGTGATGACGCATGAGTAGGTAAGTAATGCTCTGGTAAAAGTATCTGTTGAAGTAGCAATGAGAAACATTGATAAATTTGCTACCATTAAGGTGCTGACAGAAAAGCTGAAAGCCAAGGATGTGGAGATAGCATGCCTAGTGCAGGAAAAGGACTTGATTAAGAGAAAATATGACACTTTTGTTAGTATGGCGGAGGAAATTGGAGATGATGTCCTAAAGGTATGCCCACATTTAGAATCCCAGGTACCAAAAGAATTTCCTTCTGCGATGCACTATGTAAAGACAATGATAACATTAGTGTTGGAGGATGAAAAGGTGCGTATATCAAAACAACCCAAGGACCCCGCGGAAGAGGCAGAGAAAGCACATGCTACAGTAGCAAGGAAGATTGCTACTTATGAGGGCCTACTGTAAGCCATCATGTAATGAGATGAAGAAAGCCGATCATGCACTAATGATATGTATAGCTCCGCATGCACCGATCGCGATAAAAAACACTTTGGAGGAAGAGAATGAAGTGCAAAAGGCTATGAAGGATGCAACCCTAGGCTGCACTTGAATGATTAATCCTGGTGAAATAGAAGTGTGAGACACTAGGCTGCACAGGCACCACATAAGGAAAGGTTAGATGAGCTTGGAAAGCTCATTGCTCAAAAGATGGATATATTGGAAGGGGTGCAAACCTCTATGTCAAGCGTAATGCTTGTGATACAAAATGAGCAGGGAAAGCTAACTATGGATGAGCTGCAGTCTATCATTGTAGATGTGCCAGAGAAGGCGGGAATGGCGTCGGCAGTGGGAGAACTTGGAAGCAGATATAAAAGAGGAATATCTAGAGTTACTACTTCAGAATGAAATGGAGGAGCCTGAGGCCTGAACAGTTTTTGTTGTGTATACCTTATTCAAAATTCTTTATTCAACCATTCTTTATTTATCCATTCTTTGTGTAATTTTTGGACATCACCATTGTTGGGGCGACAATGAGGTTAGTGTGGGGTAATGTTGATCATAGAAAACACTTAGTATAACTCACACATAGAGTGCGCGAGAGAACAACATAGGAGCAAAGGCATGAAGGTATAGGAAGGCGTCGCACGCGGAGGTGTAGAGTCAAACTTTCAGGACTTAGCTGATTTTTGAGATCAGGGCTATTCTTAGAGGTTGGCATGCAGAGCACACAAAGCGATGCCAAGACTTGCGTGCCACTCTTCGTGGAGATTTCAAAAGCATGTCAAATCACTCTTGCATGGGCATCGCTAAGAATAGATCCACCACTATAGTTAACTATTAGCAATCTGTAGATAACATACTTTCATGTATGGCTATAGTTGTAAAAGGCGCATGGCTATGGTTAACATGTGACCTATTTTGGTAGAGTTAAGCGGTGAAGGGCTAGGCCCCACCCTATATATATGTAATGAATTACTTGGTAAAATATAGACAGAGACGTATCTTTGCTTTGAAAGGGTTAGAGATACATAAGCGCATAAGACTAGATAGTTGTAACAAATCCATGCGCGCATGCCCGTATTGTATGAAGTTTTTGCACTATTAGTACGATGAATATATGAAGACTATTGGCTGAACAACGATTAAGGTACATTATTTTTGTCATTGTATATTGTTGTTATCATGATGATTTATATTTAAGTGCTTATAGATATGGTATGGTGTAACAATGAATAGATGGACTAGTTTCTAAATATATGTTTGTTATACTACTTCATCATGCTACCATTCTGCTACTCTAACCCTAAAGAGGGACCTAAAACCTTTGCGTGCTTCGGGTGAGTGCTCTTCCTAGGCTGAGTGATGTGCTAGCGTGACTAGGTGTTATCTAAGAATTCTAGGCTGCATCATGCATGGTTCAAAATTCTATTTTCAAATATCTCTTATGATATCAACCAAAGTTAGCACACATAATGGTTTGTAGGTGGCCTACCCACGATTTAGAAGGGCACTATCACATAATATGTTTTTAGATCCAAACGACATCCTGGAAGAAGCATTGTGTGCTGAAGTGGTTGGAAGTGTGGATATTGGAGTGATCCCATTCCTCAAAGGACATATTACATATATCGCCACAAAATTGAAAAAAATATATTTAATAGCTCAAAGGTACATGACACTTGAAGTGGTATTTGGTGTATATAATATGAAGTAGAGGGACATATGAGGAATATTTATCTGCTTAGGAATGTGTTCACTCTACTATAAAATTGTGAGATATTCCTAAAAGGACCATGATGTCAAAAATAATCCACTCCTCCAACACACTACACAGATCTTGGTGAAATAATTTATCATGTTGCAAATTATTAGTTTTCACCAACAATCACGGGATAAGCCCCTCCTTCTTGTGTATGGGGAGGATCTCATTATTGAATGTAAACTATCCTTATTCTGTGGGGTAGCCAATAGACCATGTTTCACACAGGAACATTTCATTGAGCCTATGACAAAGTACTTTTATGGAGTACAAGTTAAGAATTTGCAGCAATGAGGGATAAATGAGAGTTGGGGAAATTAGGAAGGAGAGTGTTATTGTTGTGAGTAGGCATTAACATAGTTCACTCATAATAACTAGAGTAGGTCCACATTTAATTAGAAAAACTAACATTGTAAGAAATTAGCAAGAGTAACAAACTAGAGACACACGATTATTTAGATTCATATATCAAGAACATAAAGTTCCTTCTTGGTTATTCAAGTTCACTATGCTTGCAAATTTGTACAATACAAAGAGAATAGAGGAAATAATAAGAAAAGGAAATGGAATAAAAGAAACTCTTATTTCCTATGTAGTGGTGATGTAAAGCTCAACAACCTATAACAATCCACAATTTCTACGAAAATTTAAATTTCAAGCTCCTTTGAAATGGAGAATCCATTCCAATTTATAACATCACTAATTTTCCTTTCATCTACCCCCACATGACCTTTCAAGACCTTATTAAAATTGTGATTTTTCATCTTCCTAGAAGTGAGGAAATAAGTACACTTTTTATAAATCAAAAGGGACTTTTACAATGTGACATTAGAGATTCAATTAAGTGGAAAAGACAAAATGTCATGATTACATACACTAAGGAATTAGAAATGGGGAGAGAATAAACAAATAAGGAGAGAGAAAAGAAGGGTGTTGACTAATTGCTTGATGAAGAAGCTCCCTTTAATGAAGAACCAACTTTAGGTAGCTTCTATGGAAGATATCCAATGATGAAATTTGTGCCCTTGGCCTCCTTGCTGAATCAAGCCACTATAAATACTACCATCTTAGAATGTGGGATGCACACATGTTCTAAATTATTGAGCCAAGTATTAGGAATACTACTAATACTTGTGCAATCGTGTGAACCAATTATCCTGATATTTTGCAGTATTAGAAACAAAGCATATAATATCTACAAGATATTCCAAAGTATTTTTATTGAACAAAGACTGTTCTCCTACAACTATCTAGGCCAACTCTTGAAAGGAAATCAAGAGTCTTTCAGAGGATGTGTTCTTATTGAGTGAAGGTGTTCCCAGCTTTTGCACACTTTTGAATATCTCATCCAAGATCCCGATACATTTTATTCATAGGCATTAAGCTCAGAAATGGAATCATTAAGCACATCAAACCTTGAAATCATTGTGTGGTACCAAATGAGGGACAAGTTATCCACAATATATGAAAACACATTATGATTCACTAAGAATTAAGAGTCAAGAAAAGACATTTGAGAGACAATTTGGAGAAGACTTTCCCAAATGGAAGTTTCTACAATAGTCAAGACATATTGAAACATTATAAGAACTTCAAGAAGAAAAGGTTTCCACTTTCAATAATCGTGTCCACCCATTCATCATTGGATCTTCCCCGCATGGTAAAAACATGAGATCTTTTCATTGTCCGGGAATCGAAGCTACAAATGGAAGAGATTTATCCAGTTAGAGAAAATCATGAGGAACCTAATTCAAGAAATGATTTTATATATGAGCATAAAGTACTAACATGTTCTTCTAATTGATCAATGGTTTACTTGTATTCCTCATTCCGTATAAGGATCCACATTGAAGAATCCTTGAATAAGTGAACATCAACCTCATGAGTATCTTGACTTAAGGAGAACTTAATCATTAAATAACAATCATGTGTCATTTATTTCACTAGATTATTTACCTTTGGATGTGCCACCTCCACATATTGAGATCCAAAACCCTCAATGTAGTCTTTTTATTACCAATATATCTATGTGTGTTGGCACTTCATCCAGATAATCATAGAAGCTCACCCAAAGTGTACGTAGACACCAATTCCCTCCTTTGTTATGTTTAGAAATATGTTAGCATACATGTTCATATTTACCATTCATAACTATAACAACCAATTATTAAAGAAGATAAATCATGAAATTACAATTCAACACATACAATAAGGAAGATTAATCAACATAAGGAATGATCAATACTATTTGAATCCCCATAATCCCATATTTAGATATAGTTACCTTAGCAACCCATACACAATTATCCATAAAAACACAATTGATTACATAACACATCTGCTTATTACATCATATAGTACTTACAATCAATATTAGATCATGCTCACAAACTTGAGAACTACATATACCAATGGATATCTTAATAACACTATCTCTCAACACACACACACACACACACACACACACACACACACACACACACACACACACACACACACACACACACACACACACACACACACACACACACACACACACACACACACACACACACACACACACTCACTCATCCACAAAAATATTCATAAACCAAATATATATACGATGGGGACTTTCCCTTCAATACCTCCAAGCACTTTCCAAATAATAGGCATGCTTATAATAGAGTGCATGATTTTTAAAACTTGTGTTAACAATAGATTAAAGCTATAATTAAACCAAATCTTACATGATTTAATCATATTATTAGATTAATCCATGTGTGTTATTTTTCTTTTCCCTACATTCTCTTTTCCTAATTATAGCTCCTTTGTGTGTGTCCTAAACTATCCTGCTTTTGTATATCTTTATATCTTTATTGGACGCTACCCCAACTTTACTTTGCTATTTTTAGCCGTGTTAAGGTAAATCAGTTAATTCCCAAGTCTTGTATCCACATGCGTGAAACTTCACACACCGACCCTTCCTACATGTGTGCATCCCTTTGCGCACCTCCCGTGCACGGTCCCTAACCTCCACGCATAGATGATACTTAGTCATTTTCACCACTCAAAATCACCCCACACTAAATTTATTTCCTATCCTCGACAATATGTCATCAAAATCACTTCTCTAATGAATGAATGAATCAAATAATTCCAAAGAAGAAAGAATAAGGAATAAGGGCAAAAAATTCATGAATTGAAGAATAAGATTTTCAGCAATTTGTGTGCATCATAAATCAAGCCTCAAGTGGCTAGAGAAGATCCGATAATTCCTTGCTCAATATAGTTTCTAACTCTTCCCACTTTGTGAGTTTCTCAATGGCTTTCCCTGGTGTGGCCTCAATAATTTCCAATATTTGGTTAGGCACCATCTCATCAGCTTTCTCCTTAAGATCCTTTACCACTACATCCAACTTCGTGGTCACTCCTTCCATAACATCCATTATTTGCATGACCATGAGTTGAATTTTTTTTATTTTTAATTCAAGTGTATCTTTTATGGATTTAATTAAGTACCTTTACGATGACATCTCCACCATGAATTTATATTGCTGAAGCTTATTACTCTTTGTTTTTTCCTTAATCGCCCTCGCTCCGCCTCTTCATTTGTAACCCGCACACTAAGGATGGGATCACAATTTTGGAATCTATGAAATTCCAATTCAGCTTTTGCAGTGGCCTCTTTGACCATGGTGATCGGTGCCTCATACTCTACTATATTTTCCTCCACTCTCTCTTTATTCCTCTTCTTGGTATTTTCCAAATCTTCTACAAATTTGGTGTAGCCCAATCACTCTCTAGGTCTCCACGGTCAACTTCTACCTTATCTTTCTTTTATGTCTTTGAATTAGTAGTCCTATCACTCATATTCACTGCCTTTCCAATGGTTTTAGGATGAATTAAGAATCTTATAAGGTTTAGTAACAATATCTAATGAATACTTGATCTCCTTATAGATTCAAGACCAAAATTTACACCTTCTTGTCATACAAGTTCTAGACCATCTCCTTTTGTCAATTTTGCCTTGGTCTGCTTCATTTTTTTGCTTAGATATAAATGTGTATTCCCTCATAAAAGGAAAATCTCATTTCATTTCATATAATTCTAAGATTTCTAACCCTTATCACCATTCCTTGAAGCGTTCAAAATCTCACAGCTTAGCATTTTCTTCGAATTTTGCAAAAATGTGGTCTCAAGGGTTTGATACGAGTTTTTAAGGAAAATAGTAAGAAGTTATACTCCTAGAAACAACGAATCGATCTGATTATTTCTCCAACACCTTCACGAGGTTAAAACATCGATATCATCAAATTTCTAGAATTTTTAGTGGGTTAAATTGTGAGTTTGACAATTTTGTATCTCATACACCCTAGTTACGGGGTATAATGAATTGTGATGAACCCGAGACTAAAAAAATTGGTTATCACTCAATTCTAAGTATTTTTTTAATTTTTAAAACTTGGGAGTTCGATTAGAACATGTAAAATCTTTTCCAACTTTTAATTTTTATGAACAATCTCAAAAACATGTATCTTACGAGTTGCATAGTCTCTACTACTCCTTCATGATGACATGTAGAAATCATACGTAATCCCAATCTTCACACCTAGGTTTATTTATCCAAAAGATAGGTTCAAAATCATTTTTTCACCTTTAACTATGAATGAAATGATCAAATCTTTCCTCCTAACTATTATCACTGTCTAGTAAGATCTTTGAGTGATGAAACAAACCCGTATTTAATCAAAATTCAAGAACATCTAAATCTCTCAAATTCAACCAAGAAGGAAAAGAGTAAGTTTCACCATTGAAACCTTCACAATGAACACCATAAAAATTATAGAATAAGGAAGCAAGGATAATCTTCTGTTTGTAGATCAATAATCACCATCTCTTTGAACTTATGCATAGTTTTCACACAAAACCCAATCATAGAAGGTTAATTCACCAAAAATATTCTTGGAGACCCTCTTCAAAGCTTCTATTCGATGAATAAATATGAAAAAATTTACATTTTACGTTTTAATGTCTCCTCATGAAATTTCTAGTCAAATTAAATGACTTTGTAATTGAATTTTAACCACGATTAGGCCTATCTAATCCAAAAATGTTATATTTCTTAGGCATACATTACATAAACACAAGAATTGAATATTATTTGGTCATCTAAGACCTCCTAACTATATAATGACCTATAATCAACTTGAAAACCATATTTACAACCTCAAAATCACCCTTTTAGGTTGTTTTAGTGCTAAAAGCTGTCCTCGAGGATTCAAATTTTGATTTTGGAGGGAAACCAAAAGATTGAATTATGAAAGAGTTTAACTTACATCCAAAGCTTCTAAGGGCATAATATTACTTCTCTAAGACCACTAGGATACCTAGGAACAACAAAAATCAAAATTTTCTATTTTAAGCCAAAATTGTAACTATACCCGTTGGAGAGCTAGATTCTCCTCCATCATACTATCAAGGGTTTAAAAATTGAGCTTCTAGCTCAAATGATCTTCTTTTTCATTTTTTCCCCTCTTTTCCAATTTTATTTATCTTTCATATCCTTGATAGAAATGTCTTATTCCTTTCTCCATGTCCTTTCTTCACCTTTCTGCATGTCCTTCTTCACCTTCCTCAATGTCCTTCTTTGGGCTTGATTCTACATGCACCGGTTTCTCCTCACCCCTTCATCTTCATGTATAAACTCCTCAAATTCTAATTCTTCAAAATTGTATTTTTTTCATCCTCATCACCCGAAACAATTCAAGATATCTTAGGACCCTTCTTTGTACTAAATGGACTTACTGTGGACATTATTACTTGAAGGATACCCCTTGGCCGAGAGAAGAGATTGTGCCCTTTCTTTCATCCCTTCTCTTATTATGCATTTCTCTCCTATGGATCTGATCAAGTGTAATGTTATCCTCCTCCTCCTCCTCCTCTTCCTCTCCTTATTCCTCTTCCTCCTCATCTTTGAGGTTTATTCTCCTCTTACCTCCTCTATGGAATTCTAACCATGCTCTTCTTTGGCTGCTAAGGCATATGATATTCAAAAATTTGATCTCCTTTATATACTTCATCTTTGGCCACAGGTTGACAAAACCCTACATATCACGCTTCTTACTATTACATTCATAATAGGACTAATATCAAAGGTATCAAGTTCCATCGTTTCTAGATATGCATGCCTAGAAGTGTATCCAAAGGTCTTGCGTAGGGTGTGCCAATCTAAGTATAACTTATCATCTTATGAGAGTATTTTATTTTGTTTTCTATGTATTTAAAATACTTGGCCATGAATGCAAATGGTAATTTGCACCATGACCCCATTTCACTATTGGTCATCATGAATCTAGCAAGGCTAAAGTGTTACATGACTACAAACTTTGATTTCTTGCCTACTACTCCATGAAACTCCTTGACACATGCCACTCATTCTCAAAGGCTGTGCACATCCTCTTATACCACTTCTCAAATCACACCTTGTATGGATTGGTGATTGTGCCTTCACATGTGAAATTGGAAAACTGTTTTGTAGGGGACTTGTCTTCTGTTGGATGTATCCACATATTCTTATCTAGACCATCCGGGAGACCAATATCCTAGAAGACGATAAAAAACAAGATATATCCCCATGTTATCTTGTCACCTTTATCTTTCTATGTCTTGGATTCTTCTATAATTTCATTGTGATGGACTGCACAAAATTATACTAAATTTTGTGCACCATTTTATGTGCAATATAGAGTAACTTCTTATTGACCTCCCCAACACTCGAGGAACCAAGCTTGAAAATAACCAAAAAAGCCACTAATGTCATTTGCGTCGAAATATTCTTGAAACTCATTGCACCGTGTCCCCTATCATATTGTATTTTTGTGGATAAATTCTCAATCTTCATCTCATCATGCTAATCCAAGTCTAAGTATTCACCGGTATCCCATAACCCTATAAATTTCCCAATTAGATGATCTCGTGAGTCTCATCCTCCATCCAATGAAGTAAAAATAGTCCTTGTGCATACATGATACCAGCCATTAGAAGAGGTATGCAGGCCTTTCAAAGAATGGTAAATCAAACAGATGGAGGACATATACCTTCTCAAGACTCTTCCATACCAATTCATCCATGATTGCTTGAGCTTCCACTGTCCTTATAGGAAACTCCCGCAACATATATTTGTTTAAACAGACTCATGTCTTGGTGCCCTATGATTATATTCACTAAAATTACATTTTGTAAGTTGCAGAGGTCCATTTTTTCCGAAAACCACCTCGGTGGGTAATGCATTTCCAAGAACTAATTCTCATGTAATTCCCACACTTACTTCTTTCCCTTTGGTTCCCTATGTGGTGCCATTACTTCTCCCAAATTGAAGTTGTAAAATCCACTGAATTGTTCCCTAAGTTCTATGAGTAGTAAACTTACATTCTCTTCGTAACCATGTGTCATGCGTATAATCTTCTAAGTGCTCTTGTGCCTAGCTACTTAATTACCAAGCTTTGTAAACCCTATCTTTGTGACTCCTAAGCTTGTGAAAACCTTAGCTCCATAACTTCCAACTCGTAAACCCTAGCTCCACTTACCCTAGCTTCCACACCCTTTCTAAACTTCCAATTCCTCTTCTTAAGGAGCTCCCCAATCAAGGCTTGTTCCTGTGCTATGGTTTTATTTTCTTCTTGATTTTCTTCGACACATTGTTTTCTTAGAACTTAGTGACTTAGTCTTCAAATTCACAAATCGATTCAAATGCAAGGTAACAATGAACTCGCCAGTTACCCCCTATTTATAGCAAATCCATACTTAATACTCCAATGACATATGCTTTTTATCTTTAAAACATGTTTTCACTTATTCTCGGTTTTATGTTTTAAAGTATTTTTGTTTTAAAACACCTTTTGTGATTTTCTATGCTCTTTTCTCTTATGCGCATAACACTCATAACCTTCGTGCATGTCACTACTTCACTACCATAGACATCCTTGTATGTACTTCCCTACGCCGAAACCCATCTTCCTCTATGCCCGATACCAAGTAGTTTATTTGGCTACTTCCTCCCTCATGTTACACTCGTGTGACCTGTCCATTCATGAGGTTATCGATCTAAGCCATATATATCTCAATGAGCACCTATTTTCTTTTCACATAGCCATGTACACCATTATTATTATTTCATACACTGTGTCATCTTCATACATTCCCTAAACCAACTCCAATATTAATTCCAACATTCCATTACCTAATTTTCACGTACACACACCTGTTTTACCTCACACTAAAAGTATGCATGGTCCTCTACGCATCAACTTAATAGATAGTAATCAATTCTTGCACATGAACATGATTATTACAACAAAAAAGCAAAATATAACATGAAAGGTAAATCTAATCTAAGTGGAAATAATGCCTTATTATAACTACAAAGGAAACTTATTTATAATAGGGCTTCAACCTACTTCCATTGAAGTAACCGAGAAACATGGTGCCATCTAACACTTATAATTGACACATGCCCGATTCTAGTAGCTCGGTTACTATAAAGGGTCCAAACTAATGGAATTTCAAATTATTTGGATAACACAAAAACTTGGAGTCATAAAGAAGAACCATCTTTCCAATTGTAAAAGATTTTTTCTTAATATGCCTCGTCATGCTAAACCTTTTATCTTGCCTTTTCTATCTTATAAATCCAACATGCAATGCTACGTCGCTCATCCAATTGCATCAATTTTTCAATGCTCTCATCAAATACCTATTCATCATCCAATCCTCTTATGCGCACATTGTGCATGGATGGTAACATAAATTCCACATGCAATACAACATCTGCAAGCAAACACTAACGAAAGGGCATGTCCTTATTTAATCATTTATAAGTAGTTATATATGACTAAAGTACGACTGATACCTTATCATCCCAATCCTTTCTTCTAACATCATATATCTTCATTAGTGTTTGAACCAAAATCTTATTGAAAGATTCAATAGTGCCATTAGCCCAAGGGTGATAAGGGGTAGTCTTATGGTGCACCACCATAAATTCTTCCAACAAAATTTGGATGGTCTCATTCAAGAAATCAGTCCCTCTATCACTTACGAGGCTTAATGGGCATCCATACATGTTGATGATATTTTCCCAAAGGAACCTCGCTCTCGCTTCTTTCTATGTAATATTTTGTAGGCGTAGCCTCTTCCCACCTTGTTAAATAGTCAATACTTGTGTTGTTGTAGCACACACTATCTTGTGCAAGGTGGTGCAATAGGTCCTAAAAAATAGATTTCCCACTTCTCAAAAGGCTTCATGCTTGATATAGGTCTCAATTTCATCACATCTCTATTCCTAGGATTGTGAATTATTTGAAAATGATCACATGATTTGACATAAGCCATAGTGTCCTTATATGATTTCTCCTACCATAAATTGGCTAAAAGGATCTTTCACATAGTTACATCCCTCCATAGTTTCCTCCTACTATGCCTCCATGATGGATTTGCACTCATGCTCCATAACACACCTACGCAAGACCTCATCTCTACCTATTTCATGCAGATCTCTTCTAATAAGATGATATCGCATGACTCGAGTAGAAAGTTGATTCTTTTCAAAGGTATTCATTCCTTCGACACAAGTTCTAGTGAGTAATAATACTCGTAATATATTCCAAATCAACAAGCGTGAGGTTCAATCTGAATAATTATGCACTGGCATAATATCTTCAATGCTCTATGTGTCCTCTATAGAGTTTATCCTTGACAAGTGTTCTAGACCAAGGTTTCTCTTTCCTGGCTTGACTATGACTATAAATTCAAATTCCTAAAAAGAAGTATCCATCGACAGGGTTCAATTTAAGACACCTCTAGGAAATTGGAGGTGGAAAATACCTGGTGAATATCCCTAGGATTAGTTTTAGTGAAAGGTGAATTTACCAATTTTTCATAACTAAATTTTCACCCACTTTTTTTTGAGCCAGAGAGACTACAGATTTACAGACATTGACACCTTATTGACACATCAACAAGCCTTGTTGAGGCATGCCAATGAGCCTTGTTAACACACATCAACAAGGCTCATTGATGTGCATCACTAAGGCTCGTTGACCCTGGTTTTGTCCTATAAATACCCTCTCGCCGGTCATTTTCACATTTACACTTTCCGACTCTTGAAATTTCTTGTATACAGGAATCCATTATCCAGTTAGGTATAATCAAGCTCAAGGACAACTACAATGGTGACTACAAGTGCATCCCAAGATCAAGACAAAAATAAAGGGGAAAATCCAGTCAACTCACAAGCCCTATGCACGGTAAGATACTCTACAGGAATCCTTTGTGCCCCCACATCCAAACTATTTTACAAATGACTTTGGAATACAAGGATTTGATTGATGCATGTGAGTTTGGTGGGCTCATTAAGATGCCCCATTTCGAAACAAACCAAGATATTTTGAACTACCTTCTCTCCTCGTACAATACAGAGGACGACCTGTTTAATGTTACTATGGACAATGGTGATTGTTTCAATTCGGTATCGACCCAACTGATATTCATTGGTTTACAGGCCTCCCATTCAGAAATTTACCCTTTGTTACAACAAAGGAAACACTCATCAAAGATGATAAGAAATATCTCGAATCAAATTTTGGTTTCCATGTTGATTGTAAGTGTAAATTCATTCGTCATTTTTATTCAGTTTTGATTTTGATACAATTTAAATTTATATTAATTCCAACTATTTTTGGCATTTGCAACTCATGTCAATAAATCCAGACGTGGTGTGGATATGCAAGGAATTGCACACCAATTTCTTGCAGCTATGATTTCCTTCTCTCAATCCAAAATAGTTTTACAGGGTTAGCACATAGATATACCAAACTAGGCCATTGCATACATTATTGCAACTATCGCAAAACAAAATTTTTCTTGGTGCACCTTTTTATAAAAAAAATAAGAACTGACATTACAAATGCAAAGCTTTCAGAAAAACATGTCATTTACTCCACAAACTATCTCCTTGGCCTTTATTAAGAGGCACTTTTAAATTTAAAAGACAAACCAATTCCCACTTGCACGGATGAGGCATTGATGAATTTTTCAATTCCATTTGAAGAACAACAGTATAAACTATAAATTTTGTATTTCAACATTACACTGACAACAAGTATTAACTATTTACTATTTGCAGAGAAGATTTATGGAGGCCCTTCCTTGAAAAAATGTGACATCAAGAGGAAGAGGCCAACAACACGCTGAGTCGTCGGGAGATTCACAATTTGAAATGGAAGCTCAATCATCTTCGAACCCCCAATCGTTGAATTCATTAAACACCAGAGAAGTAATACCCTTACATAAATTTTACCCTATTGAATTGACATACAATTATATCTTGGTGACATTGTAGGGACTTTGGACCATACACATGTTTCTCAAAGTCAACCATCTTCCCTAACTCACTCAGTTCAGTTGCATGCATTTGTGTCTTCTCAACAACCACCTCAAAGAATCCCAGCAACAGATAGTTCAAAACCACCAATTACTACTCCAACATAGCCACCTCAAGCACCATGAAAAGCTACCCCTCAACAACAAGGTAAAAGTTTTGAATAGTACTTTGTTTAATTTCATAGTTTTTGCATTGTTTTCTAGTTTTTCATATGTTTTTTCTTGAACTTTTCAGCACATTACAGTCCTCCTACTTGTGAACAAACAACAACACCGCCTCCTCTTCCACCAATAATATTCAAAATTCCAACCAGAGGATCAGGAAAAAAGAACATTGGTAAATGCATGCCAATTGCTCTAGCCCCTAGTGGGACACTAAACATTGCCTCCTCGTTTTGAATTCCAACCCTCTCACTTGGTGGCTTGCCCAACACAATGGGCATATCAGTTTTAAATAATATAAATTTAGATGAATATTACTTGGGCATTGATAGCAATGACCCAACTGGATTTTTCAATACACGTGAGATGATTCAAGGCCAACAGGTATACTTCTATTTCAACATAATTTACCATATTGAATTACATTTCACTTTAGATTTATTTGTTTGAATATTGATTTATTTTATCACAAATAGGATCAAGCCACCCAAAGGCAAAAACAAGTAGTAGTTGATCAACCCGAAAGCCCCCATACCTCTCCAACTGAGATCATCTTCATCAGATACAGATGGTGAACAATTGCTACCTTTTCCTTTAGAGAACTTAATTGGTTATGATTGTCAATCCCATGTCGATGAGTTTATTCTACCTCATATCAGTCAGCTCATAGAATGGGAGAGAAGGGCTAAAGTACTTATCAATGAGATAATAAGTCGTTATGAAAATTATTGGCAAAGGGATAGTTTATACGTTGCAATCCAGAATCAATCTACAAAGATGGATTCCTTACTTATTAGAGTAAGAAGTGGGACTGTCACGTATAAGAATAACTATAAAGATGAAATTTTGGATAAGACATTAAAAAAATTGGAAAATATTAGTGCTGAGGCCTAAACATATTTTAACAATTGGTCTAAGGACAAGCATCCGTAAAGTATTGCAAATGTCGAGAGAGATAGAGTGGTTGTAAGTATGATCACTTTCAAACAATAGTTTTTGTTAATATAAAGTTTTCTTATTTTAGTAATATGTTGAATTGACATCAATTTGAAATATGAAAATTTGAAGAGTCAAGCAAAGGTTTTCCAAGTTCACTTGGAAACTACAAAGAAAAGTTTATCCGCAATAAAGAATTTGAAGGAAAATATTGTTTTGGTTAACAAACAAAACAATACACTGAAGCAGATAATTAAAGAGCATGGCTTTGACCCTAAAATTTTATTCAAAACCAAGGCAACTGCTGATCCAAATTTTCTATCCCATGGAGATGCAACAAAGCAAGAAGAAAGAATTTTAAAAAATCTAGACAGTGTTGCGGAAGATCTCATAAGTTCTGGGATTATTTCTATCATTAGGGAAAGGGGTACAGGAGAATCCATTGGGGAAAGGAGTACAGGAGTGGAAAGGGGTATAGAAAATTGAGGGTTGAAAATTTTCATTATTGAGTGTGGAAACTTGAAAAATTGAATCTATATTTGAAAATTTGAAACATTGAATGTGATGGTCATGGCATTTGAATTTTATTATCTGGATTTGAAAGTTGAAACTTGAATTTGATAGCCTTTGAAAATTTGAAATACTATATAATCTTTAATTTTATAACTTCCTATATATTATGTATAGAATTTCTAGATTGTATATGGTGTTTATGTTTCTTCTCTACTTGTAATGATGATTGCATTAGATGTGGATGATGACATTACAATAGAATTAGTCTCATAGATATGGATTATCATGAATTGTATGTGGACGTAGATTTAGCTTCAAGCATGATCATGGAATCTGGATGATGATAATGGATAATTGTTTTAAGAAAATTTGGAATGTTGTATGACAAAGACATTTAAACGTTCTCAAATTCTTCTTCTCTATACTTGTAATGATATGATGACATTAGAATGGATATAGATGATGATGAATGATGATGATGGATAATTTATTTTAAAAAATGGAATGTGTTAGGATAGAGACGTTTCGCACATTAAAATACATAAATAAATTTTTAATAATAATTGGAGTGTCAGGATTATGATAATGATACGATGAATTTAATAATAATTAGAGTGTCAGGATTATGATATGATAATGATATGATATATATGGATGATGATGAATTTTATGTGGACGTAGATTTAGCTTCAAGCATGATCGTGGATGATGAATTGTATAATGGATCGTGGATTATGAATTGTATAATATGGAAAAATCTTCCTCTTTGTAAAATTTGATTGTGTGATTTTATCCCACAAAGTTTAAAAATATATCAAAGCATTTTGCAAATATAAAAATAAATTAAACATAATTGTAAAAAATCAAGAAAGGTCATATGATAGGGTTTAAGTTACCTCTAGTGTTTTAGATGGCTATGAAATCATCCCTCGTAGTGTGCTAGATATTTGTTTTAAGAAAACTCAACACGAGAAATGGATTAGTAGATAGATGGGTGAGTTACTCCGACATTGTCAGTCCCGAGAAGTACCAACTTCCTTGGATGGATGTCAACCCACGTTTTCAAAAAAATGTATTTAAATAAATGTAAATATATATACCTATAACATATTTAATGATAACAAGAGCTGAAACAAAATTTAAGGTGAAAAACAATAAAAGTAAGGTGAAGGAGATACCTATTTAAAGTTGAAACAATCCATTATCAATAGCTTCTTCAAACTCAATGTTCTCTTTTGTAGAGTGTGACGATGTGCCAATTCCACTCTCAATGTTGGGAATAGTTGTACTTGTAGCTATATTATTCACACCTCTTCTTTTGCAAAGGAAATTCCAATGCACAATTTCTCTATCGAAAGGAAAGGTTTCCATGGAGTAGCGAGATACATAACACCTCATGTAACTTTCCAGATTTTTATCCAACCTATTTCTTAGTTTTAATTTTATAAATGATAATACCCTAAAAAAACTTTCATCCTCCACAAACCCCAAAATTATTGTTTGGCATAACTCATATAATCTGAAATATTCAATGATATCTTCTTGTAAGATAGAAGTTTAATATATTCCTCGCCACAACCTTGCAATAATAGCACCACTTTCTCTGAAGGTTCTGTCTAAATTTTTATATTGGTTCCTCATTGTTGTTGTAAAATTTGTTGATTGAAACTTAATAAATCAACATTCAATATACCTTTGATTTCCATACCCTTGAACTCTAAAGTCTTTGTGAAATGTTCCATTATTGTACCCATGGATTTATGGAAATGCTTTCTTCAAAAGTCTCGCACGACCAACCACCTTTAGTATTCCAAAAATTAGAATCCATCACACCCATTGCTTCAAGAATTTTATCTTTGGAGAAAAATTCTCTAATTTATGATGATAAGGAATCTGCTTTTAAGCTTTATTCTTGTTTCAACCGTATATGCACTCAAAGAGATTACGTGTCATGGGAACATCTTCTTATTCCGATCCTCAGTAATATCTTGACATTTTTACAAAATGTGCAAGTGGTATGTCCCTCCTATTAACAAAGTGATGCGGAGGTGATCATGGATATTAAATATCAAATAGTTACTGGGATTTTTAAGATCTAATAAAGCTTTCCAATTCTCGAAAACAGTGTATCAAAACTATCTTGGGAATAATACAAGATATCAATACTTTGACATACCATTTTTGTCATCCGTATAAAATCCACAATATAGATTAATCTCCTTGGCATGCTTCATCAATGTATTTATCTCCTGCAACATTGGAAGAATATGAACCAATGTAAGCAATGTCTCTAAATTAGTTAAACGGAACAAGTCCCTCGCCTATTAACTTCATGATGATATTTGTGCATGAAACCAACCAATGAAGACTACTCCTCATGAACTCGTATGAAGGTTCATACAAAGAGATCCATCTCGCCTCAACATCTTTCGAATTTTTTTGCCATCTGTAATTCCAATTGTGAATTTATGGAACTCAAGAAATATCTTTGGGCTACCGGCCATATAGGCATGAAGTTATCTTATAAGGTCTTCTAATTTAGCAACATTTTCGTAGTTGCTTACCATTTTATACACTAAATTCATTCTGTGATCCATACAAAGTGAATTGATAGCATATATCGGGCCAGTGTTGTTATAATCTAACAAACAACCCTGTTCAGTGACCCTGCATGACAAATGAACCATCTTCTCCGACGCATACCAACTTCATAGAAATTTCATAATCAGTCATTCCAATAATATATTTCAAATGAGAAACAACTATTTTATGTAGGTTTTCGGCATTATAGTTTTCAACCATTTTCATAACACCCAACATATGAGGTGTCCTTATATGATTTTCTAAAGTATAGATGTGGATACATACCCATGCAGTGTTGTTGATTGCTATCACTTCATCAATTGAAAGAGATATAAACATTGATTTTTTTACATTATCTTTCAAATCTTCCTTCTCTATCATCGAAAGGCATTTTTCCATTTCCCATCCACTACTTTCAGACCAATGAGACTGAGGTATGTTCAGAATTCCATTATATTGATACAAACTTTGAAATCGAGGAAATACGAAATCAGTCTTCCTTTCTTTAGTATGTGAAATAAAGTAGAGAACTGTATAAGTTTTGCATGTGGATTTTTTTGATTCATCTTACCAATTTGTAATGTGATTGTTCCTCCCTTTTCCATGAGATGTTTGCATTTTTTCTCGCTTCATATAATCCACTTTGCGTATTTAACATACATGCATTCTTTTCAGCTTTTCCACTTGTGTGTTTTGATTTTCTAGCCATCTGCCTCTGCCATACCAAATATTGTTTTCCACAATGTTTTTCTATAGTGTCCAACTTCATTTGCATTTTTTGTTGCTTTCCCAATTTCCACGTACATATTGTACATGTACATTTAGATGGGATCTCTTCTAAATTAGATGATTTTGTGTTTGATAAACAAAAATTTGGCTGCCCAATCAAACTTGTATGTCTTGCCAATGGTCCAATATTCTTGTTTGTTTTCAATGTTTTACTTTTTTCAAGAGAATTTGAAGCAATATCACAATCACTGGTTTCCTCTTTCGTGAACCAAAATTTGAATTTGATTTTTGTGTTCCATTTTGCTAAGTATTTGTATGTGTGATATCTTGATGCACTCTGGTTACACCCCAATAGGAAGAATATCTTCAGATCTCGGCATCTCAACAATTATATCTTTAAGATTTGGCATATTATCGCCGATGTCATTTGTTTAATACTCAGTGCAAAATGCATGTCCACCTCAATATTACCTTCCACACAATCAATATTCTAATTCTTTCTGGTGATAACTATATGGTTGTTGGTAGTTGTAATATCTGTATCAGCAGAGTTTCCAAAATACTTGAACATGGACTTCTGAGATTTCTTAGTTACTTTTAGGGTCTTCACATTTTGAGGACTAACACCTTCCATTATTCTGAATAGAGTCCTGCATCAACAAAAGAACCAAGTTACGCGTCAGAGACAAAATTCCTGCTGCGCGTTAAATATCGTAATCCCCGCCGCATGTCAACAACACGTCAACTATCCCTATCACGCATCAAAAACATGTCAAATGTCTCTATGGCGTGTCAACTATATCCTGTCATGCATCGAAATATCATCTATCACCTGAATCTAAACTACTAACATGCTAACAACAATCTTTGGTGCTTAGAGTATGTGAGTTCACGGTATTGGTAAGCTACTTGTGGTAGTACCGTAGTATACTACCCGGTGAATCACCTAGGTTTTTATAGGAGATTTTTTCAAATGTAGGTGAAGCCGACCCCAAAAAAAATATATACTGTAAATTTTAGGCGAACAAGACACCGACCCGCTCAAAAAAATCACCTTTTCAAATTTTCCTAAAATGAAATTCTTGCCATATTACGAATATTTGCCACTAAAATTATCCCTATCCATCAATAGATGCACCCTTGCAAAACTGATTTGTTGACTAAGTAATTCAATGCCATATAATCTCTATAAAATATGAACGGTGTGACTAGTAAGTCTTGTATGATCTTATGGAGCTCATAGATAATTGATAACACTATGCGCTTTGTCATCATACAATTTTGCTCTCTGGTGTTAGCTTCCTACTTGTAAAAAAATAGGGTGATCAACATTTTCTTCTCTTGGTTGCACAAAGATCTCTCCAATTACATATGAGAGGCATCAACGTGTACATGGAAAGTTTTCTTCTATGAAGGGAAGTTTAAGATTCATGTAGTTATAATATTATCCTTCAAGGTTTCATGCGCCTATCGTTGCAAGTCACTTGAATAAAAATTTCCTTGGGATTTGAGAAATTCCTATAAGGACACGAAAATAATTTCATATCCCTTAATGAATTTTCTATAGTAACCAATGTGCCCCAGGAAAATGTGCACTTCACTTTGGTTGGTAGGTTTTTCCATCTCTAAAATGACTACAATCTTAGCCGGCTCTACATATAATCCATCTTTACAAATAATGTGCCTAAATAATGTACCAAAGAGGGTGGTAAAGATACGCTTCTTGATATTGAGAGAGTTTCTTAACTTCCCACATCTTTCAAACATCATCCTCAAGTTGTAACAATGATCTTTTACCAACCCATAGATATTATAGTCATCTAGATAAACCTACAAGAACTTATGAATGAATTCCTAGAATTTATGAACAATGATGCGTGAGAAAACCGCTTGGCACATTATTCAACCTAAAGGGCATCACAGTATATGTAAAAATTTCCCATTCATTGGAAAAGGTGTTATTCTCTTGATCCTCGTGTGCAATGCATACCTAATGGTACACTAAGAATCCATATGTGAATGAATATATTTCACACCCAATAATGCCTTCTAAGATCTCTTATATAATTGGCATAGGAAAAAGGATATATGACACATGAAACATTGAGTACCATGTAGTCCACACATATCCTGATTTGGCCATCTTTCTTTATACTAATCACCATGGGACTAACCCACTCATATTCCTCAATAGGATCTATGATCCTTGACTTAAGCATCTTGTCAATCTCCTCTTTCACCTTCTCACATAGGTTTGGGTTCATCCTATAAGGCCTCTTCCAAATTGGACGCATGTCTTATTTCAACTTAATATTAATATATCCCAATGAGATATGTACATTCTTCAACTCATGATAACCCCTTGAAAATAAGTCATGGGCATCACCCAACTGTTCCATGATCTTTGTAACATATGGTTCTAACTAATAATATCCAATGATAACCTCCTTAGGCACATCCTCGGTACCAATATTCACCTTCTTTGTCTTCATAGGTATATGGTATGCGCATGCCTTCTTATCTCAGAGTGCATCACCTCACATGCACCCTATGTGTGATTGATGTCCAAATCTTAAACATCCTTATTATCAATGAGGTAGACCATCTTCCATTTTTCCTTCTCTTTCCATGTGCAGCCCAACAATGTATCTTTTGTCTCCCGTACATCCTTACGTGCCTCTGCCTCAAGATCTCCCAAGATTTAAACCATAAGTTCCTTTACCTTCGCGATATCTCCCAACATGGTGTGCTTTATGATTTACAAGGTTTCATGGACTAGTCACATAGTAGAAAAATAATCAAAAGTGTGAGTCGTACCATTAGTCAAGTCTCACCAACTTGTAGTCTCTTGCTTTAATTTGACATGCACATACCATGTGCACACACATCCACTCAAAGTAGAGTAGAATTCGTGTACCCAAGCCTCTTTCCATTGTGACCAATGTTTCTCATTATTGTGGACATGTACCAAAGAAGGATTCTTCCCATCATACTCATGTATAAGAGAAGGAACATTGCTCTGAGTAAACCTTGTTAAAAAGGCAACTCTTACCTTGTGCCAAACCAAGAGGTTGTCTCAGTATATCACCTAGCAGCGACTTTGCCATTTCATGCAATGTATTATTGCAAGCACGATGGAATGAGGGGGCGTGAATCAGTCCTTCAAATGCACTTAAAAAATTAAATATTAAATTTCATACACCATTAACTTTCAACCATACATTGATGGTATATCAACAAAAAGTAACAACAATACATAAGAGCATAATCATGGAGTACACAAGAACAAAAGATATAAGTGGGAAAACCTCATGGGGAAGAAAACCAACTGAAAACCTTTGTTGATATTACTCACAAAAAATTAATCAAGTGAATATTACACATCACGAGATATTTATTTAGTGAGGCACCAACCCTACAAGGAGCACCAACCCCTAAACCCTTATTGATATTACTCAAACAAGAGACTTGTATGAATATGAATCATCAAAAAATATTTGAATAAAAATACCATTGAAGAAAATCTTCCAACACATAGCTGATAGTGATCACAAGATTTGGCTCCAAACTCCTTCAAACTATCTTCAAACACACCTTTCTCCAACTTGCTCAATCTTGGACTTTCATGACCTGATTTGATCACAAACCCTTACAAAAAGATATATAACACTCTTTATACTTTTTCACACACTCCCATCTCTAATTTGATGCCTTTTAACAACCTCGCACTCTCTCACCTAGCTAAAACTTTTCCCTCTTTTTCACACAAGTTAAAAGTTAAACCAAAACAAGTAATATATATGCTTCTTAATTAAGAAACATAACATAAGTCAATACTAACCAAATATCTCGACCATTATAAATTAAAACATATCACTACAATCTTAAAAATTCATAAAATAGACCAATGTAGGTTGGCCATGCACCAAGACAATGAAAGAAGCCAAAATAGGCTAAAAACTTGATCACCTAGTTCATTAAGGAACTCCAAACACATCACCATGATTTTTCAATCCTCAAAAGGTATCACACATGTAAAATAAATCACAAAAACATCATACATGCTCAGAAATTACCTTACACCAATCATTTTCTTCATAACTCTACCAAGTAGGACCATCTCCTACTCAAAACATCTGTTTCCAAAACTCGTCTTCACTAATGGAGCTCAAATCCACACAAGAACACCTCAACTATGTCATGTTTGTGTACATATAGAAAATTTCCATGCTAAAAAAAAAAAAAAGATAACACCTTGTAGCTTCAAAGCAATAAATAAAACCTTCTATAGTACCATCAAGATAAGAGCTTATGAAAAAAACTTCTTCAATGCATACATAATCTTAAATAAAATGCTAAGCTATTTCCTACTCTCTAGATTTCTAATCTAACAAATGAACCTATTTAGATCACTTATAGCAATCGAAGGGGAGTGATTTCCTCAATATTTGAAGAAGGAATCTCACCAAAACATGGCTATAAGGCCATTTTTGATTTTCCCATTCTCTTTAATTTGAGAGAATGGATGCAAGATGGGAAATCTATTTCCTTCAATGGAATGTCTTAAGATAAAAATGCCTATAGTTTATCCTAAGGAAAATAAGGTGTAAGAAGAAAGGTAGGGAGGAGTGTTCTGCTTATAACAATTTGGTTTGAGAGATATTTTCATCCTATTGTATGTGGGATAATAGTAAAGCAAGATTAGAGATGGATAAATATACTTTAAAAGAGTTTAATTTATCATTAGTGACTCATGAGAGTTGAGGGGTGTCTTAATTAATCAAAGGTGATTAATTAATAGAGGGGATAAGATTATATAATATTTGGAAGAGATTTAGTATGATTTTAGGGATTTTAAGAGAGGAATTGGTTCAATAAAAGATGATTTATTGATTTAGACTAGAGGTCGTCATTAATTAAGAATAATTAATTGACCTAGGTACTAAGACGGGTGTTTAATTAACGAAAGGTCATTAATTGACATTATGACTGACAAGAGGGTTAATTAATTAGTGAAATGTAATTAATTAATGGTGATAGAAGGGAAATGGTGTGCTATTAATGAAATGCCTTCGATTTGGGGAAAGGGGATAGTGTAATTTGGGTATTAAATTTACTCGACCAAATATAGGGTGTCTACATTTTCCCCTCTTTGGGGCAGTGTAAGTGAAACCAATTCAAAGATAGTAGACAAGTGCAAACAAGTGAATTTTTCGAAGGGATAGAAGAAAAATTAGTAGAGTAAAGGATGCCCCCTTGAGTGTCGATGGGGTGACAAAAGAGGTCGATCGATGATCGAAAATATGAAGAGAAAATACTAAAGCAGGGAAAAATCTCATTACAGTTGGAGAAAAATGATGATATACCGATAATCGATATAGAGTAGAGGTTTGGGCCTCGATCCTTGCATAATACTAGTATACACTCTTTTGTTGAACAATTCACGGGGTATCGTTGTGAAGCAAAAGATATAATTTTCTTAACATATCTATTGGAAATGATTTTTAGTAGGTGATCCCTAATGGCCCCAAATGAGTAGGAAGAATGTTGTTAATAGAAGAGAATGATATGGAAGAAAAGGAAGATGAAGGGGATGGAAATAACTTGCATCCAATTAATGTAAAAACCACATAATTTCATCATGTTGCAAGTGATCTATGTCATCGGTCCTTATTAAAATATGTACGCATACAACAAAAGTGTATAATGACATGAAAAGCCATAATATGAACATTTGTTCATTGCCAAAGCACTAACTCAATGCAACATATAGAATGCAATGCAATACGAGAAATTAAACAAGCTAACCTAACAGGGAAACAAGTACAAACATACATACTCAAACAAACAACATTCAAGATAGTTGCACAAATGTTTTTGTTATCAAGTCATGATATTGACTGAGAGTGAACTAACCACAATAGTTAAGAATGACACCCCAAGTAAGGATACATGTGAGGTGAATAAGTGAAGGATGTATAAGTCCAATGAAAAATAAATCCTACCCTAAGAAACTACCCCAAGAAGTGTGCTCGTGCAAAGCAAGACAATGATAGCGAGTAAACCAACTTTTGTTGATGCAGGGTAGCTCCAAATGATCCACGAGTCGCGCACAAGAACATGCGAGATTTAAAGAAAGAAATTTTATAGACAATTTTTTATGTTCTAGTATAATGCATTTGACACAGATTTCAACTACGTGCATGGCATTTACCAATTTTTGAAAAAATTTGATTTTTACAATGTTTTTAAGTTTTTAAACTAATTTTACCATGTTTTGGATTTTTGATTTTTTTTTCCGATTTTTATATATATATATTTTTTGAATTTTTAGGAATTTGGAACTTTTTAGAAGAATTATAGGAGAGAAGATTGCTTGAAAGTAAGAAAAATTCCCAAGGAGAATAAAAGGTCACCGTAGAAAACATATGCCCTGACAGGATGAAAGTAGGTGAAAAACAATTATTTCTTAAAAATAAGTATCATGGCAGTGTTGGAAGAAACTAGCGTAATCATGTCAACGTTAGAGCGTTACGGGAGCAAGAGACGTGACGCGAGGGAGGGCACCACAACTATAAACAACAGGTGCGAGGGTAAAAATTCATCGCGATGAATCAATTTTACCAAACCTTAGCTATTTTACCATTGGGTTTTCTCTGATTTGCAAGAGACATGGCTCGATTTCAAGATCGTACGAGATGTGTGGACACTATTTAAGACTATGTGAGGCTTCCAAGGACCATGAATAGGTATGAAAAGAAAAAAATACCTTTTTTGAGATTTTTATTACATTTATTAGGGGTAGGAATGTTGGGAAGCAATGATTACACACTGCTTGGAGTGCGTAAGTGTTGTTGGGGGCGCGTATGCATGATTTTCATACAGACACAACCGCAAAAGTGCTAAAAGTGAATGGGGAGGGCTGCAGGTGCATGTGTATGAAAATCACACATACGTGGGTGCGTAGGGGAGGCTATTTAGATGTGTATGTGTTCATCTCGAAATATATGTGGCCATGCAGTATTAAAAGGAGCACATATGCATTGAACAAGGGAAAAAACCTAGTTTTTTTTTCAAATTTAGAAGAATGTATGAAATGGATTAAAGATTGTTGGGATGCCTAGAGGAAAAATAGATGAAACATTATATAAGAAGTAATAGGGATAACATGTTTACATGGTTTTTACAGAGGACATAATCTGACTATAGATGCGGAAGTGACATGCGTGCCTACACGCCTATGAGGCTACGTTTTCCCGCCATGATCACATCTTCCTAGAGATGAATTTTAATGTTATGGGATAGTCATACATCACGTAGATGCATTTTATTTCCTTAGATCACAGCCTCCTCACAACCTTTGTAGAGAGGTGGCACATCGAGAGCCAATGTTTCCGATTCATGATTGACAAGATGCCATCAATTTAGACAGTGTGGCGGATACTTAGAGTTGCAATCAAGGGACAGATGATTGATTATGATGGAGATGTCACCCATATTACACTATGACTAGTAGATATTTTTGTTGTAGCTAACATACCACATCATGGGATGTCTATTTAGCTATCAATGTTCTTCACAGTCTTTATATTTGTCGTGTGCCCATTTATTTGATGGCTCTTGTCAAGAGAATTCTCTTGCTGAAAATACGGTAGCATTATTTCCTTTGAGCCTTATTGGAATGATTCATGGCCTCATTAGTGGAGAGGTTTATTGTTGGAGATAGTGCATTCTTGCAAATTTGTATTGGGATCTTTATTTGATTTCCTATTACGGTCATAGGACCTATGGGCCAGCCACACTGCTTCAAATATGGGCTTGGGACCACATTGCCATCGGTCATTGTAATGCCTATAACATGGTTGATATCTATGATGACTTATATACTCGAAGTTGCAAATGTTGATATGTGATTCTTATCTAAAGATGGTGTACTCTTGTGAACTAAGTAATCATGTTTTCTATAGATAATATGTTATATTCTAGAAATAGATACAATTCTCCATGTCTATGCTTAATTTAAAATGAAGTATTTCATTCCTTCTTATGTTGAATGTTCACTACATATGGATAGAGGAAATTGATTAAGCTTAAACTCGTTCATAGACTTTATTGCACTTGAACTTGTGCTTCAATCATTCATAATCTATGATTCATGATAGCTATACCTTGGATCAATTTCAGTGATCTAAGGTAATCTTTCAATTTCATGACATTGAGGTCATCTTGACCGAGATGGGCGTAAATGTTAGTTTTTCGAAGCGGATTACCACAAGATCTCGAGTGATTTTTTCTACTCGCACCCTTCACATGTAATCCAATAACATCATATTGGTTCTCCATTTGGTAAATGTTGAAGTGATAATTTTATCAATTGATAAGGGAACCTATTTAAATCTAAGTTCCTAAGATTGAAAGCTTATCCTAAGTGACTAGGTTCTTTTATTAATGAGGATTGTTTATTAAAAAGGGAAAACCTAAGAATAAACTAATAGACTCTAACCTAAGGACCTAAGTTGGTTCCTAATCTAATTTTATGAACTTAACCGAATACTTGGACTAACCTAAAATGATGGCATGAACGACATACAATGGGATGTCGGTGGCACTAACCTCTAAGTATTTATGAGGATTTAATGGGCTTTAAACTCTTGGTTGCCGTTAATTTTTGTGAGTGCATGAAGGTTTAGTGGATGATGAGTTGACACCTCTACTAAGGTGTTAGTTGCATGTATTTTAAATTTTTTAATAGCCAAACATGAGTTGGCGGAGGCAGGAGAGATAAGGAAGGAATGTCACCTCTGTTTGTATTAATAGATCTTGGCACTTGTAAAAACTACCTAGGAAGTAGGGGAAGTTGGAAGAAAGGATGGTTTTGGTTTTTCACTGTTCATTTGGTTTTTGGTGAGCTTGTAGCTCTGCATGTGGTTTTTTATTTTCAAAGCCCCAGTTTAAATTTGTGCATGATTATTTTTCCTTGCATGACAGTGATGGTAATGGAAACAAGGCTAGGAGGTTATAAGAAGAAGGAAAAGAAAGTTTTAGAGCTAGTTGTTGGCATTTTCATGGAAATATTTCTATTGAGGCTATGTTTAGTCATTCTTACCCCTATAAAAAGAAAGGAACCCCATACGCACCGGCCTATCACCCAAATGCGGATGTTGGGTACTCACCCGAGGAACATGTGGGTGCCAAGTCTCTCTTTTATGTGAGTTTAGTGGGAAACATCATCATCTATGATTTGTGCTTAAGAGATTTAAAAGGAGTTAAGACATTCAAGAACCATAGATCTCAGAATGGCCTCTAGATCCTTATAGTCATTACAGATAGAAAGTACTTAACAAATTATATAACTTGTACCATAACAGAAAGAAGTATACAAGCATCCATACTTAGCATAAACATAAATGAAAGAGAACCTATGAGAAGACATATGCATCGAATCATTGATATTCATATTCATATAACTCGATAACCTCATTACATCCATGGAGCCATTATAGATAATCACAGAGAAAAAACTACTATTATGCATTACAACTAGACTAATGTAGCTAGGCTATTAAAATAAAAATTGCAATCCCCATACCCATTATACAATCTTTCCCAAATACCATCATCCACTAACAGAGTTCTTGCAGATTTCTGCAGCTCCGCCCTCTTCTAGTTCTCTCCCTGTTTACTCTACAAGTGCTTGTATTTATAGCCGTTATGGGCTGCCAACTCATCCTCTAGTGCCCTCAGATCCGATGCTAAGTGTCTGAATGTGGTCCTCCATATGAGCATGCTCTCCCATGTCCGAGATTTCCACTTTTCACCATGATGTGCTTCTAGAAGCTTCTATCGCAGACATGCTCCTTCTTGGTCCAACTTGTCACTAGGCTAGCACCTTATCCACTAAGCATGTGCAAATGGGTCATGCTTTTCACGTGTTCTATCCACTACTTCAGACCAATGAGACTGAGGTACATTCAGAATTCCATTATATTGATACAAACTTTGAAATCGAGGAAATACGAAATCGGTCTTCCTTTCTTTAGTATGTGAAATAAAGTAGAGAACTGTATAAGTTTTTCATGTGGATTTTTTTGATTCATCTTACCAATTTGAAATGTGATCGTTCCTCCCTTTTCCACTTGATGTTTTCATTTTTTCTGATCTGCTTCATAATCCACTGCGTATTTAACATACATGCATTCTTTTTCAGTTTTCCACTTGTGTGTTTTGATTTTCTAGCCATCTGCCCCGGCTACAGTCAAATATTGTTTTCCACAATGTTTTTCTATAGTGTCCAACTTCATTTGCATTTTTTGTTGCTTTCCCAATTTCCACCTACATATTGTACATGTACATTTAGATGGGATCTCTTCTAAATTAGATGATTTTACAGGTTTGATAAACAAAAATTTGGCTGCCCAATCAAACTTGTATGTCTTGCCAATGGTCCACATATTCTTGTTTGTTTTCAATGTTTTACTTTTTTCAGTAGAATTTGAAGCAATATCACAATCACCTGGTTTCCTCTTTCGTGAACCAAAATTTGAATTTAATTTATGTGTTCCATTTTGCTAAGTATTTGTATGTGTGATATCTTGATGCACTCCTGGTTACACCCCGATAGAAGAATATCTTCGTGATCTCGTATCTCAACAATTATATTTTTAAGATTTGGCATATTATCGCCGATGTCATTTGTTTAATACCGTGCGTAATGCATGTCCATCTCAATATTACCTTCCACACAATCAATATTATAACTCTTTCTACGTGACAACTATATGGTTGGTAGTTGCAATATCTCTGTATCGCAGAGTTTTTCTAAAATAATTGAACATGGACTTCGAGATTTCTTAGTTACTTTTAGGGTCTTCACATTCTGAGGACTAACACCTTCAATTATTCTGAATAGATTCTTGCATCAACAAAAGAACCAAGTTGCGCGTGATAGACAAAATTATTGTCGCGCATTAACTATCGCAATCCCTATCGCACGCCAACAACGTGTCAACTATCCCCGCCGCGTGTCAACAACATGTCAAATGTCTCGTGACATGTCAACTATATCCCCGTCATGCGCGTCAAGAAAATATCATCTATCACCTGAATCTAAACTACTAACATGCTAACAACAATCTCTGGTGCTTAGAGTATGTGAGTTCACGGTATTGGTAAGCTACTTGTGGTAGTACCATAGTATACTACCCGGTGAATCACCTAGGTTTTTATAGGAGATGTTTTCAAATGTAGGTGAAGCCGACCCCAAAAAATATATACTGTAAATTTTAGGTGAATAGGACACCGACCCGCTCTGAAAAAATCACCTTTTCAAATTTTCCTAAAATGAAATTTTCACCATATTATGAATATTTGCCACTAAAATTATCCCTATCCATCAATAGATGCACCCTTACAAAACTGATTTGTTGACTAAGTAATTCAATGCCATATAATCTCTATAAAATATGAATCGTGTGACAAGTAAGTACTGTCCGATCTTATGGAGCTCATAGATAATCGATAACACTATGCGCTTTGTCATCATACAATTCCGCTCTCGCTAGTGTTAGCTTCCTACTTGTAAAAAAAATAGGGTGATCAACATTTTCTTCTCCTGGTTGCACAAAAGATCTCTCCAATTACATACGAGAGGCATCAATGTGTACATGGAAAGTTTTCTTCTATGAAGGGAAGTGTAAGATACATGTAGTTGTAATATTATCCTTCAAGGTTTCATACACCTATCGTTGCAGCACGTCACTTGAATAAAAATTTCCTTTGGATTTAAGAAATTCCTATAAGGACAGGAAAATATTTTCATATCCCTTAATGAATTTTCTATAGTAACCAATGTGCCCCAGGAAAATGTGCACTTCACTTTGGTTGGTAGGTTTTTCCATCTCTAAAATGACTACAATCTTAGCGGCTCTACATATAATCCATCTTTACAAATAATGTGCCTAAATAATGTACCAAAGAGGGTGGAAAAGATACACTTCTTGATATTGAGAGAGTTTCTTAACTTCCCACATCTTTCAAACATCATCCTCAAGTTGTAAATAATGATCTTTTACCAACCCACATATATTATAGTCATCTAGATAAACCCGCAAGAACTTATGAATGAATTCCTAGAATTTATGAACAATGATGTGTGAGAAAACCGCTGGCACATTATTCAACCTAAAGGGCATCACAATATATGTAAAAATTCCCCATTCAGTGGAAAAGGTGGTATTCTCTTGATCCTCATGCGCAATGCATACCTAATGGTACCCTAAGAATCCATCTGTGAATGAATATATTTCACACCCAATAATGCCTTCTAAGATCTCTTATATAATTGGCATAGGAAAAGGATATATGACACATGAAACATTGAGTACCATGTAGTCTACAAATATCTTGATTTGTCCATCTTTCTTTATACTAATCACCATGGGACTAACCCACTCATATTCCTCAATAAAATATATGATTCTTGACTTAAGCATCTTTTCAATTTCTTCTTTCACCTTCTCACATAGGTTTGGGTTCATCCTATAAGGCCTCTTCCAAATTGGACGCATGTCTTATTTCAAATTAATATTAATATATCCCAATGAGATATGTACACTCTTCAACTCATGATAACCCCTTGAAAATAAGTCATGGGCATCACCCAACTGTTCCATGATCTTTGTAACATATGGTTCTAACTAATAATATCCAATGATAGCCTCCTTAGGCACATCCTCAGTACCAATATTCACCGTCTTTGTCTTCATAGGTATATGGTATGCGCATGCCTTCTTATCTCGTAGAGTGCATCACCTCACATGCACCCTCTCGTGTGATTGATGTCCAAATCTTAAAAATCCTTATTATCAATGAGGTAGACCATCTTCCCTTTTTCCTTCTCTTTCCATGTGCAGCCCAACAATGTATCTTTTGTCTCCTGTACATCCTTACGTGCCTCTCCTCAAGATCTCCCAAGATTTAAACCATAAGTTCCTTTACCTTCGCGATATCTCCCAACATGGTGTGCTTTATGATTTACAAGGCTTCATGGACTAGTCACATAGTAGAAAAATAATCAAAAGTGTGAGTCGTACCTTTATTCAAGTCTCACCAACTTGTAGTCTCTTGCTTTAATTTATCATGCACATACCATGCGCACACACATCCACACAAAGTAGAGTAGAATTCGTGTACCCAAGCCTCTTTCCATTGTGACCAATGTTTCTCATTATTGTGGACATGTACCAAAGAAGGATTCTTCCCATCATACTCATGTACAAGAGAAGGAACATTTCTCAGAGTAAACCTTGTTAAAAAGGCAACCCTTACCTTGCGCCAACCAAGTAGGTTGTCTCTGTATGTCACCTAGCAGCGCGTTACCATTTCATGTAATGTATTATTGGAAGAACAATGGAATGAGGGGGGCGTGAATCAGTCCTTCAAATGCACTTAAAAAATTAAATATTAAATTTCATACACCATTAACTTTCAACCATGCATTCATGATATATCAACAAAAAGCAACAACAATACATAAGAGCATAATCATGGAGTACACAAGAACAAAAGATATAAGTGGGAAAACCTCATGGGAAGAAAACCCACTGAAAAACTTTGCTGATATTATCAAGTGAATATTACACATCATGAGATATTTATTTAGTGAGGCACCAACCCTACAAGGAGCACCAACCCCTAAACCCTTATTGATATTACTCACAACAAGAGACTTGTATGAATATGAATCATCAAAAATATTTGAATAAGAATACCATTGAAGAAACTCTTCCAACACATAGCTGATAGTGATCACAAGATTTAGCTCCAAACTCCTTCAAACCCTCTTCAAACACACCTTCCTCTAACTCACTCAATCTTGGACTTTCATGACCTGATTTGATCACAAACCCTTACACACAAGATATATAACACTCTTTATACTTTTTCACACCTCCCATCTCTAATTTTATGCCTTTAAACCACATGCACTCTCTCACCTAGCTAAAACTTTTCCCTCTTTTTCACACAAGTTAAAAGTTAAATCAAAACAAGCACTTTGTATGCTTCTTAAATAAAAAACATAACATAAGTCAATACTAACCAAATATCTCAACCATTATAAATTACAAAAATATAACTACACTCATAAAAATTCATAAAATAGACCCATGTAGGTCGGCCATGCACCAAGACAACTAAAGAAGCCAAAATAGGCTAAAAACCTGATCACCTAGTTCATTAAGGAACTCCAAACACATCACCATGATTTTTCAATCCTCAAAAGGTATCACACATGTAAAATAAATCACAAAAACATCATCCATGCTCAGAAATTACCTTACACCAATCATTTTCTTCATAACTCTACCAAGTAGGACCATCTCCTACTCAAAACATTTGTTTCCGTAAACTGGTCTTCACCAATGGAGCTCAAATCCACACAAGAACACCTCAACTATGTCATGCTGTGTACATATAGAAATTTTCCATGCTAAAAAAAAAGATTACACCTTGTAGCTTCAAAGCAATAAATAAAACCTATTATAGTACCATCAAGATAAGAGCTTATGAAAAACAAATTCTTCAATGCATACATAATCTTAAATAAAATGCTAAGCTATTTCCTACTCTCTAGATTTCTAATCTAACAAATGAACCTATTTAGATCTCTTATAGAAACCAAAGGGGAGTGATTTCCTGAATATTTGAAGAAGGAATCTCACCAAAACATGGCTATAAGGCCATTTTTTGATTTTCCCATTCTCTTTAATTTGAGAGAATGGATGCAAGATGGGAAATCTATTTCCTTCAATGGAATGTCTCAAGATAAAAATGCCTATAGTTTATCCTAAGGAAAATAAGGTGTAAGAAGAAAGGTAGGGAGGAGGTTCTATTTATAACCCTTTGGTTTGAGAGAGATTTGCATCCTATTGTATGTGGGATAATAGCAAAGTAAGATTAGAGATGGATAAGCATACTTTAAAAGAGTTTAATTTATCATTAGTGACCCATGAGAGTTGAGGGGTGTCTTAATTAATCAAAGGTGATTAATTAATAGAGGAGATAAACTTATATAATATTTGGAAGAGATTTAGTATGATTTTAGTGATTTTAAGAGAGGAATTGGTTCAATAAAAGATGATTCATTAATTTAGACTAGAGGTCGTCATTAATTAATAATAATTAATTAACCTAGGTATTAGTGGGTGTTTAATTAATGAAAAGGTCATTAATTGACATTATGATCGACAAGAGGGTTAATTAATTAGTGAAACGTAATTAATTAATGGTGATAGAAGGGAAATGGTGTGCTATTAATGAAATGCCTTTGATTTGCGGGAAAGGCGATAGTGTAATTTGGGTATTAAATTTACTCGACCAAATATAGGGTGTCTACATTTTCCCCTCTTTGGGGCGGTGTAAGTGAAACCAATTCAAAGATAGTAGACAAGTGCAAACAAGTGAATTTTTTTGAAGGGATACAATAAAAATTAGTAGAGTAAAGGATGCCCCTCGAGTGTCGATGGGGTGACAAAAGAGGTCGATCGACGATCGAAAATATGAAGAGAAAATACTAAAGCGGGAAAAATATCATTACAATTGGAGAAAATGATGATATACGAGATAATCAATATAGAGTAGAGGTGTGGGCCTCGATCCTTGCATAATACCAAAAGATAAACTCTTTTGTTGAACAATTCACGGGGTATCGTTGTGAAGCGCAAGATATGATTTTCTTAACAGATCTATTGGAAATGATTTTTAGTAGGTGATCCCTATTGCCCCAAGTGAGTTGGAAGAATGTTGTTAATAGAAGAGAATGATATGGAAGAAAAGGAAGATGAAGGGGATGGAAATAACTTGCATCCAATTGATGTAAAAACCACATTATGTCATCATGTTGCAAGTGATCTATGTCATCGGTCCTTATCAAAATATGTACGCATACAACAAAAGTGTATAATGAAATGAAAAGCCATAATATGAACATTTCTTGATTGCCAAAGCACTAACTTAATGCAACATATAGAATGCAATGAAATACGAGAAATTAAACAAGCTAACCTGATAGGTAAACAAGTATAAACATAAATACACAAACAAACAACATTCAAGATAGTTGCCCAAATGTTTTTGTTATCAAGTTGTGATATTGACCTGAGTGAACTAACCACAATAGTTAAGAATGACACTCCAAGTAAGGATACATGCGAGGTGAATAAGTGAGGGATGATAAGTCCAATGAAAATAAATCCTACCCTAAGAAACTACCCCAAGAAGTGTGCAAAAGCAAAGCAAGACATTGATAATGAGTAAACCAACTTTTGTTGATGGAGGGTAGATCCAAATGATCCACGAGTCACGCACAAGAACATGTGAGATTCAAAGAAAGATATTTTGTAGGACAATTTTTTATGTTCGAGTATAATGCATTTGACACATATTTCAGCTACGTGCATGCCATTTACCAATTTTTGAAAAAGTCTGATTTTTTACAATGTTTTTAAGTTTTTAAACTAATTTTACCATGTTTTGGATTTTTGATTTTTTTTTCCAATTTTTTTATATATATATTTTTTGAATTTTTAGGAATTTGGAATTTTTTAGAAGAATTATAGGAGAGAAGATTTCTTGAAAGCAAGAAAAATTCCCCAAGGAGAATAAAAGGTCACCAGTAGAAAACATATGCCCCGACGGAATGAACGTAGGTGAAAAACAATTATTTCTTAAAAAATAAGTATCATGGCAGGTGTTGGAAGAAACTAGCAGAATCATGTCAGCGTTAGAGCGTTACGGGAGTAAGATACGTGACGAGGGAGGGCACCACAACTATAAACAATAGGGTGGGAGGGTAAAAATTCATCGCGATGAATCATTTTTACCAAACCTTATCTATTTTACCATTGGGTTTTCTCGATTTGCAAGAGACATGGCTCAATTTCAAGATCGTACGAGATGTTTGGACACTATTTGAGACTATGTGAGGCTTCCTAAGGACCATGAATAGGTATGCAAAGAAAAAAATACCTTTTTGAGATTTTTATTACATTTATTAGGGGTAGGAATGTTGGGAAGCAATGATTACACACCACTTGGAGTGCGGAAGTGTTGTTGGGGGTGCGTAGGCATGATTTTCATATTGATACAACCGCACAAGTGCTAAAAGTGAATGGGTAGGGCTGCAGTGCATGTGCATGGAAATCACACATACATGGGTGCGTAGGGAGGCTATTTAGATGCGTATGTGTTCATCTCGACATATATGTGGCCATACAGTATTAAAAGGAGCATATATGCATTGAACAAGGGAAAAAAACCTAGTTTTTTTTTCAAATTTAGAAGAATGTATGAAATGGATTGAAAATTGTAGGGATGCCTAGAGTAAAAATAGATGAAACATTATATAAGAAGTAATAGGGATAACGTGTTTACATGGTTTTTACAGGAGGACATAACCTTACTATAGATGCGGGAGTGACATGCGCACTGCATGCCTATGAGGCTACGTTTTCCTGCCATGATCACATCTTCCTAGAGATGAATTTGAATGTTATGGGATTTCATACATCATGTAGATGCCTTTTGTTTCCTTAGATCATAGCCTCCTCACAACCTTTGTAGAGAGGTGGCACATTGAGAGCCAAAGTGTTTTTGATTCATGATTGATAAGATGCCATCACTTTAGAGAAAGTGTGGTAGATACTTAGAGTTGCAATCAAGGGACGAATGATTGATTATGATGGAGATTTCACCCATATTACACAATGCCTAGTAGATATTTTTGTTGTAGCTAACATACCACATCGTGGATGTCTATTTGGCTATCAAGGTGCTTCACAGTCTTCATCTTTCTCGTGTGCCCATTTATTTGATGGCTCTTGTCAAGAGAATTCTACCGCCAAAAGATGGGAACATTGTTTCCTTTGAGCCTTATTGGAATGATTTATTACCTCATTAGTGGAGAGGTTTATTGTTGGAGACAGTGCATTCTTGCAAATTTGTATTGGGATCTTTATTTGATTTCCTATTACGGTCATAGGACCTATGGGCCAGCCACACCGCTTCAAATATGGGCTTGGGACCACATCGCCACTCTGGTCGTTGTAATGCCTATAACATGGTTGATATCTATGATGACTTATGTACTAGAAGTTGAAAATGTTGATATGTGATTCTTATCTAAAGATGGTTTACTCTCGTGATTCTTATCTAAAGATGGTGTACTTTTGTGATTCTTATCTAATAGATACAATTCTACCATGTCTATGCTGAATTTAAAATGAAGTATTTCATTCCTTCTTATGTTGAATGTTCACTACATATGGATAGAGGAAATTGATTAAGCTTAAACTCATTCATAGTCTTTATTGCACTAGAACTTGTGCTTCAAAGATTCATAATCTATGATTCATGATAGCTATACCTTGGATCAATTTTAGTGATCCAAGGTAATCTTTCAATTTCATGACATTGAGTTCATCTTGACCGAGATGGGCGTAATGTTAGTTTTTCGCTGGATTACCATGGGATCTTGAGTGATTTTTTCTGCTCGCACCCTTCACATGCAATCCAATAACATCATATTGGTTCTCCATTTGGTAAATGTTGAAGTGATAATTTTATCAATTGATAAGGGAACCTATTTAAATCTAAGTTCCTAAGATTGAAAGCTTATCCTAAGTGACTAGGTTCTTTTATTAATGAGGATTGTTTATTAAAAGGGAAAACCTAAGAATAAACTAATAGACTTTAACCTAAGGACCTAAGTTGGTTCCTAATCTAATGTTATGAACCTAACCTAATACTTGGACTAACCTAAAAGGATGGCATGGACGACATACAATGGGATGTCAGTGGCACTAACCTCTAAGTATTTATGAGGATTTAATGGGCTTTAAACTCTTGGTTGCTGCTAATTTTGGTGAGTGCATGAAGGTTTAGTGGATGATGAGTTGACACCTCTACTAAAGTGTTAGTTGCATGGATTTTAAATTTGGTAATAGCCAAACATGAGTTGGCGGAGGCAGAGAGATAAGGAAGGAATGTCAGTCCTGTTTGCATTAATGGATCTTGCAATTGTAAAAACTACCTAGGAAGTAGGGGAAGTTGGAAGAAAGGATGGTTTTTGGTTTTTCATTATTCATTTGGTTTTTGGTGAGCTTGTAGCTCTGCATGTGGTTTTTATTTTCAAACCCCTAGTTCAAATTTGTGCATGATTATTTTTCCTCAGACAATGATGGTAATGGAAATAAGGCTAGAGGTTATAAGAAGAAGGAAAAGAAAGTTTTAGAGCTAGTTGTTGGCATTTTCATGGAAATATTTCTATCGAGGCTCGTAGTCATGCTTACCCCTATAAAAAGAAAGGATGTTGGGTACTCACCCGAGGAACATGTGGGTGCCAAGTCTCTCTTTATGTGAGTTTAGTGGGAAACATCATCATCTATGATTTGTGATTAAGAGATTTAAAAGGAGTTAAGACATTCAAGAACCATAGAGCTCGAGTGGCCTCTAGATCCTTATAGTCATTACAGAAAGAAAGTTCTTAACAGATTATATAAGTTGTACCATAACAAAAAGAAGTATACAAGCATCCATACTTAGCATAAACATAAATGAAAGATAACCTATGAGAAAGACATATGCATCGAATCATTGATATTCATATTCATATAACCGATAACCTCATTACATCCATGGAGCCATTACGAATGTCACAGAAAAAAATGCTGTCATGCATTACAACTAGACTAATGTAGCTAGGCTATTAAAAGAAAAATTGCAATCCCCATACCCATTATACATTCTTTCCCAAATACCATCATCCATTGACAGAGTTCTTGTAGTATTTCAGTAGAGCTCCGCCTCTTCTAGTTCTCTCCCTGTTTACTCTGCAAGTGCTTATATTTATAGCCTTTATGGGCTGCTAACTCATCCTTTAGTGCCCTTAGATCCGATGCCAAGTGTCTGAATGTGGTCCTCCATATGAGCATGCTCTCCCATGTCTCGAGATTTCCACTTTTCACCATGATGTGCTTCTAGAAGCTTCTACCACGTACATGTTCCTTCTTGGGCAAACCTCGTCACCAAGCTAGCACCTTATCCACTCAAAGATGCACAATGGGTCATGCTTTTCACGTGTTCTATCCCGGACACCCAATTTAGCTAAGTCCCAAACCCTTGGTTCTGCCCACACACACCGTGCATGCCACGAGCTTCCTTAAACCCTTCCCTATGCACTTTGTCCTCGCATGCCTCTCTTCAACTAGGACTTGTGCGCCTACGCACCTTTTTTACTTAGCCAAAATTCTAGGGCCTAACACTCTACTTGAAGATTTACAACAAGGAATAGAAGATAGGATCTTTGTCGCATGATAGGCACTATCTTTATAAGTCTTCTCGCTTTTATTTAAATTTATTCATTAAAAGAACTCTTCTCTTTTTGAAAAATTTCTGGTTCTAGTTTTGTGTTTTCTTTTCCTTGCTTCAATGGCGTTTCAACTTGATTCTTTTGGATGCAATATGAATTTTTGGTGGTTATGTGGAATATGGAATCAATTCTATTGCTTGACTTACGGTTGTGTTAGCTTATTTTCTTATAACATTTATCGGTACTAATACGTGGTTGTGATTATATCTCCGCTTGGAGGGACATCTTGTTTGGGTATTATGTATGAGTTAATATTAGCTTGGTTTTTGTTGAAATCTATATATTTTGGCTTAGAGTGCTCTCCTTCTTATTATTGATTGGAGACTAACTTTATAAGAGACTTCGTTTAGGTCATGTTTTTAAGATTTATGCCTTGTTTCAGGAGGATCTCTGTGTTCTTTGTGTTGGGTTGGTTTCTTGTTGATAATAGTTGAAACTCAACAATATTGCTCGATAAAAATCATTTCTATATTTTACTTCCTTGAATATTTATTCTATTACTATTCAGGTGAGGAGTATATGAATACTCACCTAGAGCTTGAAACTATATCATCTTTGCTCCTTTTGTTGAACCTTGTTTGGGTGGAAGTATTTTTCGATGGAAGAGGAAAAGGAAAGTATGTCTATGGAATAATTTGGTTCTGTTTTTTTCGTTTGATCCTATTTTTACAAACCCATTATGGGCTTGTGGTTTCCTTAAATAGATCTTTTTGATATGTGGAATGCATGTAAAAATTGTTGACTGTTGATGAGCATTTTGTAAGAGGGAGGTTGTTCACATGCTCTCTCTACCCTTCTTGTTTGGATGATTGTAATTTCTTTTGGTGATTAGTTTTAATCAAGTTGAAATGGATCTCTTTCCTTTTTTCACCGAGTCTACTTAAAACTCAAACCCTTTTTGGGTTACCCTACAAAAGGAGGAAACATTTGTTTGATTATTCTAAGCTTTAATTTAACTTAAACAAAAGGTTTAAGTGTTGTTGTGGTCTGGGTAAACTATGTTTTCTTCCTGTGAGGGAAGTAATATTCCTCTAATAGATTCTCTTTTAAGAGTTGTTTCCAACTTTTGAGTTTGTGGAACTTGGAAATATGTGGGTGTATATCAACATTCATTTCTTTTTTGTAGTTCATATTGTCTTGGAACCTTGAGTTATCATGTAGTTTGAAATTATTTGTTTCATTCATTCTTATGATCCTTTCATTAAGATGAGTTCAACCTTTAAGATAAGACTGGGAATGATATAGTTTTGGACTGTTTCTGAACTTTTAGTTTTCCTATCCCTTTTCTTGAATTGGGAATGAATGATTTGAGTTGTGTGTTATTCATAATGATAGCTCATGCTTCCTTGTGGTTTTTGATACATTAGAAAAGTAGTTGTTGATGTCTTAGGATTACATGGTGTTGTTATGATTGTTACATTTGAGTTTGGATTTGGACATGAATGCAGGACTGTGAGAACTTGAACCATGATTTACTTATTTGTATTTCTAATTGATTAAACCTTTATTACTTTTAGTGTTGGGACTTAATCTTGTTAAATCTAATTTTTAGACTCTATGCCAAGTCCGATATAGTTAATATTGTTTGATGGAATGTATTTAGATTTTTGGTTGATCTTTTTAGTTATTATTCAGGTTGTTAACTTTTGAATAAAAAATAATATATTTATTACAGAAAGGTAATTTTGTATATCTTTGTACTCTTCTTGAAAAGTTAGAATAGGTTGAGTTGAGGAACTTAAGTTGGAAACTTGGCTGAGAAGATAAGATTAGGATTGGAAATATGAATTTCTCCTTCTTTAATACTATTGTTTTGATTTCTAGCATGTTGTAATGAGTTCATATGGATGTGGAGATAGGATTAATTATGATGATTTAATTAGTTCTTGCTTATACATTACTTATAGATTCCATAATATTTCTCTCTCCTTCTTGGTTTGTAATATTTTGGGAAAAGTCTTTCTGTTTATCTTATTTTGTGATTTCGGAACTGTTTCATAAACAATAGGGTTCCTTTTATGAAACAGTTAGATAAAAGCACAATGTTTTAATGTTATAGCACTTATCATGCTCAGTTCATATGAACTGACTCATGCTAACAATTTTGTAGATGGATTTCGTAAAAGATGAAAGGAGAAAGACATATATAAAGTTACATCTATTTTACTAAAGAAATTGTCTCTTTATTATGATGATTATGTAGCGACATTACTTGAGATGTACTTTTGTTGAAAAAATATGTAATAAAACTAGTTTTATATTGTTGTAATGACATTTTGTAATCCCTGAAATATTTCAGTATTCAATGAGTAGATCACTCCCTTTTTGATAAATGAATGGCTTGATGATTGTTGATTACTACTTTATTATGATACCTTCATTGGCATAAATTGTGATATATTATTAGGTAATATCATTAATGAAGGGGAGGTTAGGTATTTAAGTGTTATGGGATTAAGAAACTTGATAGTTCTTATAATATATAAGACTCTTGGATTAAGGATCTGAAACATTAGTTGATTCATTTACACATAAAAGAGCACAACTAATAGTTGATACTCTTGAGTAGATCCTTAAATAGTAGAAAGGGATTATGATTGAATTATATATATGTGTATGAATTATTGGTTGTATTAAAACATATGTGATTTATTTTCATAATTGGACATTAGTCCTTGATAAAGGAAAAAGATATTTTCCTTGAAATTAATCATAGAGATTTATTTGAGATCTTGTTAAGTGTTATGAATAGATTATGAGGATGGTTGATTATGTTCTTCCTTAGGCAGATTTATTTAATCAAAATATGGATGCTTAAAAAGGGAACTAAAAGGATTTAGAATTCATCATTATGAAGTCTAAAGTAAAATTTTTAAATAAGCTTGTTTTAAGCTAAAGCTGAAGTAAGAAAAGATCTAATGAACACACCTTCATAACATTGAGATCAATCATGTCGTTATATGATATAAGATGATTCATTTAAGATAAACTTAAACATGTATTTGGAATGGTTAGGAAAGAATATTTTATCTACATACCTACCTCTCATGTAATTTACACCTTGTAACCTTTTTAGGTTAAATGATGCTTAGTTGAATCTTAAAGCATTGTTATCATTAATATTTAAGACAATGATTAAATGGGTTAATAAACTTATAATATTAAGTATGTTAGTCCAGTTGAGAAAATCAGTTGGATGTTGGAACATAGTAGCTGTGGCATAGTAACTTCATAATGATAGGGGTCATTACGAGGATACTATGATGTAGCTTGTTATGCCTCAACACCCCACTTAGTTTGATTAACTCGATTAACATAAGTGGAAGACTAGATCACGGTCCCACCCTAAATAGGGATAGAAACATGATCTAGTGTCGAGGTCAACTCATGTTGACTTAGGGTAACTAGACACACCCAATCAATGTAAGTCAACTGAGTATGTATATGGATCCTTAGTCACCACGATTAGTCTTCCACACTAGTGCATGTCATACCTCTTGCCTAGTGTGAAACCTCGAATCGATTGAATTGATGTGTTAGGAAAGACAATTATAGATAACAGAACAAGTGTGGTGAGGGACATATTCCTTTCAATGAGTATGCCATCTAGGAATGTAAACATGTTAATCATGTTTAAAAACTTTGGCCAAAGTATCGTAGATCGCTGATTGATTGTCCTATGTCACCTATTCTAAGATGTAAGATTTCAGATGAATATCGGTAACAGATATTTAGATAGGCTTCTTAGATAGAACACTTGGGTACCTAGAAAAGGGTAAAGGAACAAATTATACATAGTATACACATTATTAAGTTAACATGAGAGATCGGTTAATACCGAGTCATGGAATGAGAGATCAATGTTTCACCGAGTCATTTACAGTTGCATATGGTTTTCTGTTATGAGATGGATTGGCATTGGAATGTGTGTTATAAATTGTATTAATTTAGAAAAGAGAACATTATGTAAGATAATTTTTTTCCCTTATTTCTAAAGTCTTAAAATGAGGATGTTACAGGTCACCTCCTATGAGTTTTGTGAGCTAGGTCTCTATGTGAGCCATTTATGATGGTTTGGGCACCGGATGGGGAGGATGTACATGGCCACATAGAAGATACATATTATTATAGACATTCCTTTGATGAGATATGAATCCATATGGAGATATGACATCCTTACAAACTCTACCATTGGGTTGATGATGTTGCAGAGCTTAGTGTAGTAGTTGTTGAGAACTTCTTGATTGGTAGTAGGGACCATATCACAAAGTGGTATAGGTTGACCACGTGTAGAGAAAACTTGGTATAGTTCGGGGTATCCATGACGATGATATGTGGTATGGCCTCCGATCTAGGGAGACATTCAATATCAGCCCATGTATTAGACCACTAGGAGCTAGGGACAAGCCAAACAGGTGGTACCACAACCTTGGGTTCAAGCTTACCACACGTTGTTGATTCAGGGGATAAATTTTTATACCATACATGGTATGTTATAATGTTACCTCAATGTCTGACGATACTATAAGTGACTATAGATACGATGTTGCAACAACAACACAAGTTTTACATGATAGGGATCTCGTGGGCCGAGACAAAGATACAAGTGTAGGGACATGAGCAGGGACAGGGACATGCTGCTCCCCACAATAGGGTCCTTATGTACAATAGCCTATACAATAGCAACATGTGCCACCACAATAGGGTCCTTTAGTACACCAACAGAAGGATCAGTATCATGCACCACAACCACAACCATCACCTCCACCCATAGATATTCCACATCATGATGGAGGAGGTGGAGGAGATGGGGGAGAGATAAATTCCTTGAGGCAATAATTAAAGTAGCTTGTGGCACTTCAGATCCAGCCACTATTGAGAGAGATCCGATTATCTTTGAGAGAGACCAGTTGGTAGCAGAGAGATCACATTGGGTTGTAGAGAGAGCATAGTTTACTATAGGGAGAGACCAACTAGCTATAGAGAGACTTCAAAGGAACACTTAGAGGACTCAAGCTCATGCATATGTGGCAAGGCTTACAATAGAGCTTGTTGCACTCGACAACATTTACTACCTCATATGTGTTTATTGATATAGCCACGCTAGTGGCAAGGCAACATATTATAGGGATATGTATCATTGAGCTATTCAAGAGGGGAAACGAGCTATCCCATTCGGATAATTTTCCATCAAAGAGGTTAGCATCGAGATCATAGAGACCATCTAACTCTACGAGATCAAGTATAAGGTCCTATAGTACAACAGCATCTTCGTCCCATTAGATACCACCTCCACAGGGTCCGCCAGTAGATACCACCACCATAGATTCCCCTCGCAGATACCAAAACCATAGGGTCCACAAAAATGCCACCACTTGGTGGCTGACTTGGTAGTTCGCTTATGGAAGAGAGTCATAGTTGAATCCTTTTATTGATGTATCTTATTGATGTATGCCTCGATATGAAGGCACATTTTTTATCAATGCCCATGATGGCATACTTTGTATTTGATGATTATGTACAAAGACACATTGTATATGGACATTGATATTTTGACACACACACACACACACACACACACACACACACACACACACACACACACACACACACACACACACAGATATATGTCAAAATATTAATGTCCATATACAATGTGTCTTTGTACATAATCATCAAATACCTAGTATGCCATCATGGGCATTGATAAAAAAATGTGTATATATATATGATGATGATGATGATGACGATGGACATTATTATGGTTTATGATGATGTTACGATCAGTATCACATGTGTTTGATTTATGAGATAACATTAGATGATATCACATTATTTTTTATGAGATACTTATGATTGTCCATGTTTTTAATTTTTGATATTGGGGAGGGGGGACATAAGGCGGTCCCTATTGCCCCATTGATGATATGGTAGGATGATAAGATATATATGATGTGATATGGTATCTTAGTTGTTATTGATGAGATATATATGATGTATGTGATGTTAGATGTGATGATATAGATGGTGATGTCATAAAAATTTACAAGTAACAAAAAGCACAAACAAACGTTGAAATATCTACCAAATAACACAACTATGTAAAAATATATACAAGTATGCAAAACAAACTGAATATAAACAAGAATGAATCTAATCAAGTGATCCATAAACTTCTACTTTGGGAACTCTGCATTTAATCACACAATTATGTTGTTCTACTTTCAACTTTGGAAAATGACATTTGCTTGAAAAATTAGAGCTTCATGACTGATTATCTAGTGTTATAGAAAGAAAAATACAGAAAGCAAAGAATTTAAAAATTCAACACCAACAATTTTATCCTAGAAACCTCCAATGGAGGAAAACTAGTCGGGAAGGGAAACTACTCTTTCTTCCCACTTTTGGTCTAATATAGACAATTACAAATTACAATAAGTATGAAAAGAAGCAACAATGTAAGCCTTCTCTCTAATTACTTGCTTCTTTGTTTCTACACCTTGCTCCTATAATTCCATCCCAACACTGAAGATCTTGCTCACTACTCTCATTAAACTCTTCTTCTTGATCTCTCTGGATATACGAATGCCCATTCTCTTCCTCCTTTCCTACATTTATAGGACTTCCCATGTCCTCCCGTGCACTAGAGGATGTGAAAGGGAATGGAATGGGAAGAGACACATCTAAGTGCTTCAAATTCACGTCCATTTGTGTTCCATTCAGATGTGAAAGTTTCATGACCACCACCTCAAGAAGTCTGGAGGTCTCATAACCGCCGCCCTAGCTAGGTGGTAGTTTCAGACCGTTGCCCTTATATGGAAGTGGTTCTGAAACCGACACTCGCATAGAGAGGTGGTTCCTTCCGAACCTCTGTTTACCTCATTTTATTCACTTTTCTTATTTATCCTTCTTGGTGTTGATGGAAATGATGAAATGGTGTGTTTTCTTCAATCCCTATGGATCATACCTCCCCTAATTAGGAGGTGTTTAGTCCCAAAAAATCTTAGTGGGGGAGTGGTAGAGGAATCAAATCCCTCTCAAGCTCATTCGAGTACCATTGGGTCTACCTTGGTGTCTTCTCTCGTTCAACCCGCCAAGAATCCTATAGATCTCTGGTTTGTTGCTTCTCTTCTACATCCTCCTCTCGAGTTACCTTGAGTAAAATCCTCTTTGGAATGCAACTTCGTATCTTTCCTTCTTTTCCATGCATAGATGGCTTTAGTGGATGTGATCACTTGCAACTTTCTATCACATGCATCTGCATGAAGTATGGACTAAATGTTACTTCTCTAACTTGCTCATGTTTGGTGAAGGTCATATACTCGTAGTGGTTTAGTCCTTCTTACTTGTCTTTGTCTCTTGAGATGGATTGGCCAAATCCTCCTCAAGTACGTTGTTGTTATAGTCACTACCATTTCTTGTATCTCCTCTTCTTCTTGTTGTGCCATGGTCAGTCCAAGAATCAGTAGGTAGATACGGTGATCGCATAACATACGTCTATTTTGCTCCTTGAATGAGCAGCCTCGTAGTGGCTTCTTCTACAAAAACCGACAAGTGCTATCCAAATTCTCTATCCTTTGGTCATAAATATCCATGCTCTCACGCGTCTTTTGCTTTTCTTCCATTGAAAGCAAAGAAAACTCGATGATTTTCCTAAATAAGTCTTGTGCTTGCTTGGCACTTACCATAGCCTTATTTGATTTGCTCTCGTGTGCCTGGATGTTAAAACTTACTCCATCCTTCACCCATCTCAGTGACTGGTTCTCCTCCTTGTGAACACAACATCCTTAGCATACAAGTAGGACTTCCGAAGGCAACATCAAACACATAAAGTGGAATAATATCAGCCTCTAATACATCTATGTATTGGGTATTTATCCCAAATTGAAAGTTACACTTCCTTGTAACTTGTATTTCTACACCCATTTTCACCCATCCTAGTGGGTATGGATGTGGATGTGTGTAAGTATCTAGACCAAGTTGTTCTACAACCACATTAGAAATCAAATTTGACTGAGAACCAAAATCTACTAAAGCGTTTACCTTAGTCTTCTTGATTTGGATTCTGATTTGAAATAGCTTACTCATCTCTTCTTCTTCTTCTGCCCCATACATGTTAGTGGCCATGCATCCCAGCCTCTCGTCTATATCCAAATCATCCTCAATATCCACCTCTCTTTCTATCTTCATAGTGGCCATGGATTTCTTAGAATCCTTGGTTCGGTGCTTTGGGTGGAATTATGGATGTAACTTCCAACATATGGCGTCAATATGTCCATTTACATCACAATTCTTACAGAAATTCTTAGGATATTTATAAGTATGCAAAGTAGTAGTGGAATGTTTACCTTTCCATTTACCTCTTCTACTTGTCTTCCCTTGTTCTTTGTCTTGTTGTTTTGTTGATGGTCTCCTTTGGCTCTATTTCTCCTTGATTCTTCTTGTCATCAATGTAGTATGATTGAATACAAGCTTCATTGAGATCCTTGGTCTTCGTGGAGATTACCTTCCTCCAAAGGTGAGTGTGAAGTCCTCCCAAATACTTGGTCAAAATATCCTCATCCTCCAAGTCCATATTAAGCAACATCGTTTGTCTCGAGATTCCATAGTGTAGTCTTGCACACTTTGACCACTACCCTATCTAAAGTACTAAAACTTAATCATCATGTCAATTTAATGTCCAATAGGATAGAAGTTAGCTCTAATAAATTCTTTAAAACCTTCCCAAGTACTAACAATAGGATGTTTCTTCTTCTCACAAGTAGCTAGATGGGTTTCCCACCAAAACAGAGCATGACCTTCCATTTTGAGATGTGCAAAGGTGATCCTTTGTGCCTTAGTGACATTATGCACAATAAAGTAGACTTCCAACTATTTTAGCCATTTATCTAGTAATTGTGCATCTACTTGTCCTTCAAAATTTTTATTTCCACTTTCATTTCAACTTTAAAAGCTGTATGTGCAGATTTTACCTTCTCGATTACAATTGGTGTCTCTTCATGCTCTTCCCATTCTTCCTCTTCATGGCTCTATTTGATATTGAATTTTTTGGCTAGTGCTCGAACCACCGATTCCATGGAATCTAACTTAACCAAATTTGTCTTTTATAGATATGAAAGCTCTTCTTGTTTTCCATGCAATCTATCCATCATGGTCTCTACAATCTCGACTCTACGAACCAAGTTCTCTTCCTCTATTTGACTTCAAATTATCTGTTTCCACTTATTCATAGAAATATCTAGCTCGCAAGGTAAAAATATTCACCTTAGGACCTTTTCATTTTCATACTAAATCATAAGAAATATTCTAATACCACAATCCGGATATATAATCCGTCAGATACCAAAATGATCTGTAAACTTCTACTTTGGAACTCTATGAATCACACAATTATGTTGTTCTACTTTCAACTTTGGAAAATGACATATTTTCTTGAAAAATTAGAGCTTCATGACTGATTATCTAGTGCTATAGAAAGGAAATTGCAGAGAAGGAAATAATTCAAAAATTCAACACCAACAATTTTATCCTAGAAACCTCCAATGGAGGAAAACTAGTCAAGAAGGGAAACTGCTCTTTCTTCCCACTTTTATTGGTCTAATATAGACAATTACATATTACAATAAGTATGAAAATAAGAAACAATGTAAACCTTCTCTCCAATTACTTGTTTTCTCTATTTCTACACCTTGCTCCTATAATTCCATTCCAGCACTGAAGATCTTGCTCACTGCTCTCATTAAAATCTACTTCTTGATCTCTCCTGAGCTTCAATGCCCATTCTCTTGCTCCTTTCCTACATTTATAGGCCTTCCCATGTCCTCATGTGCACTAGAATATGTGAAAGGGCATGTAAGGGGAAGAGACACGGCTGGTGCTTCAAATTCACGTCCATTCGCGCCATTCTTCTTTTTTCTGCTTTGAAAGTGTCATGACCGCCACCCCGATCGACCGCGATCTTAGAACTACTCGCCCTAGCTTAGCGGTGGTTTCAGGACCTCTACCCTTGTAAGGTAGTGGTTCTAAAACCACCGCTTTGTATACATAGCGATAGTTCCTTCAAGAACCTCCATTTACCTCATTTTATTCACTTTTCTTATTTCTCCTTCTTGTGCCGATGGGACCGATGAAGTGGTGTGTTTTCTTGGATCCCTATGGATCATCGAGAAAATAATGGATCAATCAATAGAATTATGTTAAGCAAAAAATTGTACAAAATGTACAAACAAGTAATTAAAGCTACTCAAGAATGTTCAAAAATAAACAAGTAAGCAAAGTGGTACTATGTTTTTGTGAGACAATTTTCAATATGTTTTATTCTATTTTTGGGAGTTTTGGAAACAATGTTCTATTGTTTTGGTATTTTCTATGAGATTTTTTCTAATGTTTTGGATTTTTCTAATCATTTTTGAATGTTTTTAAGTTTTCTTTCCATTTTTGAATGTTTTTAAAGTTTTTTGAACATATTTGAATGTTTTTGTGTTTTTATGAAATTTTTCCGAAGCTATGTACAAAAACAAAGAAGCGTGGATGCCCCAATGTTAGATGGGAATGTACAAGGGTAGAATGTTGTGCGTATGTGCAAGAAAGTGAAGATGTGAATATTCCCCCAGTGTTAGATAGGAATATACAAGGGCAAGTTTCTTCACACATATATACAAGAGTAAATCATCCAGATCAAGGCCATGAAGGATAGGCTCAAAAGGAATCTCAGATTCAAGAAAAACTAGCCCTAGATTAAAGCAAGTGTACCCCTTTAGATGCGAGATTTATTGTGAACAATGAATCCTCCCAAGGCGCAAGAAATTGGTTTTCACCTTAGGACTTGTCCAAAGTGCCACAATTGTGTGGTTTTCACACTTGGACGACCTATTTTCTCTTTGCTCTTTTTCTTGATTTTTTTTGTATTTTTGATCTTTTATATTTTTTTGGTTGTTTTCTAATATTTTCCCCCATGATTAAGTGTAGAACCACTTGATATGCATGGTATTCATTGGTTTAGGGAGCTATTCTCCATTAGGATAAGTGATCTTGTATGCTCCTGACCCATATTTCTCTATCACCACGTAAGGTCCTAACCAGTTTGGCTCAAATTTTCCTTTCTTTTCTCTTTCCTTGATAGTGTTAAACTGGTTCTCTTTGAGGAAAAGATCCCCTACCTTGAATTGGTGAGGTATGATGCATTTATTATAGCCCCGCAACACTCGATTTTGATACACTTTTAAATGATTAAGTGCACACATGTGTTTCTCATCTAACAACTCCAACTCTGCTAGTCTAGCTACCCGGTAGTCTTTGTCTTTATCTAGATAGTCTCTGAGAGATATTATCAGGGAGGGAAGCTCAATCTCCAATGGTATGATGGCCTCAGTTCCAAATACTAGTGAGTAGGGTGTAGCACTAGTAGGGGTGTGGATGGAGGTTCTATAAGCCCAGAGGGTGGGATGGATTTGTAAGTGCCAATTACGACCTATTTTTCTTACCATATTTTCCATAATATGAACAAGTGTTTTGTTAGTGGCCTCTTCTTGTCCATTACCTTGAGGGTAATAGGGGTGGACCACTTTAGATGGATTTGGAAGTGCTGGCATAATTATTTGACTATCTTATTCTTGAAATATTTACCATTGTTAGCGATAATGGTGGAGGGGATGCCATAACGACAAATGAGGTGGTTCATAATGAATTTTGAAATTTGTGCACCGGTAACATATGTAAGAGGTATAACCTCTACCCATTTGGTGAAATCCTTGTTGGTGTTGAGGATATGGGTATGGCCATCTAAGGAAGTAGGAGTGAGCTTCCTATGATATTTAGTCCCCATTTTGAAAACAACCATGGCATTGTGATTGGTTGTAAGGCTTGTGTTGGCGCATGAATTAATTTTCCATACTTATGACATAATTCACACTTCTTGACATAGTTGTAACAATCTAATTCCATGGTAGGCCAATAGTAACCTACTCTTAAAATTTTCTTAGCGAGCACCATTTCGTTTGTGTGTGCCCCATAGATACCTTCATGTACCTCTTTGATCGCTTGAACTGACTCATCCAAATTAAGATAGCATAATAGATTCCCATCATAACAATGATTATAGAGGGTACCTCCGAGGAGGGTATAACAGTGCTATGCATTTGATTAGGTTTATTTTCTCAAGGTGGGAAATATCTAGTAGAAAGGTACCATTTTGTAGGTAATTGAATATGGATTCATACCAAGGAGAAAGGACCAACAACTTCACATAGCAAACAAAATTATGACATGTCATATGCCGACACTAAAAATGTTCAACTAAGAAAAATAATTTATTTGCTTGAGGCGGAATGTGAAGTAAAGCTCTGATTTTGGCCATGGCATCCGATGATCGATTCTATGCCCTTGACATCTGCTCAAAATTAATACATATAAAATGTTCTTTTAGAGTATCAACCATCTTATCAGTATGGGATGTGCTTGTCATCCTTGACCTTATACTCATCATTCAATTTTTTAATGATCAATTGGGAATCACCAATGGCTCTTAATTGTCTTATATTTCATCTGATAACAACTTTCAACACAAAAATGAGTTCTTCGTACTCTACTATGTTATTGGTACATGGGAAACTCAACTAAAAAGTGTGTGGGATGAATTCTCCTATTGGAGTGATAAGTACCACACTAGATCCTAAATCGTGGTAAGTGAATGATCCATTAAAGTGCATTTTCCATACAACATAATCTTTAATATACATCATGGAGGCATCTGGAAGATCCAGACATAACGGTTCCATTCTTGGTAGGGGAGCTTCAGCTAGTTGATCGGCAAGCACCTATCCTTTGAGTTATTTCTGGTTGAAAAATTCAATGTTGAACTCACTTAGGAGGGTGATCCAATTAGCCATCCGTCTAGTATGCACTAATTTAGATAAAAGGTGCTTTAAAGGATCAACTTTGGAGATAAGCTTGGTCTTGTGATTCAGTAGATAATGGAAAATTTTTTTTTGGAAGGTAAAGAATAGAGCTAAGCAAGAATTTTCAATTTGGGGATAATTTAACTCATAAGAAATTAAAGTGTGGCTAAGGTAATATACTACTCTTTCTTTTTGGCTTAGATTGTATTAGGTTATCGGTGCATTAATAATGCTTTGGGTGGATGAAATGTATAATAGAAAAGGCTCTCCTGGGGTAGGTGGCATGAGAATGGGAGGACTATCTAGATTTTACTTAAGTAACTCAAAGGTCTATTGACATTCTGGACCCTAATGGAATGTGACATCTTTCTTACTAAGGTGGGTGAGAGGATGGAACTTATCCGCAAGCTCAGAAATGAAGTAGTGGATTGCCTAAATTTTACCCTGTAAGCTACGTAGCTTCTTAAGGTTCTTAGGTGGAGGCATCTCAGTAATAAAACCTTAGTAGGATCTACCTCAATCCCTCTTCTCGAGACAATGAATCCCAATAATTTTCCTGATTGCACGCCAAACACACACTTCTTTGGATTCAGTCTAACTTTGTAGTCTTAGAGGCGTTGAAAGATATGCCTCAACACTTCTAGATGTTCTTCTCTGGTCTTGGATTTTCCTAAGATATCATCAACATAGTCTTCCATGATGTCATTCATCATGTCATGGAAGATTATTGTCATTTCTCTTTGATACGTTGCCCTAAAATTCTTGAGATCGAAAGGCATCACTTGATAGCAAAAAGTCCCCCAAGGGGTGGTAAAGGAAGTTTTATGTTGATCCTCCTCTGTAATCTTGATTTGGTTATAATCGAAAATACGTCCATGAGGGACAACATTTTGTAACCTACAGTTGAATCGAAAATCATGTCAATGTTGGGTAGAGGAAAATCATCTTTAGGGAATGCCTTATTGATGTCTCTAAAATCAGTGCATACTCTGATACCAAATAGTTTCTTCTATATTAGCACTATGTTGGATATCCATTCTGAATAATTGATAGGTCTGATAAAACCTACCACCAATAACTTCTAGTTCTTCTTTGACTAGAAGTGCAACACATGGGTGCATCTTCCTTAGCTTCTATTTGATAGGTTTAATGATGGATGCACAACAAGGTTATGCATGACTAAGGTTGGGTCCAAACCTGGCATATCTACATAAGACCACACAAATATGTCTACAAATTCTTTTAGCAGCATGACAAATGTTTTCTGCTCTTGTGCTAAGAGTGAAGCTCCTAGCTTTACCATTTTCGGATTATCTTCTGACCCAATATTGACATCTATGGTCTCCTCTACCAAAATTTTGGATGTATCCTCCATGCATGTGGGATCAGGAGGGAGATTAAGGTCTTCTTCTAAGGGCGTCTCAATGAGATTTTCAGCCTGGGTATGGTCAATTTTTATGCCCTTTAATTTTTCCATTTTTTTCCACAAGCGCCTCAAAGCGGTTTTCACTATGCATTTTGGAATTTCCTTTTGTAGATGATTTTTGGAATTACTTTTTCCTTTCTTTAATTTATGTTTTTCTCACCACATAATTCAACATCCTCTCTAAATTACACATACACATCTAACTTGATGTAAAAAAACCTTTTGTGATCACTGATCGTGAAATAGTATCAGGAATACCCATGAAATCTATGATTTCCTCATCATTTTCAAAGAGATACATCAGTGCATGAAGTTATTAGTCATAGCTAATGAGAGTGGGATATACAAGGTTTAGTTGGGAATCGATTGGGAATTGGACTAGAAATTGGATTGGGAAAGGGTAAAGATGGTAGAATCCAGAAAGGGTTTGGGAGGAAAGATCCTTTTATAGGATACAACAAGAATTTATGTTGATATTTGAATGAGACAAGTTATTCTCACGTTCAAGAGGTAGCATCAATTTCTGAGGGTGGAGCACCATGAGGCCTAATGCCAAGACTGTGTTTATCTAGATTTGTAACAGGGAATCGGAAAGGCTCCAATCTTCCTTCATTTGTACCACATCCTTGTCCATGATAGCCCATGACATACATCATCATGTGAGATTTGATATATTCTAGAGCTTGGTGACATGAAGCTTTTGTACCTTTAGGGATCCAATTTGTAGGTGAATCCAACATTTTCTCATCTGATAAGAGGCCACGAGGAAAAAATTTCTCAAAAGGACTATCACAACTATCCTGGGAGATCTTGAATTAGAAACTCGGTCTACCACATGTTTTGGGTGATAGTGAAAGGTTGGAGACTAGAAGGGCCTGTTGGAGGTTATACTTTTAATTGGGCCATTTGATAGGAATTTCATCTCCCATGTAGCAAAGGGAGAAACATATGTGGAAGGCCATTTTTCATTAGCCTTCGACATGTCTATATCAATGCAAGCTTTCAGCTCTTTAGTCTCAGTAATGGTATGACAATGTCAAAAAAGGACATTCATATATTGCATGAGAAAAAAAATGCAAGGCTCTATAATGTAGAAACGGATTTGGATCTCCTATATAGTGATAGTTTGTCCTCCATGATACAATTTAATGCACTGATGGAAAGTGGATGGTACAACCTACATGGCATGTATCTATGGGTGGCCTAGGAGCATATTATAGGGAAGATCCAATTCAATGACATGGAAATTCATGGCATGATATGTCGGACATACTTCCGTAGGTAATAATATTGTCCCAACTAATTCTCATCCCGCATTATACTAGGGCTATAATTGTAATGACATGAGAATATAATTCTTCCTTTGTTCATCCCAACTGTTTGACTAGCTTCAAGGTGCAGATATTTAAACCCAATCCATTATCCACAAGCACTCTCTTGATCTTTCTACGAGTGACAAATACCTCTATGTACAAGGGAAAGTTATGCGTGTGATTATTAAGTGGAATTTCACTTTGGTCAAAGGAAATGCATTCATTATGAGAAAGGTTTGTGACCACCGCTTGAGGTGTGAAGGATCAATATTTATTGACACTCCTAACCCCTGAAGTGTTTTGTAAAGAATGTCTTTATGAATGTTTGATATCTTGAGAAGATCCAAGATTGAAATCTTAGCTTTGGTCTTCTCAAGTTGATCTAATAGATCATATTGACCTTCCTGAGGGGTAGGTAAAGGAGGTTCTGGAATCACTAGATGAGTGCATCGTGTTCCCATAGTGCTATAATTATCAATGATTCGTATGGTGTTTACATTCTCTTTGGATGAATGAACAAAACCTATGAGTGAATCAAATGGATTATTAGCTTGAGTATACACATATTTTGTAGCTTTGTAGTCATTAGAAGATTGACCTTGATCTCGAATTTTTCATTCCTTTCCTATCATGTTTAGGGAAGGGCTATTTAAATATTTACATTTTATTATTAGGGCTTTGTCCTAATTCAGTTGAGTCTACTTCAATATTCCCATCGTCAATGAGGTCTTGGATGAAGTGTCTCAGTTTTAAACATTTATCTATTTTGTGTCCCTTGACGTGATGAAAATCACAGTAGTCATGATCTCTATACCATCCTGGTTTGGGTGCGTCATCTGCATAAGGCACTGTGGTTAGATACTAAACCATGTTCATTGCATCTAATTGTCTCAGAATTTAGGACAATGAGTCTGTAAGTGGAGTGAACACTCATCGTTTGATTTGATTCTGGCTAGGTCCTTTGATGAGTTTGAGAAGAGGACCTCTTTGAACTGTCTGGATTCATTTAGAGTTGGTGATACTATCTCCTACTACGTTTTTGTTTTTTTTAATAAATTTAGGCTTTTCCGTAGGTTTTGATTCATTCCCATCTTTTGAAAAGGGTTTTAGTGTTCCCTTTGCTATCAAAGCTTTCTTAATTTGGCTTCCTTTTTTGAGAAATTATTTTAAGTTATCGATATAATGCATCTGTAGATGAAATTAATGTCTAGATTTAAGTTTGGTATGAAAATACTTGACCAACTATTTCTCTGGGATTGAACAAGGGAAACAACTAGCTAACCCTCGCCATCGTTGTAAGAAACCAACAAAGGTCTCATTTGGTCATTTTTTGGCACTACAAAAATCCATCATAGTTATGTCACTTTCCATATTAAACAAAAAATAACATACGAATTTCTCTACTAATGCAGGCCATGTGACATCATCTTTCTTGGTATATGAAGGAACCATTCTAATTCTTGTCCTACTAAACTATGAGGGAACACACGTATAAGGTAATTGCCACTAATGATTTGATGTGATCATAAGGATCACATTTTCCTTTTTATTTATCAAATTTTGGACAATCGAAGTATTTTGGGAATGGTATATGTAGCATGTATCTTTCAAAAGGATAAGGGCATAGCTCTTCATATTGATATTTCTTACTATGCCCCACTTTGATTTCTTGAAGGGCCTTGAACATACTTTTCATTGATTCTAACTCTTATGTGAAGAGTTTCTCTTTTATAGGGGAATATGGTATGTACACTCAACTACTCTTCGATGCTTCACCTTCTTGAAATTCAAAGATGAAGTTCACTAGTTTTACTCTTAGGTTTTTCTTGGTGTGTTCCTTGTCTGTGTCCCTTTTTTACATAGGAAGTTAATTTTGCTAATTGTTGAATAAGGGCATGAATTTGATGTTGTGTAGTGTATTCTTCATTTTCAAGGTTTTTTTTTTTCGTGAAGAGGAGGAGGTAACTCTTTATGTTCATGCTCTATCCTAACTTTGCGAGGGACTCTAAGGGGTGACAATTGAGAAACATCAGTTTGCTTTGGTACTTCACTCTCATTGTTATCATTTTGGACACCCAAAGTAGAAGTGTTTCCTCCATCAAATATGTCATCCATGTTAACGAGGTGAGGTATTTTTGGGTCTTCCTCTTTCTCATTGATATTGTAAATAGGTGTTTCTCTTTCTTGCAGCATTTTTTCACCTAACTCTAAGACTCATGCAAGCACTCTATCTCTATTAAGATATAGGAGGTCATCAAAGTAAGTGATATCAAAGTTTTCATTATCTCGAGGTGAATCATTCTCATCTCCACTATGATCAATCAATTCATTCATGTATTTTTCCATGGAGAAGAGGGGACCTAAATTATGACCTATAAAAGGATTTGTCTCCTACTTCTTGGATGCCATTCTTGTGATAGGTGGCATTGAGAGGTTTTTTTTACTAAAGTTTTTGTCTAATATGATCAAGGATTCAATCAAACCTAAGTAAGTCTTGTGTCAATTTTTCAATGTTTCAAATTATGTCCACAATGGTTTAATGAATCAAGGAATCAATGGATTTTCCTAGATTTTTTTTTCAAGATAGGTAATTACAAGGAACAATCACAATTTTTTTAGGTAAACCAATCAATAAAAAAATAAATACTCCCTATGTGTTTCAATGATAGTTTGACATAAAAATATTAACACAATATCAAAACTTATGTCAAGCTTAATATAAAAAAGGCGTAGGTATTAACAAGGGGTTGATGTGATTTCCAATCAAAGTATACTATAGTGAGTTTAGATCCAAGCAAGACCTAAATCCTAAAAAGTGGAAGTTACGAATTTGAGAAATGTAACAATACCACCAAGATATGTTAACCAATATTTGTGAAAAATCAAGGTACTAGTGTAGTCAATATTCACCTGTAACTTCTCTTCAAACCCCAAATGCGCCAGTATGTCACCTAGCCTAATTAGGAGCTAACTCCGAGGCATGCATAGGTGCTGATCCCCTCCTTTATATGATCTTTGTGATAATTTTCATCACCATTAGATAGAGACAATGCACATATATGACTGTATGCATTCTAAGACAAAATTAAGGAGACTAGATCTAAGTATAAATGCACCATACTATAGATGTGAACATCACTATAACAAGGAAGAATCAAATCTCAGCCATGAGCATTACTAAGAACACAAGGGTTTGGATCCATAAACATGAAAGAAAAATGTACATATCAAGACCATAACACATATATTTAGAACCTCTTCATTATCTATATATTCATCACATATAGTAGCCAACGATACATTAAATATTCCATGAATGGAGATCATACAACAAAAAGTCTCACCATGCTTCCATAGTAACTTCATTATAGAGCTTACAATTTTTCATTACATTTTATCTATCTCATCTTACTATCTACCCTCTCAGGTGTCATGTAAATTAATACATAAGAGAGAACATGGAAGGAATCTCCCCTAACTAAATCATCATTACCCAAAAACATTCAAAATGTCATCATGTCTTTCCATAATCGAGTATCCTTAGCATGCAAGTGCCAGCTATCCCATAAAAACCTTGACTCCTTATCCGATTATGATAACCGTAATGATGCCTTGGAATATACTTTCTTGAGCCACAAGCCTCCATAGCCTATCGTTATCCATAATTATATGTGGTAACTTTTCCATTTGCTCCCTTAGTGTGACTTCATTCATATTCTAAAATGACTAAGTCCCGTGATCCATCCCGCCTGGTGCGAGCCCTTACAAATCCCCAAAAGCTACTTCCACACATGCCTCTACGCCTTTTCCTACGTGCCACATTCCTTCACGTGCTAGGTACTTGGTCATTTTAGGGGCTCAAAATTACCCCAAACTAATGCTATTTCCACCCACGAAAGTCCTCCACACCCCTAAAACAAAAATTTGTCAAGGAAAACTTTGGTACATGGTTTAATCACTAAACACCTTACTAGAAGAGTTTAGGAACTCTGCGTCTATTTCACCCATCAATTTACCACATTCCTCCAACTCTACTAATGCCTTCTCTAACTCTTTCCCTATAATGTCTGGGCACTTGATCCAGGGTGACTTCCTCCACTTTCTCCTTGATCTCATTTATAGCCACTAATAGCTATGCGTAGATACCTTCGAACTCGTCCATCCACTTAGTGATGGAATCTCGAGCTTACCAATCTTGTAATCCATTTTCTCACACTTTTTTATCTTATCTTTTTGAGTGTGGTATCAAAAATTAATTACACACACTAAGAATTATTAGTAGGGATCTTCTCCTACAAGGCTTTAAGAGTTGCCTCCTCCTTTATCACTCACATGTCAATGATTGGCTCACACTTCCTATAGCTGTAAAGCCCCTATCTAGCCAATGTGTTTGCTTCCTTGAGTTGGGTAAGTAAATCCTCCAACTCGGTGATCTGGGATTCAATGAAGAATTTTTTTCTCTCCTTTTTCCTTGGTGAGATTTGTAGTTGTTGGTCCCATACCATCCTTGACATTTGCAAAAACATCCCTATAAGGTCCTCGAGATACTCCATCTCATCCCCATACTCTTTCATGGCTTGGCTTACCATGTCCTGGACATTATCCCAAAAATCCTCTAATGAGGGTGCTAGCTCAATCATATGCCTCCTTGGTTTGCACCTACTCACCCTTCAGTCCTTGGCGCAATCTTTCTACTTCCTTTTCTTTTTCCTTCTTCGCCATGACTAAGGTTTGAACAAGTGCCCTTGCATCTAAGCTATGTTGAATCACCTCCAAGGACATATTTTGAAGTGCATTACATGCCTACTCATCTGTTAGGTGGCTAGGATCCACCACTTTATATGTCTCTCCTCCATTCTTCTTCAAATGAATGGTCTCAACCGCATGATCATTGACCTCAATTTCAAATTCTTCGAGTGGAAATGTAGGTTCCACTTAAAATTTTCTAGTTCGGCACGTCTCCTTCCTCCTCCATAAGATCCCAACTATGTAGCTTCTCTGGGGAGTGTACCTTGAAATCTTGTATGCAACACCTTTTTGGGATCATCCATGAAATCCATATGAGGAGACATAGGTGTCCAATTTCTCTTTGTTTCCTTGCGCTTCGGTTGTTACTTCTTCAACATTGATGTGAATCCCTTGTCCTCCTTTATTACAAAGGAGTACCATTTCTATTTCTCTATGGCGCCGGTGGTCCTGGACGGGTGAAGATTCATGCGCCGAACGTTTTCCAGTCCTTCTACAACATGTTCCTTTTCTTCGTCAAGCACCTCTCTTGCTTCCTTAGCCTTTGCTTTGGCCCTTCTCTTCTCTTGCTCCTCGAGATCTTCCTCTAGCTCCTCCCTAAAAGTAGTGTGGTCATGCTCCTCTTCTTCCGAGTCCTGTCATAGAACTTGATACATCATGTACCTTCTATTTCTTCTATTCCGGATCCTCTTCCTCCTTCTCCTCCTCTCTCTCTCATGCTCTAGCTACGATTCCTTAGCGCTACCTTGCATATGAATTACTTGCACCCTTGTTACCATTGCAACACATGTAATACTTCCTCTTCTTAGAGGTTTCCATCTCCCCAACCCATTCTTATTCTTCTTCTTCTCCTTCTTCTTCACCCTATACTACTTTCATTGGCGGGATTGGTGCCTCCCGTGGTTTTGGAAAGGGGGATTCTATAATCTCCACTTCAATACCCCCTTTAGTCTTGGGGCACAATTACACAAATAATTGATGGATGTAGCCTTTGGTTGTGACATTGAATCAGTAGGTGCAAGTCTAGGAAATCTGATCCAAAACCTTGACATATGCGGGTCGTGGCATACTTATATGTAGCACAAAGGGTATAGACATAATCATCCACTTTACCTACATCAAGGTTTAGCTTATGTGGGTCCTTTAATCAGTTGATGGAGTACTTCAAGTATCTTGTAGTGAATGTGAATAGGATCTTACACCACGGCTGCATCTCTCCTTTAGCCATCATAAATCTTGCTAAGTAGAAATGTTGTGTGACCAAAAATTTGACTTGGTCTCCAAAAACTCATGGTAGTTCATGGGGGATACACCATTCATTCTCAAAGTCCTCAAAAAACTATTCATACCATAAGTTTTCTTGTGCCTTGTAGGCACTTGAGATGGTCCCATCACAAGTGAATTTCACAAACTATATTATAGGAGACAAGTGTGCCGGTGGGTGAACCCATATGTTTCCATCCTGCCCATCTGGGACAACAATTTCTTGGAATATGATTAGCAAAATCATGGAGTTGAATGTCATCTTTGCACCATCCTCATTCTATACTTGTGCCTTCTCAATAATTTTGTTTGTAATAAACTCTAAAAAAATTTAATGTGCCCTTTTTGACACTATGTAGGCCACATATAAGAATCTCCTATTGATGTCCGTCCATCTTTCTAATGCTCCCAAATTGTAACTAATGAGTCGGGAAGTGACTCTTAAATCTAGGTTTGGAAGATCCACAATCACCTGATCCCTTCCCCTTTTTCATAGTTTAGTTGTTTTGCTAACTCTTCAATTTTTCCAAAGGCTACATAAATTAAGTGCCATATTCTCATTAGTGTTTCACAAGCCTATTATTGTTCTAATAAAATTTCCTATAATCCTCATTCTTCTTCCCAAAAGTAGAAGTCCTCATGTACCCGCGCATCAACCAATTGAACATCGAGGCAGGTTTTTGAAAGAATAGCAAACCCCATAGTTGTTGGACTCCAATTTTTACAATTCTCATTATACTGATTTTTCAACCTTAGGGTGTCCAAGCTCACATATTGTGGGAGTGTTTGAAACTAAATCCACCTGCATCATCTTCTCATTGTCACTCATTCGGTGGTTATATTCATTGATCTTGCACCTGTAAAGCTTTGAAATCCATTTTTCTGGTCTTAATCACACCCAAGGGGTATTGCATCTTTGAGTATACCTCAACGGGTTCCTCCTTCTCCACCTCCAAAGATCTTTGTTTGAGGTTTCCTAGGTGCCATTCTATTTTTCTCTTTCACTATTTTGTGCCCTAGGTGCTTTTCACTTTTCTATCATTTACCCGATTGTGGTGACTTCCATGCTTCTCTCTCACGCAACCCCTTCCCGATGTATTGTCTTCTTTCCTTCTTGCTATACCACAAGATCACACCATAGCTGACACAACTTGATTAGTTTGTGACAAGTATCTCACTTTCTTCTCAAAACCCTCTTTGTACTTTAAGCTTAGGAGCACAAAACAAATCTCTCAGGAAAGTAGTCGAAATGACTAACTTTACCCTCTATTTATAATTTTTCAACATCTTAAAGTTCCTCCAACCACGTGTCTTAACGTCTCTTTATATTAATTTTTTTAATTAACTTCCATGACTTCACTCCTCATGCCATAGTCGTAACCTTCGCATGCTAACACTACTTTACTACCACAAACCTCCTTCATGCACCCCACCGTGTCAAAGTACATAACCTCTGTGTTATCCACTAAGTAGTTCCCCATGGTGCCGCCTATCTCATGTTGCACCGTGCAATTGTTTTTCCCTTCGCGTGGTATTTTCTCAATTCGTACGTTTCTTCCCCAAGAAACCTTTATACCCATATGAACTTGAACACCTTGTACACCATACCAATTGATCTTCTACCTTTGCGCTCATCATCCCTTCTCCAACAATTTATCTTTGCAAAGAATTTTTCAACCATATCTAAAACATATTTTCCTATTCCAACCCACACTAAAAGTATGCACGGTCCTCTGTGCATGGAATCACTTAAAATGTAATTAGCTACTAGTGCACCAATGCGCAACAAAACACCGAACATAAATAAAAATAAAAATGAAAAGGAAATGAAAAACATACAAAATAAAATACGGAAGGGAAATCCTAAGCTTATTGGCACTACTACCTTATTTACAAACACCAAGAAGACTTATTTATAGTAAGGCTTCAACCTACTCCCATTGAAGAAACTAGGAAACCATGTGCCATTTAGCGCTTCTAACTAGAAATCATTTCAATCAAGTATATATGTGATATTGTATGGTCCCAACCAACGACTTTAAACTTCCCAGGGTGGCACAGAAACTTTAAATCATACAAGAGAACCATCTTCCCCACCTTAAGCTTCTTATTCTTGATATACCTATCGTGTCATGCCTTCTACCTTGGTTTTTCCATTTTATGGCTCACCTCTCATCCAATTGTATCAATCTGTTAATATGCTCCTCAAGAACTTGTTCTTCAAATAATCCTCTTGTGCATGTAAAATGTAGAGAAGTTAACATGAGTTCTATGGGTAATACTTCCTCTGTACAAACAAAAATTGAAAGGGTTTTGCTTTTTTACCTCTTATAAGTGGTTTGATATGACCAAAAATGGCAGAGGCTTTGTCATCCCAATATTTTCTTCACATATATAAAATCTTTGTCGATGTGTGACTCAAAATTTTGTTAAAGGCCTCAGCAGTCCCATTGGCTTGTGGGTGATAGGGTGTGGTATTGTGATGCGCCACCATAAATTTAGCTAACAATATCTGAATAGTTTCATTCAAGAAGTGTGTGCCCCTATCACTTGTTAAGCTCAACGAACATCCATACCAAGTTTTTATGTTCTCCCATAGAAATCTTGCTACTGTAGCCATAATATAATCTTTTGTAGGTGCCGCTTTTTCCCACATTGTAAGATAATCAATACAAGTAATAACATAGCATGAGCATGTCCTAAGTGTCGGGGGAAATTGAGCCTACAAAGTCAATTTCTCACTTCTCGAATGGTTCCACACTAGCAGTTGATCTCAAAGGCATTTCATCACGATGCCTAGGATTTCCAAGGCACTGAAAATGATCACAACATTTTTATACTCAACAAAATCCTTATGTAATGTCCCCCACCATAAGCCATCCATTAAAACCTTGCACCGGTGGCCCTCCCAACATAATGTACACCTGCAATACCACCATGAGCTTTCTTCATAATAGCTTTGCGCTCATGTTTAAGTACACATTGGTAAAAATTTCATCCTAGCCTAGTTTATACAAGTCTCCACTAATCACCATGTAGGGCATGACATAAATGGAAAGTTATTTCTTCTTTAAGATATTAATTCCTTCGGGAGCCAAACTGTTTGAAAAAAGAAAGAAATGTCTTCCAAATCAGAGGGCGCACGCTGCATTCTGAACAATTGAGCATCCAACATTGTGTCTTCAATTCTCTGCGCATCCTCACTTGAATTAATCCCTGATATGATCAAGTCTTAAATTAATCTTCCCCGGTTTTACCAAAATCATAAATTCAAATTCCTATAACAATAATACCCTAGGACGTATGCATTCTTGTAAAAAAGGCTTGATTACCAAATACTTCAAATCCATATGGTGTATGTAGAAGATAAAAGTTGTTGCCAGAAAATAATGTCTAAATTTATATAGCACATAGATCATGGAAAATGCTTTGTGTTGTGTGGTATTATAATTCTATTTAGTTGGATTTAGCTTCCTACTGGAAAAACATAAGGGGTGATCAACAATTCCCTCTCCAGGTTATTCTAACACCACTCCAATCACCATACCTAAAGCATCCACATGTACATGAAATGTCTTACCTCATGAGGGAAAGCACAGGATGGGTGCAATAGTAAGTTTTTCCTTCAAAGTTTCAAATTCCACCTGTTACACCTCACCCCAGTGAAATTTTCCTTTATGCTTCAACAACTCCTCTAATGGCACGAAAATTTTGGCATACCCCCTAATGAATTTTCTATAGTACCCCATATGCCCTAGAAACCTATGTATTGCACTCTGATTGGTGGGTTCCTTTAAGCCCAAAATTATAGTAACCTTGGAAGGATCCACCAATAACCCTTCCTTACAAATGATATGACCAAATAGTGTGCCAAAAGGAGTGGCAAAATAAACTTCTTAATATTGAGAGATATTCTCAATTTCCTGCGCAGCTCTTGAACATCACCCTCAAATTGTCACAACGATCCTTCACTAGCCCGTACACCTTCTAATCATTCAAGTAAACTTGAAGAAAATTGTGAGTGAAATCCTGAAATGCTTGTACTACGATGTGTGAAAAGATAACACGCATATTCTTTAGCACAAACAACATAACTATGTAAGAAAAACTTCCCCATTTAGTGGTGAAAGTCATTTTTTCTCGATCTTCCTTCACAATCCTTACTGTAATAACCCAAAATCCATCTATGAAAGAATAGATATTTTGCCCCCAACTCCTTCTATAATCTCTTCAGTAAAGGGCATTGAAATGGATCTATAACACAAACAACATTCAAATCTCGTAGTCTACACATATTTGTATCCTTCCATCCTTCTTAATACTAATTACCATGGGGCTAACCCATTTAGATTCCTTAATGGCCTTAATAATCTCAAACTCTAACATCTTGTCAATTTATTCCTTCACTTTCACATGCAAGTTAGGATTCATCTTGTAGGGCCTCTTTCTGAATCGGTTGTGCCCCTTCCTTCAGATTGATCAACATTTCTCCAAGAGAGTGATGGACCCCTTTTAACTCATGGTACCTATGTAGAAACAATTCCTGGAAGTCACGTAATAGCTCAATAATATTTGACACTTCTTGATTTGACCAATAATCTCCAATAATGGCTTCCTTAGGTTCCGCTTCAGTACCAATGTTGACCTTAATTTTTAAGGGATCATGGTAGGCACGTGCCTTCTCATTTGCACTGTCTAAGACTTCATGCGTACCTTTCGTATGATCAACATCTAAGTTTTCCAATTCCTCATCATTAATCATGTATACCAACTTACCCTTTTCCTTCTCTAGGTAGGCGCGCTCAAATTGCACTTCTTCCAGTTCCTCTTCTTCAAGGCGCGCCCCATATTAGGTTCTCCCAACAATTCAATAACAATGTCCTCCACCTTGGCACTATTTCCTAATGTAAGGTACTTGATCACCTACAAGGCCTCATTTACTGATGGTTTAGAAGATAAGTACTCAAAGGTTTGAACAATACCTATTGTTAACTCTTTCCAAATTCCTATTTGTCTCTCAGATCTCCGAATAAACATACCATGTACATGCACAACCCCGCAAGGTGGAATAGAAATTGTGCATCCACAAGGAAGGGGGTAAAGATTTTGGGCCTTTCCTCCAGGTCCTCTCACATTCTTGAATATGGAATGACGTGGATCCCCTCCCATCATATTCCTATATCTTAGTGGGCGCGTTACTTTTCTAAGAAATCTAATGGAGATCATCCTTACCTCACATACTCACAAAAACACTCCATAAAATTTCATTTTGAGCCTAAAATACTGTACTTTTCTCTAAGAAATAATAATTTGAGTCACACCTTGGATGGTGATGATCTTGTGTAGGTTCAACATACCTTCATTAGGTCTTAACCCTTCATTATAGTCAAAAGAGACCTAACAAACATGTTGTCTCTTCGTCTTCATGTTACAAGGGCATTTCTAGACCCAATTATCTATATATAAACATGTAGCTTTATGTTTTTCTTTCTTCATAGTCCATAATTTTTTTGAGAAAAAATGAATAACTTCCTTGCAAATATCCTATCAACACTCACCAATATTGTTGAATACCCCGATACATACCTTAACAAACTTGTTTGAAGGTCAAAAACATCGTGCTCTGTCTCATGGGGTGTCATACACATGTAGGTCACGAATATAGTTTTCCATAGCCTTTTTCATCTAAATTTCCTTTTTTAGGATCAAGAGTAAACCTCCCTTCCTTGTAAGACCTTCACACTCCTTATAATTTGTTAGAAACTTTATTATAATCCTTAATTACAACACTTCATACTTGTAACCTTGATTTTCTCCCCGAGAAACTCATTTTGTCTCACCAATGTACTCACCTTATACTCCCATAGACTTAATCATGCTAGATATCCTCCATTATTATTTAAAGATGAATACACACTTTATGATGCCTAAACATATTTGATATACCATTAACATGAAGAAATACCCAAAATGAACCATGTAGACTCGTATAATTCATTATCATACATGGAAAGCATCAATTCCCCTCAATTCCAATGATCTAATCAAGTCAACATTTTGATGACTGATTTATTCTTCATAGCTTCACTCTTAACATCTAATCTATCTTCAAATCACAATCAAGACCTTCAAGAACATTAATAACATTAATTTAATCCAATCCCTAACAAGATTCTGGTGTCATTCCTTAAAGACGAGTCAATATAGACCATAACAGAAACTCGTACTATACACAAATAATGAAAATATCTATTTGATGCATGTACACACTTGGAATTGTCATCATGCTCAATCATAACATGTTGAATCTTTTATAATTTTCCAATACCTATCTATTAGAGAAATCTTCTTCAATAACATGCAGAGGACACCACTCCCGATCATTTTGAAATACTTACACAATCCTACAACCATATTCAATAACTAAGAACATTATTCATTTGAATTCACAAATTTGATAGTGCAAAGCCAACTTCATACAACTTCCATAATGCATGAACACTTTTGGATACATCTCATACATTTCTCAAGGACTGAAAACGCATCATAAACCATATCAGCTAATTCATACACCTAGAAAGCATCAAATATTCTTGCTTTTGATGGTATGATCAATTCATCATAAAAATGATTAACTTGCATCATGCATTATCACCTAAATCAACTTATTTAAGCCCATAAAGATCATATTTTTCCACTATGATAGTAATTTTTCATCTCCAAACTGGGAGATTTCCATTTCAACCGAGAAGCTCATATAACATCTTGTCTTGAGATTTCCATTTCCAATGTGACAAGATATGTTGCTCCTCTTTTGATCAAAAATATCAACAAGAGAGAAAAGGAGTAGATCAAGTGGGGTTGAAAAATACTTGTCCTCACTTTGAAAAAGTTTCACCTTGCCTTAGGGTGAGTGAAAAACTAAGGAAAAGTAATGCTTTGCAAATTTCATGATGAATGATGCTTAGTTCAAAATTTGATGGACTCCCGCTATTTGAAAAACAATGTTGTGACTCTGAAAAATTTCTTACTTCGTGAAAGCTCTATGAAACACAAGTTGGTTTTGAAACAGTTAAGTTGAATCCAAGACAAAATGGCTTACTATTTTTCTCTCAAATAGGTGTCAAAAATTATCCCTATGAGCGTGGTTTTCCAAGGAAGTCACACTGACTAAACCTTAGAGTATCCTAGATTTACTTTACCCCCTTTGATACAATGAGCAATAAATGCGTTCAGTTGTATTTTCACTAGGGTTGTGTTACGTATAATTTTGACTCTAAATATCACAAGTGTATACTAGACAAGTAGGTAAGCAGAGTGCTTCCCATTTCATCCACAAGGTTCCCTCTTATGTGGACTACTTTGGGGTTCCTAGGAGCATCCCTCTTGTTATCTTAAGGCTTATGCCAAAGGGATTTTCTCCTATTTTAAATCGGAAGATCCATAGCTCTTAACCTGAAACTTGCATATACAATGTTTTGAATGTGGTGTTTTTCTTATCTTTGAACTTAATGTGGTTTGGTTGTACACCATTTGGCAACCTACATCAAATTGTATTAGTATTTTTTTAGATCTTGATTCTTTGACAAGCATATTTAGGTCCTGCATGCAAATTTTAGTAGTTTTCCAAATGATCAAAACATCATAAAAAGAGGATAAAATATTGTTTCTGATTCTCAAGATTATCCTAAGATGCAAGAGAAGAGCATACACAATGAGAAATCCAACTAGTTAGAAAATAATGGAAAATCTTAACTCAAATGCAAAAATCATTTGTTTTAACAAAATTGAAGATCGCTCCTTTAAAAAAAAAAGTTTAATGAAATGTATTGAAAGCATGAAAAAGGTTTAGAATCATTTTTGATTCCCAAGATCACCTAGAAGGTGTGAGGGAAGAGCATACACAATCCTATCCTCATAAATGAAAATGAAACATTCATCAACTTACCCAAACAAGTTAGCACAAAGCATGATCAAATATATATCCTACAATCAAGAGTTAGCTCTAAAAATCCCTACAAGAAATGTTAGAAACACTCAAGTTAAAACCATGCAACCCCTAAAACAGAGCCAAAATTTACCTAATCATGCGTACGTGTCCTTTTTTAATATATGCGATGCCCTAAAATTAGATATGTGACCCTAAAAATGGATATGTAGCCTTAATAGTGAATATGCAACCCCGATAAAAACTCGATGCAGACAATTCAACATGTATGCAACTAGTGAACCACCTATGCGGCCCAAACAACATGTACATGGTACCTAAGACATATATGTGGATATGATTAAAATGGAAATTGAAATAAAATAGAGATGCACATATGTGGCCAATGGAATGCCTACATAGCTAAGGAAGCACCTACGTGGCAAGGGATAGAGGAAAACTAAGTCAACATATACACGACCCGGTGAAGCACCTACGCGACCCTTTGATGATTATATGGAATTATCAATGCATATGTAGCCTTCTCAACACACACATGGTCACCTGAAAATGACGTCAAAAATACAAAATTCTGACGTATACAACTTCAAAAGGTCATTTTTTCCTAATTTAGCTCAAAATTAATGACAACCCATCACAATTAAACCTACAAAAGAGACTCAATGCATGTAAAGTTAGCAAAATACCTTAAGGAATTCAACTTATTTCACATGTGCATGATAAGGGTTAGCAAAAAATTGAGATAAAATAGCAAGAAATTGAAATTAAATGCTAAGAGACTATGGATCCGTCCCACTAGGTGTGCCAAATGTGTACATATAGAAATTTGCCATGCTAAAACAAAGCTAACACCTAGTAGCTTCTAAGCAATCCATCAAACCTACTATAATACCATCAAGATAAGAGCTTATGAGAAATAAATTCTTCAATGAATACACAATATTAAATCAAATTATAAGCTATTTCTTACTCTCTAGATTGTGTTGTCATGCAAATGTGCAACAAGAAAATTGATAGTTTTCAATCACGAGAACTATACCATGTGTCCAAAATTTCAAGGTCTACCCTTCCGAGACACCTTGGGTTTACCTAGTGAGTCTAGTGTCCTGCAAGTTTTTGTTAAATAAATCCCCTAGGTGATTTAGGAAATTCAATTTAACCCCCTAGGTGATTTTAAGAGTGTTTGGAAAATGCAAATTTCAGGCAATTGTGGGAAAGGCTATCACCGCTTTCCTAGGATTGGTGCGAACCCTAAGAGTGGAACGAAGGATCCTAATCAAATACAGAGGTGAATTAAAGACCTATAAAAATCATGAAACTGATTTAGGAAGATTAAGGAAGGATTTGGAAGAGTTAGGGAAGTTTCACGAAAAATAGGGTTCACAAGCCTAAACAATGCACAAGGTCAAAAGAGCTATTGATCTTCGAGAGGTGATTCAAGGGGGTCTGGATAGAGTTACCATCCAAAAAATACATCATTGGAAAGGGAATTCCAATACCTATAATATGGTGAAATTATATTTTTCACAACTTGGAGAAATAGGTTTATAACTAGTTTTTCCTAGGCATAGGTAACGGACCAGATCAACAATTTGATTTTTCAGGGCTCAAATGGAGGAATTAAGACCTAATACCCCAATAATTAGATTAAAAATTCCATTTTAAGTCAATATAATATAAAATTTCATTGAAAAAATCCATCACGAGCTCAAGATATTGCCATTTTAAGTTGCCCTTAAGGAACAATTTCAAGAGTTAGTCAAATTTAATGAGGATACGTGTCAGCTCCAGAAGCCCGGCACAATTTTTTTTCCCTTGAGTCCCTAAAGATAAGGGACATGAGGGACATAAAAATGCACCCAGCCCCTATAAGCCCTTTGGTCACCTATACAACCTCCAGGATTGCTAGTTCAGCCCCCACGTGCTTGTGAAAGCTTAAACCCTGAACCGTCTGATCTGTGACAAGTGTCAAGTTGAGGTGCACCATGAAAAATGTTGACCCTAATGTCCCTTTGTGCTTGGGGGACATGAGAGACATGAAAATGTGCCCAGATCCAAAGTAAATTACCTTGGTCTCTCATGCGATTTCTTTCGAGCCCCAAAATGCTTCTAGCATGATTTTTAGCTCAAACCCTCAACTGTTGGATTTCCGCCATGTGTCGCAACTAGGATCTGCATGTAAATTGTTGTCCCTATAGTCCCTTAATGATTAAGGGACATGAGGAACATGAAAATGTGTCTCATCCCTGATCTGATTTATTTTGAATATTTTAAATCTTATTGCCACTTTCTTTCCCGCTTCTTACTTTTCACATGACTTCACCCCGTAAAACTCTGCAACTTTGAAACTTTATCACACCTATTTCACCATTGCTTTACCTTAAACCAAATTCACTAAAACAAAGATATCCTCCACTTCATGATAGTATACAGGTCTCAGAAAAAGAATCGATCAAACGAAGAATGAATGAAGAAATCCCTCTGAAAACCTCCATTGCCATGAAACAAAAATTCAAAGAGATCTTGCAAACCAATACACGAAACAACAAACCATTTTTTACTGAATTATTCATTCTTAGAGGAAATAAAAACCCCACCTTTAGATCTTCCATTTGTGGTAATAAGTGTTCGTAATGAACAAATCTATTTCTTTGCACAACGGAAGAAAAAGTTGGATTTCCTGTGAAACCGATAACCAATTTGAAGAAAAAATTCACCGAAGCACGATAATAAAAAAACATATCAAAAACATGATTTTCATTGTAAATAGAGGAGAAAAACAGACCTACAATTTTCAATGTCCATTAATGGCTTCCATGTTCAGAGGTGCCGCCTGGTCAAAAATTTGAAAGTTTAAAATCTCCTAAACCGCTCATCATCGGGTAAGTCCAAGATTCCAGAGGGACAATATTGAAAAAAAAACCATATTATAAAATTTAATTTTGTAAAATGCAACAACCAAAAGTTCACTTTCTAGAAATAGCAGGTCTTCTACATAGAGAATTGCCTTTTCGAAATTCGTCAATTGAAGAAATTGCGAAAGAGGCATTAAACACAAAAGAAGTGTTGCAGTGGAAAATTCATCGAAACATCATCTTGGTCTAAAATTGACACTTAATAAAAATAGTAAGTGGTCCCATGAGCACCTACCAAAAATATAAAATTGATCCAAAAGGTGAGAGAAATGTAGGGAGAAAAGGAAATCTGAGTTGCAACATCCAATTGAGGTTCGAGGAAGCTGATTTTTCACACTTACTAAAAATAGTAAGTTGTTTTTTTTGAAGAAACCATGAAGTATAAGTGGACAAGATAGAAGCCAACACAATATTTCACTTGCATGAGTATGAGATATAAGACAATGATGTCTCATACATGGACCTAAATGACCTAAGATCTTGCATGATAGCCAAGGAAAGAGGGAATATTGAGGACTTGGTATTCACAAGTGGATTTTTCACAAATGTTACGCAGTAACACCCTATGTCTATAAAAATCCTTGAGGTCATCTTGACTTTCTCTCACCACTATGAACTAGAAACATGAACAATTATAGCCAACAATGGTATGACAATAGTGGTCATTAGTCTTAAAACCATCTCACTCACTCTGTAAATCCCAACATCACCTAGCATGGTTATCATCTCAAAAGACATGGCCTTGCATGATTTGGAAATGATGGATGCATATGTGCAAGGGGTTGTACTTGGTTCATGGATGAAAACATGGAGAAATCCCTCAAGAATGCCTAAGACCCTTCTAAGGTGTGATTTTCACAAGGGATATTCAGATGCAATCACCCTCCTTAATAGGGTTATGGGAGAAGGAAACACAAAATTTTAGGAGTGGATGGGCCTGTTCATCTTGATCAGTGATCGAGGGAAAGTAGAAAGTTGAATGGGGGTAGATCATCAGTGATAATCTGCATCTACAACTACTTCAGGTACCCATGATGAAGAAGTTCCACATGACTTATTACTTGGTGTATTTTCTTGCCAGCTCAAGATCATTCAAAGGATTGGCTCTCACGCAAAACATTACTGCCAAGGTGCCCACACATGAGAAACTTCTATAGCTGGTGATGGAGGAAATTCACAGGCACTTCACTTATGTGAATGATGCATTCATGATGTATGTGGTCCAAAACTTGAAAGGTGATTTGGATGCCAGGATGTCACCATAAGCGGAATCCCTATCTAGAAGTATGGCTCTTACTTCATCCAGTTCTTGAACTTCTCCTACCTGTAAGTTTCTCGGCTTTAACTATTGATCGAGAATACATGTTAGAGAACACACAAGGAGTCCACATGGGAGAGAAGGCAAGGATCAAGGGTGTGAAGGGACAGGAAGGACCCACATGCTTTGAAGGAAAGTTCAACATTCAGACTTAGCCAATTTTGAGAATGATGAACTATTTTTAGAAGATGGCATATGAAAGACACCAATGATGCAGAGATGTGCATGCCATGCATTATATATTTTTGGAGGATCAAATCAAATCATTTTTCATGGAGATGAGCTAAGAATAGGATTGACACTTTAGTTAACTGTAAGAGGCCTATAGATAGCACACTTGCATGTAAGGCTATTAATAGCATGTGGCCTATTTTTGGAATAGATATGTGGTGAATGGAAATTCCCCACCTTATATATATATATATATATATATATATATATATATATATGAGTGTGACAGATGTATGAAGATATAGAGATATACGCATATGACTGAATTATTGTATCAGATCCATACACACATTGGTATTGATTGACATTATTGTAAGGAGCTTCGTGTTTATTAATAGATGGAAGATATTGGCTAAATCTAAGTGTCATTCCTGTGTGTAATCGAGTAGTGTATGTTATTGATTCAATCATGATTATTGTTTAATGCTTGTTCTATCATAGATATGAATGTAGCATACAATGTAGAATGATAGATTAGTTATGAATCTATGTGTTTCTTCCTTCATCATGCTAACATCCTGCTACAACAACCCTAAAGAGGGACTTGGTACCTTTGCGTGCTTTGGGTGAGCGCTTAGTCTGGGCTGAGTGATGTGCCAACGCATCTAGGGAGTTATCTAGTAAATTATAGGCTGCAACATCGACCAAGATCCGCTAAGGTTGCGTAAGTACCTTAGTATACAAATTTTACTATTCAAGCTCTATAGGTAAATCATACAAGTAAACAACACGCTCGGGAGCAAGAAGAAGAATTTTATCTCATTTTCCATCTCGCTCGGAGTATTCACATGTAAGAATGTAAATGATGCATCTCATTTGGAGGCTTCCTTCACTCATTGGACTTTACATTCCTACATTTCCAGGCCTAATTTTGACATCCAAGATGATCCCAAATCCTTCCACGTTCTATACTTGCAACATGAGCCAAAAATCAAGGACTACTAGGCCAATTGTATTGATGAATTTGAAATGTGAGAAAGATACAATATGAGTATGACATTCAATGAAAAGAAAAAATTCAATTTCTCTTGAGTACGAAGACATCTTACAGGATGATGGGACAAAGATGTATGAACATGAGTACGTGGTAGTAAAATATCTCCATTGCCTCAAGTCAACTGGTATGTTCATGAATCAGGGGATATAAAGGAGCAGACTGAGAAGGTGATGAAGAGAATGAGGAATTTTTTTAGAGGAAGAGAACCATGATCATCTAGTCACGAGGTATGCCCATAGGTTAGAAACAAGCCTCTCATTAGTCATCATCAAGATTTGTGGAAGTTGCCTCAAGTTCAAGGCATTCTGGAGCAAGTTATAAACAAAGATCCATAGAATTGGAGACTTATTCTCATGGAAGGTCACCAAAGAAAGATAGGGTGGAAGAAGGTTCAATTGTTGCAATGAAATAAGAAGATCCAGTGTGATGCACAAGCAAAGGAATATCATGTAGTTCAAGACCTAGTCTTCGAACCACCATAAGAGGCCTCACCTCTCATTAACACCAATGTGTCTCCCATCCAAGATGTGCCTTCTATTCTAGAGTAAAGAATGGTTGATGCATCTATCATAGAACTTGAGTCCGATGAGATGTTCCCTTGGATGTAGGAAATAATTACCCCTGACACCCACATTGTTCAACAAGTAGTAACCCCTAACTTATCAGTAATTTCCTCACTGGCTAAAGGAAAGAAAAGGAAGTTCACACACATCGCCTCATGGTTCTATAGTGTGGAAACAGGTAATCGATACGTCGAGGTAACCCAAAAAAAGGTGATCAAGCTAGTGGATGAGATGACACTAGCTGACTATGAGATGAGCATGATCCAACTGGGACCGATAACTCATGAAGGGGATTTACACATGTATCAACAATATTCTACTCACATGGTGGCAAGGAATAAGGAATATAAGAATAATATTGATGAACTAAAGGAACAGGTGTAAACTTTGTCATCCTATGTGCAACATCTAGTTGAGCCAACTGCCACGACAATCCCCATTGAAGAAGTTACACCCATCAGTAGCTTCAATCCAGAATCTATCAAGAGGATGCATAAGTTCACAATGTAGGGGTGAGTGAATAACGAATGGATCGATTCAATTTCTGAAAAAGGGAAGTTAGTGCTCCAAGAAGTGGTCAAAATCTTCTCTTACATGTGTGTGACAACAAACAGACATGCGCACTCAAGAAAACTTGGAGAAAGAAAGAGACTATTGGGATCCTCTGGGTCTAGTAGTGAATGAAATGAGTAACACTCATTGTCGGAGTTGATCAACATGAATATTTTTGAAACTCCTTCAAAATATTTTTCACGTGTATGAGTGAGGTATTTGGAAATTGTATTTGAATTAGTCAATTGGACCATCACTGAACTAGAGGAAAAAGAGGGACAAGTGTACAAGTTAAAGGACAATATAAATCGTCAAGTTCATAAACTTAGAGTACCTGTAGTGGGAGAGAACACAAATGCTAATGAGATAATTTTCCTGTTTGAGGAATATGTCAAGAAAGAGGCAAGTAATCCATTTTCGTTCACCAATAATACCCTAGAATTTATGTCATAGATTTGGGCTTCCATTGCACTTATAAAAAAGAAACATCCATCATGGTTCATGAAGTGAAAAAACATCAACAATGTGTCTGATGGATGGAAAGAGACAATGAGTTGCATTCGCATTCCTCATACTTGACAAAGTGATACCTATTGCAGCTTGTTTCAAGAAGGAATTTGGAGGAGCGAGGATCTTTTTGGGAGTGTGAGACGAAACCAGTCGGGAGCGAGATCAAATCCACCATAGTGACTCATTCTTTTGCATAATTCTTCTTCTTCTTCCTTCTCTCTCTCTCTTCTCTTCTCTTCCAATGCTCTCTCTCTCTTCAATGCTATAACTTTGTGTTGGGGTTTGCACTTTTTGATATATCTTAAGTGACTTTAGAAACATAATGTAACATTTAAGTCACATTTTTTTTTATAAAAGGGACTTAAATATTTAATTGGAACATGAACAGACTAAAGTTAGAATATGGTATTTGAAAAGTAACCAGGAAGATGAAGAGTTTCCTTATCTTTTATAAATTTCAGTAAGCTCCTCATTTGAGGGTCTTCTTAGACTTATTATATCTTATTAGACTTATGAACTGACATTTTTTGTGAATTCATGAGAGAGGTATATTTTTAAGAGAACAAAGAGATAAAAAAATTTCTTCCATTTTTCCCTATTCTAAAATGTCTTCCATTTCTATGCTATGTACAATTTCTTCTTAAGCATCAATACAAGAAGGAGTTTCCAAACTTTTTGACTAAGGAGTTTAGTGATAATTTGTGCTCATTAAATGCTATTTGGTCTTGTTGTTGTTATGCAGATTTGTTTTCTTCTAAATTTTAGTGCATGTGATGAACTTCTAACTGGTGTATGCAAGTCTCTGATTTTCTACTTGCAGCATTAGTTTCCTTTGTATAAAATTCTCACTCCCTTTCCCACTCTCTTAAAAAAATTTTCCCTTACAAATATCTATGAGATTTTTCTGTAGGGACAAAGTGGAGTGTCCCTATTGGATCCTTGGTCAAAAGGCTAACATAGAAATACACCTTTTAACTTGTGCATGCATATACGAAAGTTGCATCGGTTAAGTAGAGGTTCTTAGATTCCCAAAGAGTTTACAATAAATCCACCAATTTGTCCCCAAAATTTTTCTCGACAACAGTTGCTAATCTAACAAATGAACCTATCTATATCACTTCTAACAATCAAAGGGGAGTGCTTTCCTCAATATTTACAGAAGGAATATCACCAAAACATGGCTACAAGGCCATTTTTGGATCTTCCCATGCTCTTCAATTTGAGAGAATGGATGCAAGATGGGAAAGCTATTTCCTTCAATGGAATGGCTCAAGATCAAAATGCCTATAGTTTATCCTAGGGAAAATAAGGTGTAAGAAGAAAGGTAGGGGGGAGGGTTCTATTTATAACCCTTTGGTTTGAGAGAGCTTTGCATCCTATTGTATGTGGGATAATAGCAAAACAATATTAGAGATGGATAAACATACTTTAGAAGAGTTTAATTTATCATTAGTGACTCATGGGAGTTGAGGGGTGTCTTTAATTAATCAAAGGTGATTAATTAATAGAGGAGGTAAGCTTATAGAAGCTTTGGAAGAGAGTTAATATGATTTTAAGGATTTTAAGAGAGGAATTGGTTCAATAAAAATGATTTATTGATTTAGACTAATTATTGTTATTAATTAAGAATAATTAATTGACCTAGGTAGCGTGGGTGTTTAATTAAAAAAATGTATTTAATCGGAATTATGAGTAATGAAGGTTAATTAATTAGCAAAATGTAATTAATTAATTGTTATAGAAGGAAATGGTGTGTTATTAATGAAATGTCGTCAATTTATGGGAAAGGGGATAATTAGTGCAATTTGGGTATTAAAAGTGCTTGACAAAATTTGGAGTGTCTACACATGCAACCACTCATTAGAAATCCCCTAACCTATAGATTACATTCATGCTTTCTAGACCTCATGAAACGTCCATCAATACAAACCATACCTCTTTTACTCTTCAAAAACTTAACTACCCATAAATCCATTTTGGAAACTCAACTAGTTTGCACCCTTGCTATCACTTTCAAGACATGAATTACTTCAATATGAACATAATTCATCATTGTTCACTCCCAACAAATAAAAATCAGCAACAAATCCAAAACACGAGTCTTCTACATCCATCTTCTCACCAAAGTAGTCATGTCCTAAATCGGTCAAAATTGGTATTCACAAACTAATCTGGTTCACCTATCAAAAAACGTCATAAAGAGAAAGACCATATAAATGGAAAGGTATCTAAATCTAATTTCCATAACATCTTACATTTGCTTCTAATTTTAAGTGGAAGGATTTCAACCAAGTCAATCTCTACAACTTCTCAAAACTACATGTTCAACCCTAAAGACAAGTATTTAAAGATAGGGCACACTTTTCCCTCTAGGAATTCAATCATGACCTGAAAATATCATGGAAATTTATTACAACTCCCAGGATTCAATCTATGTTGATTTATTCATTGGTTTTAATAGAGGACTTTGCCACAAACTGAAAATAATAAAAAAGTTACCTATTTAAGTGGGGTCCACATAGTGTCAAAAGCACTATCATACATTTTTGGAAATATATAGGACTCCTCTACAACCTATAAACATAAAATTATCAATACCAATCCATTATGTGTCTATACTAAGAATATTTCTCCTACCATTTTCAAATTAGGGTTTAACTAGGGTTTTAAACCACTTTACCTTCTTAACGATTGTTCATAAAAACCAGAAAATCAATTGACTTAATTATTTTTACAAAACACTCTTATATCAATATAAAAACATCCCCAAAACCTCTAGATCCCATACAAAGAACACAATTCACAATGAGCATCTAAATTTCACAATTTGAGTTAGATTTTTCTTCTTCACAACCCTGTTTTACCAAAAATGATGTATCTTGCAAAATTATCATCATGAAAACCTGAAATTTTTCCCATAGTATCATGACAAACCATAATAACATATATATTTTTCAATAAGTCATAAATATCCATGAATCTTCATATCCCATCTCATTTGCATGACTAAGCCTTAGGGTTTTCATGTTCTAAGACAAAATATAGTAGAAGAACATCATACCTTATAATGATATCTATTAAAAAGGCCCTAAAATCCTTGATACATCATGTATCACACACCTATATGCTTCCATGAGCTTACATGGCTCTACAACTCATCCTCATGCTTCATTTGGCCTCCAAACAACTAGTCTAGGTCTATATGAGCACCTACAACCGAGTCTTCCACCTGTACCTACACTTTGAAACTCATGTGAGTGTCTAAAAACTCTCCAATAATTATTTTTATTCCTATACCATTATCCTTAAGTCCCCATGTAACTCAAACCTTCAATCTCTATCACCTAGGCTAGTTAGGTCAAATGATTAGGCCTACTAGGCCAAGCCATTCTCATTGATTCCACTCTTGTCATCATGCTACAACCTAATTATCTATGTCATCATCATGCTAATAACCTTATAGCACTCATCCCTCATCCTCTTTTTCATTAATGATATTTTACATCAATGAAAACACATAAAATCACATACGCCAATAAACCCCCTTTGTCATTAATGGAAAACCACCTATCATTCTCCCCCTTTTTACATTAATTAAAAAATAATCATAAGCACATGGTATTCATCTTCCTTCAACTTCTTAGGATCACCTCTTTATTGGAAACATCATCCAAAGTCTTCATACTAGTATAAAAACTTGTCATTTCTCACTAAACTCTACTACTTTTGTTACTTTCAAAGCATTTGATCACCGAACTCCCCTTGGGAAGAAGTATACGTAACACTCATACATGCCTAGATTCAAAGAGTCATTCAACACAAAACATTGTCTTACCTTTTCCTTGATCTATCTCTACTTGATAAATCTAAAACTGTACTTGACTCTTTCATATATTGATTTCACATATCTCTTAGGACTAAAATCCCTAAGACCGACCTTCATGCATCCTAAACTAACTTCTCCATGATCTAGAAACCTATATACATCATGAATAAACTCTTTATATCTCCCCTTAGGTTCATACTATCCATATATAACTGAAAATGTAAAAACTTGAACTCTCACCTTATTTCCATGTCATGAAGATGGATTGAAACAATAACCATATCCTTGAAGCAACTTTTTGGTGTCTTTAGTATTTTCTTACTTCTTTATCATAGTTGATCAATCATAACTTACTCCCCCTTGGAGTATGATTGATAACTATGACTAATTCTTCCACACATACCTTCTTAACACCTTTAATACTTGGTCTATGATCAAAATAGGCCCACCCTATCTCAAGCATCTCCTATAGACACTGTAGCACATTATGATAGGGCTTCACATGATTTAATGCCCTTAAATAAATACTTGTGACACCTCTTGTGATGCATTTTTCAACTAAAATAGCCATGTAGACCTTTTTTACTCCCAAACCAATTATTAAATGATCATCCTTACCTCACGTACTCACACAAACACTCCATAAACTTTCATTTTGAGCTCAAAATACTGCATTTATGCTCTTGCAATCTTGTACTTTTCTCTAAGAAATAAGAATTTGAGTCATACCTTGGATGGCGATGATCTTGTGTAGGTTCAACATACCTCCATTAGGTCTTAACCCTTCATTATAGTTAAAAGAGACCTAACAAACATGTTGTCTCTCTTCGTCTTCTGTCGGAAGGGCATTTCTAGACCCAATTATCTATGTAGAAACATGTAGCTTTATGTTTTTCTTTCTTCATAGTCCAAATTTTCTTTTGAGAAAAAATGAATAACTTCCCTTGCAAATATCCTATCAACACTCAACAATATTGTCAAATAGCCCTGTTACATACCTTGACAAACTTGTTTGAAGGTAAAAACATCGTGCTTTGTCTCATGGGGTGTCATACACATGTAGGTCACGAATATAGTTTTCCATAGCCTTTTTCATCTAAATTTCCTTTTTTAGGATCAAGAGTAAACCCCCTTCCTTGTAAGACCTTCACACTCCTTATAATTTGTTAGAAACTCTATTTTAATCCTTAATTACAACACTTCATACTTGTAACCTTGATTTTCTCTGAGAAACTCATTTTGTCTCACCAATGTACTCACCTTATACTCCCATAGACTTAATCATGCTAGTTATCCTCCATTATTCTTTAAAGATGAATACACACTTTATGATGCCTAAACATATTTGATATACCATGAACATGAAGAAATACCCAAAAATGAACCGTGTAGACTCGGATAATTCATTATCATACATGGAAAGCATCAATTCCCCTCAATTCCAATGATCTAATCAAGTCAACATTTTGATGACTGATTTATTCTTCATAACTTCACTCTTAACATCTAATCTATCTTCAAATCATAATGAAGACCTACAAGAACATTAATAACATTAATTGAATCCAAGCCCGATAGTTACAATGTCATTCCTTAAAGATGAGTCAATATAGACCATAACGAAACTCGTATACTATGCATAAATAATGAAAATATCTATTTGATGCATGTACACACCTGGAATTGTCATCATGCTCAATCATAACATGTTGAATCTTTTATAATTGTCCAATACCTATCTATTAGAGAAATCTTCTTCAATAACATGCAGAGGACACCACTCCTAATTATTTTGAAATACTTACACAATCCTGCGCAACCATATTCAATAACTAAGAACATTATTCATTTGAATTCACAAATTTGATAGTGCAAAGCCAACTTCATACAACTTCCATAATGCACGCGAACACTTTTGGATACATCTCATACATTTCTCAAGGACTAAAACTCATCATAAACCATATCAACTAATTCATATACCTAGAAAACATCAAATATTATTGATTTTGATGGTATGATCAATTCATCATACAAATGATTAACTTGCATCATGCATTATCACCTAAATCAACTTCTTTAAGCCCATAAAGATCATATTTTTCCACTGTGATAGTAATTTTTCATCTCCAAACTGGAGATTTTCATTTCAACTGATAAGCTCATCTAACATCTTGGCTTATGATGAACTTGTACAAATTTTTCTTATACATACGTCATGTTAATACCCCACACTTAGAGCTCAAGATTTGTCATATTTGCAAGAAATAGACCACAATATAGAACTTAAGTACTTATTGAATTAAATATATGACATATAACCAACCTTACACTTGATATTTTATTGACTGACAGATACTATGACACTACAGGGACATATTTAAACCAATAACACCTTTTCTTAACCTAAAACCATGACATGAAATACCTTCCTGATGTTTTTGAGTCACAATTTAGATAATCACTTCAATATAGGTCACACCGGACATTTTGATGGGCCAACATGACTTCATACTTAGACTAAGACACTTGTGTTACATGGAAAACTCAAATGCAGATCATTACCATACCTTGAAATATCAAGACGAAACTTCAAAAATGATTCAACCATCAATACTCCATATCATGACAAACACAGACTCAAGGACATGACTGTACATCCTTAGAAATAATTGTTGAATGTAATCACACAATTTCATTGTTTTAATAACCAAAAATAACCACATAGGACTAAAATAAATACCTTAACACTTTGGCAACATGACTTGACAACATGATAAGACTTTTGTAGTATCATACTCCAACCAATCAACTCCCCTTTTCTCAATGCTTCATATGGATGAACATGTCTCTAAGAAGCCTAGTAGAGACATATTTCTTCATAATCCAAAAAAAGAATGACTTGAAGAGGTCCCAAGCCATTTTAGACACCTAAAAATAATATTTTCCATCTTGCTTTTGATCTGTAGTCTAATTAACTCCTTTTATTGCATCCATATCAGCTTTTGATGATACCACATTATTCCTTCTTGGTTTCCATATTCTTCCTTGTCTCTGTCATGCATTATAGGAACTTTGAAGCTCATATATTTCATTTTAGGACCATGATAGTCCCTAAAAACATACCCAAACTTATCGTAGTTTTAGTATACAATTGGATTCCTACCTCTAGCTTCTTCATTCCTCCAATTGTGACTTGAAGATTCATGTATATAACATCTAACAACATGACCTTTCTCATGAAAATTGTAGAAAATTAAATTCCTTGTTTGTTAATATTTATTATCCTTCCATGGATGCACATCCTCTAAAAACATCCTAAATTCCTTAGCTCTATGCCCAAAGCCATTACATGTGAAATAATAACTATTAAAATACCTTTCATACCTTGAAGCATTACGTTTCCTAACTGAATTTGTCTTCACATTTTATTTTTGTGGAGTAATAATTCTTTCCTTCCCGGATGCTTGGTTATCAAACCTCCTTGCTTGTAAAAATATATTCTTGAAGACACCTTTAAACCCAAAACCTATCTTTTCACCTATTATTTTTGATTGCTCAAGATGTCATCAAGATTCTTGGAGATTTTCTCAAACTTCTGAAATGATTTTGCATTGTTGATAACATCGAAAAACTCTCCTTTAAAAATAATCACTTTTTCTTCCTTGGATTGCAAGCTTAGAGTTGTGGTCCTCATTTTATTCTCTATCCTTTTTCAATGTCTCATCAATATTCTTTGTCACAACCCAATGTTTCTCCTCTAGGTCATAGATATTTGCCTCATATTCATTTACTTGAGATCTCATCTTATTATTATTTTTCTCAAAGATGAATCAATTCGATTAAACACACACTAGTTCGTTTCTAAATAATAACCTTATTATTCATTCTAAAATTTCATATTGTTACCAAATAATGTGGAATTTTCACTCATATACCTTATTAAATCTTTTCTCATAAATAGAAATTCATTGGAAACTTCTTCATGCTCGATTCTCGATTCGAATCGAAAATCCATCATCTATGTTATTGTCCTCTCGATGAATAGAACTCTTTCTTTGAATATATGATATTCTTAGTGTTATTCTTGCTATCAAACCTCTTCAACTCTTATTTCTTTCCTTTATCGACTTGTTATATTTCTTGTCATGATCTCCATCACTTTCTTCATCCTCATCCTTGTGCTTATGAGGGAATTTGTTTGCAAAATGGCCTACCTTACCATAATTGAAAAATTTGAAAGGAGCTTCCTTTTGTACTTACATGATCCAACCTTCAATCTTCTAGCAATCATGGAAAACAACTCATCATCATCCATCTCATGAGAAACATTATCATCCTTATCTTTCTTTCCCTTAGTATTCATTTTAGATTTGAAAGTAATCTCCTTGTTAGTTGGTTTTGAGTGATCTGAAAATAATCAGATTATTACTACCTGATCTCGGACCCTTGTAGGATTTAAATATTTGCCGATGATTTTCTCCTTTTAAGTAATCAATTTAAAAATTAATGCAAGACAATAAGACAATTGCACAAAGATTGATTACGGAGTTCGGCAATTGCCTACATCTCCGGGTTCGTGGTCGAACCGTTCCACTAGTCAAAACTTGTAAGTTACAATAGTACTTTCACAAGAAAACCTAATGGAATTTTACTTGCCTATCAAGATACACCGCTTCTTGAAAAATTCCGATGATCGGTTGAATTGTTCTTCACCTTCCTGATGCATAATCTCCTTCGGCTTTGATCAGCCTTCCCGACGCTATCAATGCGATGCTAGCACTCCAGTCGACAATTCAGGATTTGCAAATAATTGGTGTGGCTCAATGGGCATATTGGGTAGTTTATAATTTACTCCCAATCACAAATATTTCGTCTACTATTGCCTAAAATAATAGGCCAATAAACAATATTTGTTGACACGTCTCCACAATAAGCTTAACAAATAATAAGCTTAGGTTGTGTGTCCCGACAATAAGCTTAACAAATAATAAGCTTGGGATATGTGTGTGTGTTACAATGCAAATGGGTTCCCTATTTATACAAAAATAGGGCCCTTAAAAATGCATTCCATATAATCCTTAGGCTAAAAATACCATAGCCCGTAGCATAGTTGATGGGATTACATATAATCCTAAGGCTATTTTTAAACCTTAGCCGTACATGAAAAATGGGATCAAATACCCATATTGGCGGATGCATTTTTAATGGGATAAAATCCCAATTGGAGTGGTGGGATAATAGTTTAGGCTTTATTAAGCCTTTCCATGCACATGTATAGTGGTCAATGGACCATTAGAGGCATAACCGCCCCCATCTCCACGTGGATTAATACCACGCATGGCTTAAGCCCCTACACCGCTTCACCTCCTTCTCTCCTCCATGTGGAAGATTCCACTACAACCGCTTCACAAATGAACTTAGCATAATGTATAGTTAAGTGGGTAAGTGGTTAGGAGAATTATGTGGGTAAGGTGTGTAAATGGACTTACCAAATAAATAAAAATTCGACCCATACCATGGGGTATCAAAATTAATTAACTCGGTCATCATGTAGTCCACTTGTCATCTCTCGATAGGAAAATCAAGCGAATTTGATGAGTGATGGCAAGCCACGTGTCACAGTGCGATTCGGTCCAATATTGACCAATTGACCAGAGTTGACTTTCCCATTGTTTGAACTTTGACCAAACATATCTAGAGCTCCCGATGTCCATTTGTCACGTTCTCACAGTCATTGGAAAGCTCTCGAGATGATATTCTACACTAACACCATTTAGGGATGTTTAGGTAACTTTTAAAAATGATCCCTTGATCATTGAGTCAACAATTATCATTTCATAGGAAGTCAAGATTACATACAACTCATCCATGGTCTAAAGATTCAAATCCTTTGATTCTTAAATGTAAGATACTTTTAATCAAATTTAGGTGTTATAGATCTCATAACCTTTTATACTACACCCTCTTCCTTCACTTCTTCACCTAGGAATTTTATGGTGTTGACAACCTTGTCAACTCTAAGAAAGTATGTAGAAATAGGCTCATCATCACTCATTTTCAACCCTTCAAACTAATTTATGAAGGTTTGAAGCTTACATATCCTTACCTTAGAATCTCCTTCATACAGGGACATGAATTTTTTTCCCATATTGATTTTACAAATTTTCAATGTATCACCTTTACAAGTTGAGGTTCAATAGACCACACATAATTGCATTCATGGCCCTTAAATTATCACTACACAACTTCTTGTTTGTAGTACTTATTGTGGGACTACAAGGAGATATATAACCATCTAGCATATATTTCCAAATATCAAAACCTAAGGAAATTATGTGAGTCCTCATCCTTAGACTCCAAAGAGAATAGTTAAATCTATGAAATAATGATGCCTTTCTAGAATAAGAGACACTGTTGACTTGTCATTTTTGTGCTTCAAAGGATCTCCTTTCAAGTGATTAAAATTCTCCAAAAGGACCTGATCTAATACCAATCATTGGAAGCACAATGGATTGGGATGGGGAGAATCAATCCTTTAAAAACACTTAAATATTTTTAAATTAAATTACATACACCATTAACATTCAACTATGCATTAATGATATCTCAACAATAAAAATAACCATACAAAAGAGAATATGTTGGAACATAATGATTAAGTGGTCCCGACCAACCCTTAATGTATATGGGTCCATCACTAATATATAGGTTAATATTTAATAATATGAAATATTTATATTTCTATTATTAAATATGCTAACCTAGGTATATACATTAGGTTAAATATCTAATATCATGAAATAATTATATTTCTAATATTAAATATTATAAACCTAGGTGTATGTGTCAACTATTTTAGATTGAAATGGTGGGTCGGAGACATACCCGATCACCTTATATAAAAAGGACTTTAGTTCCTCATTTGATATTTTCAGAAATATATCAAAGGTGTGCAAATCAAGTAATTTAGTTTTACCTTGGTAAATAGGGTTTCAAATGAGGAGGTGATCTTCTTTGGATGTAAAATAAGTTCTCTGAAGTAAATGTTATTTTCAAAGTAGTTTTTACCTTATTAAGGTTTTCCATTATAAATATTGTATCACTGTGTTATTTATTTCCTTGTAAGTATTTCTTTATTTACTTATGTTATGATGTAATCTTTATTTAAATATTTATCGTAACATTATGTAATATGTAAGTTGATTAAATTCGTATTTATTAGAATCCTCAAATTTTAACATGGTAAAAGTGAGGTAAATTAAATAAATTAAGATCAAATGTTTTGTATTTTATTTATTTAATGTGTGCGGGTTTTTTTAACCAACTTTGAAAGGGTATTTAAAAGTATCCAGTCCCCTTATTTTTTTCCCCAATTTATTTTGGCATTACATTTGTGTAATTAAACTCTCGGTAATTTTTTAGGGTTTTTCAATTTTAAATCCCTAATTTTGGGGGAGATGTAATATGATATGATTCTTACTTTCATTTACATTTTGTAAATTATATGGAATTAATGTTTGTTTGGAGATTGATGTGTGCACAAAGTAAAGGGGCTATAGTTTATAGTTAATCTATAACTATATCCTATATAATTTGAAAACTATATTATTATTTTTAAATAAAAATATATATATAATATAGAATAAGGTTTATATAATAATTTATATAAACATCATATTAAAATTGATATAGTTTTGAAAAAAAAACTATATATTAAAAGCCTTAAACCATATTAAAATTACATGGAATTGAGGAAGAGTCAACAAACCATATTCTAAGCCTAAGTTTAAATCATATTTAAACTTAACTTATAAATCTAGGCATATATTTTTTTAAAAAGAAACAAACCTTAGTTTGAATCATATTTTTATTTATGGTTAATTTAAACTACTTCAAATGTAAATTTTATTAGATTTGGTTTATATATGTTTTAAGAAAAACCAAAGTGCTTACTTTTTTTAGTAAGGGGGCCCGTGTTTATTTCTTGGCCATGAAGGGATTACTTTTTAAATCTTAATACTTATTAAATAAAACCTAACATGTGTCCCTAACTATTTATATTATCCATATAAGGGGCGGCCCCATTCATTTAGATCTTATAGTTTATAAAAACTATATAAATAAACCTATTTAAAGGTTTTCTTTTATATAAGAGTGGGAGTGGAGAATAAAATGAGATAATATTTCAGGTATAAATGTGGAACTCTCAAGCATAAATAGAGAATTAAAAAAGGTTAGTTTATTGGTAGCCCACGTGAAGTGTGGTAAATATTTATTAAAATATTGGTAGTTATAACTACATAAAAGTTTTAAAGTTTTTAGCTTGCAAGAATTATATAAAATATTTTGCAATATTTCCATAATTTTAAATGTGTGTGGGGTAAAATTAAGAGTAAATGAAAGGAGGAGACAAGTTTCATAAAAATAGGGATTTCAATTTATTTCATTGGTCGGGTGAAATTATTTGTCCCCTTTGTAAAATATGCAAGTTAATCTATACTCTCATAAATCTACTTGCACCTGGTAAAATTATTTTAATTTGGTCTCAGTAAACTCCTTTAATAAGGGTTATGTGTTTTTAATATAAAAACAATATACTATAGTTTATAATTTTTATGAACTATATATTGTTTTTTATTTTCATTCTATAAATTCTATAATTTTTTTATAAAAAGTGTATATATTTTTACATTATAAATTATAATAGGCTATTATAATGTGTTAAAATATAACCTCCCTAATATTATATAGAAGAAGACATTCTAGAATTTCACATTCGTGAGATACACAACAAATTTTGTCTTCATTAAATTTGACGGTCAAATGACCATCATGGTAGACCAAACATAAGACAATATGACGGTCTTTTAGATGCCAAATTTAAACCCGTAGGTTATAGGAAACCTGAACCGGTTTAAAATTGATGTTTAAATGACCGTCACGATAGACCAAAAAAAAAAGCCATTATGACAGTCATTTAGATGTCAAATTTAAGTCATGCGATTTTTTGTCTACATTAATTTTTTTCAAAATTTGAAGTTATGCATTCTTAGGGTCTCTTCTTCACTTCTATATGGTCAAAAATATTTTTATATAAATGGGGTATAATACATAGCCCTTTATAATGCAGGTTATTATTTTGATCATGGGAGGTTAATTAGTATGTATTATAATGACATAATTAGTTATGATCAAATAGTTTATTTAGATCTGTAAAATTTAGATATGATTATATTAAAAGTGTTATTTTTATTGATAAATATGCATCTAACTCTGTGGTACATTGTATATTATAATGAGGTGTGTTTTATAGGTTTAGGAAAACAATGATGTCCAATTATTTCGTCACGATAAAATCCAGATCCTGAATGAAACCAACTACAACATTTCAGTCAAAATAGAATTTATGATGAGGAAACTCTAGACGATTGTTTCTGGATCTAAGGTTGCTCCTACTAGTCATTAAGAAATTGTAGATAACATGAATGCATTCTTGCAATAAATGTAAGATGCTCTTTCTATGCAATGTGAATGATGAGTACCTTCTACACATTGGTAATATCAAACATCCGAAAGAGGTATGGACATAACTAGAATCCATGCATGAAGGATACTTGGAATATCAAAGATAGTAATGAGAGTATAATAGTTGAAGGAATTCAAAGAAATGATCTATATATTTTTGATGATTTCTCTTCTGCATCTTATTTTATCTCTTAGAGTTTGAATAATTCAAAACTATGGTATGAAAGGTTAGGACATGTTAATTATCGAAGCTATATGAAATGTATATATATAGTGAAAGGTTTACATGTATTGTCTTATTCTCTTAAAATTACTTCATTAAATTCTTCTAAATGATGGTTTTGATTTTGATTTAGTAAATGGCCATGATGATGTTTTGATCTATAGATGTTTCTAAAATTCTTTATCTTCCTAGATAAGAAATTAAATTGGGCTCAATCTATGTTAGAAAACTCAAATCCTATTAACCTTAGGAAAATGACCAGAAGCCATCATATGTACCATGCATTAATTACCTTGTATGTACCTAAGCCATGAAGTATTATAGGGTCTAGGTAGATATAAAAAGTAAAATATAATGGTAATGGTAGTATTGACAAACATAAAGATAGACTTATTACTAGAGGTTTCACTCAAACTTGGTATTGATTATGTTGAGAATTTTCTCGTAACTAAAATGAGTCTTGTTAGGGTCTTATTTACAATTTTCACTTAATTTGGGTGGGAAATCCACCAAATGGATTAGAAAAATATTTTTTTGAATTGCGATTTAAAAGAATAACTTTACATGTTTTAACCTAAAGGATTTGAAGAAACTAGTAAAGAAAACTATGTTTGTAAGTTGAGAAATCCTTATGTAGTTTAAAACAAGCTCTTAGAGCTTGGTATGTGAAAATTATTTCCTTCTTTAAAATGTTAGGTTTTGTTAATTGTTCTTCTAACAATGATATATTCATTAAGCAATAAGGCTTGCATATTATCATTATATGTATATATTTTGATGATTTACTTATGTTGGGTGACAATTTTGATTTAATTCATAGGATTAAAGAGAAATTGAAGAAGCACTTTCAAATGAATGAGTTAGGTCTCTCACATCATGTTATTTGTATGATTGTATTTCATTTTATTGTTATTTTTCAAAACACAATATGCAACCATTGTATTGATTTTTTTTATGATTGATTGTAAACCATTTTCTACTTCAATGGAAGTTGGAATAAATATTGATCATAAATCTGCATATGAAAAATGTTGATCCTATTTTATATACGTTATTAGTTGATAGTTTGATTTATCTAACTATAAATAGATAAGATATTTCTTATACAAAAGGAATTACTTCAAGGTTTATGCAGGAACCTTTTTTAGAGATAATTGGAATCTTGCAAAAAGAATTTTTAGATATTTGAAAGGAACAATCAATTATGGGTTGCATTATAATAAGAATGAAAATGCTATCTTATATGGATTTTTAATTCTAACCATACTGATGTTGTGTTATAAAATATCTGGATATGTGTTCAAGATTTTGGTGTAGGATCTATTACTTGGAACAACAAATATAATTAATAGTCTCCATTTTTTCTCTACCGAGGCAAACAAGTACAATGGAAGAAGTAAAGAAGCCATGTGGCTGTAATGAATGTTGGTAGAGATACACATGGAAGTTAAAGGGAGTATTTATCTTCTATGTGGTGGTCAAATTTGTATTACTCTTGATTAAGAATTTAGTTCAACATCAGAGGATAAAGAACATTAAGATACATATATGCTTCACCCGTGAGAAGGTGCAAAGTGATGAGATAAATTTTAAGTTCATGTTGACTAAAGAACAGGTTGTTGACATCTTCACAAAGTCCCCGAGTGTTGTAAAGTTTTTCACTTTCATGAAAAACTTGGATTGTTAGAGTTGCCATTGAGGGGGAGTGTGCATGACAATGTCACCTCCTAATGGAATTAGGTTTTTGTAAAATACATCCGGTCATTTGTAAAAGACCTTCGAGAAAGTGTAAAAGACCTTCGGGCATGTATACCTCCTCGAATTATTTTTTAGAAAGAAGTGTAGAAAGATATTAAAGGTGGTCTTCAATAAACTCTTTAGTGTTATTGATTTTACTGGTAAACATCCAATACGAGCATATTTTTAAGGAGGTCCTTGGTTGTAAAGACTCATATATACTTGGGTTCTATAACCTTTTATGAGAACCTGTGAGAACATGTAAAACTCACAAATCATACTTAGCCACTGATCATGGGATGATCTTTGGGATTCCAAATCCTTTTGTACCAAAAGGTAAATTGATTATGATGAAGGTGTTATAATTCCTTCAACCGATATGCTAGCCTAAAACTTTTATGGTTTAAGAAATGTAAATCCTATAGTGTACTACAGGTGCAAGTAATATTTTGACATATGTTATGTTATCTCACTTGAAATTAAGGGGAGCATTGGAACATAATGATTAAGTGGTCTGGAAAACCCTTAATGTATATGGGTCCATCACTAATATATAGGTTAATATTTAATAATATGAAATATTTATATTTCTATTATTAAATATGCTAACCTAGGTATATACTTTAGGTTAAATATTTAATATCATGAAATAATTATATTTCTAATATTAAATATTATAAACCTATGTGTATGTGTCAACCATTTTAGATTGAAAAGGTGGGTCGGAGACATACCCGATCACTTATATAAAAAGCAATTTAGTTCTTCATTTGATATTTTTAGGAAATATATCAAAGGTGTGCAAATCAAGCGATTTGGTTTTACCCTTAGTAAATAGGGTTTAAAAGGAGGAGGTGATCTTCTTTGAAGTAAAATAAGTTCTCTCGAAATAAAAATTTATTCTCTCTCTATACCAAGAAGATTTCTCTTGTCACTTTTAACCTAAGGTTTAATTAGGGTTTTAAACCACTTTACCTTCTTAAAAATTGTTCATAAAAATAGACAAAAATGAGCTAATTACTTTTGAAAAAAACCCTTAGCTCAATGGAAAAACATCCCCAAAACCTATGGGTCCCATACAAAGCACAAAATTCATGAGCATCTAAAGTTCACAATTCGAGCTAGTTTTTCCTTCTTCTCAACCATGTTTTACCAAAACTGATGTATCTTGCAAAATTCTCATCATGAAACACCCTAATAACATCTAAAATTCTCACCAAGTCATAAATATTCATGAATCTTCATATCCCATCTCATTTTCATAACTAATCCTTAGGGTTTTGCAAGTTCTAAGCCAAAATAGAGTAGAAGAATATCATACCTCATCATAAAACCTCTCAAAAAGGCCCTCAAAACATTGATACATAATGTCTCACTCATGTACATGCTTCCATGAGATTATATGGATCTTAAACTGACCCTCATGATTCATTTGACCTCTAAACACCTAGACTAGGTCTAGATGAGCACCTACAACTAAGTCTTCCACCTATACCTACACTCTAAAACTCATGTGAGTGTATAAAAACTCTCCAATAATGCTCTACATGCCTCTACCATGCTCCTAAAGTCACCATGCAGCTCAAACCTTCAAGCTCTATCACCTAGGCTAACTAGGTCACCTGATTAGGCCTATTAGGAAAAACCATTCTCACTTTTTCCACTCTTTTCATCATGCAAAAACTTGATTTTCAATTTTTTCATCATCCTCAACACCTTCTAGCACTCCTCCATAATCATTTTTGTCATTAATAAGATTTTACATCAACGAAAACACCTAAACTCATACATGCCAACATGTGTAGACCATCATATTTTGTCTAACTCCCTTGTTTTGCCACTTTGGTCCTCCATCACATGCAAGAAAGAGTCAATTATTTATTCTTTGGTGTAATTTGGTAAATGAATCTTTCCCATGCACTGATCATGCACACCTAATCATCTTGGCGACTCTTCCCTTGACCTCGCAACCTACCATATCATAAGTTCCACGGGTCTAATTGTCACAAGCAACACTAGTAATGTCACCGATAGATTGTGTGTCTTCCCAATGAAGTAGGCCTTCCTTTGATGGATCCATGTTCTTAGGGTCACACACTATATGTGTTTAAATTATATGAAGTTCCTCTTCATTCCTAGGTTCAACATAATGTGTAACCTTCACATCATCCAAGGGTATAAAAACACGATCATCCATATTCTCAAAGCTGATATATATATATTTTTTAAATCACAAGTCTTCATAATTAGCATATTGTTGGCGAAAAAAAAATCGTGTGGAAAATTTTGTGGATTTCTTACCAATGCTCTGGGAATCAATGTCCATATACTTAAATGGTGTAGCTTCCATATTTTTGCATGAATGAGTAAAGTGAGTTGTTTATCTAGGGTAGCCTTACATCTGGGGATCCAACATGAGCACTCCACTGACCCTGATGAAAATCTAGAAATCTCTTGCTAGAGATAATTTCTCAAGAGAGTGGGAAAGGGAGTGAGAATATGAGACAGGGAACTAATGCTGCAAGTAGAAAATCAGATTCTCGCATACATTTATTAGAGATTTCATCACATGCATTAAAGAGAAGAAAACCACAAGATTCAAATGCTACTCTAGACTAGGAAACCATGCATACAAAGATGCACACATTCATATGCCATGGAAAATAGAAAATTCTTCCTTAATTAGCATTGAAAATCCAGAGTTGTACATAGTATGAGAATAGAGGAAATTTGAGAATGGGGAAATGGAAGAATTTTCTATCTCTTTGATTTTTCACAAGGATCTCTCTCTCATGAATTCACAAAAATAGCTAAGAAGACCTCAAATGAGGAGCTCATTACAATTTATAGAAGAGGAATAACTCTTCAGCTTCTCGATGAATTTTCATATGCCATATTTTTACTTTAGGTTCATATTCCTATCAAATATTAAGTCCCTTTTATAAAAAGAAGGTAACTTAAATTTTACATCATGTTTCTAAATTCACTTAAAGACATATAAAAAAGTGCAAATCCCAACGTGTTTTTGGATGGAAGTGAAGAGAGAGAGAGAGAGAGAGAGAGAGAGAGAGGAATAATCATGCGAAAGAAAGAGTTGCTCCATTAGACTTGATCTCACTTCCGACCATTGTCCATCTCGTGATCTTTAAGAAGATCTATGTTTCTCCAAATTCCTTACTAAAAGAAACCGATGCAGTCCCACTCTGTCAATGTGAGGAATGCGCACATAGCTTATAGTCTTTGTCCACACCGAGACCATGTTGATATTTTTGTAATTTTTGAACCATGATGGATGTTTCTCTACAATGATAGTAAAATGGTGTCCCGAATCTCGAGAGAATAACTCTAGGGTATCATTATTGAAGGATAATGGATTGCGTGCCTCTTTTTAACATATTCCTCAAATGGCCCAATAAATTCATTGGTTGTTGTGTCTTCTCCCATTGTAGACACTCCAAGTTTTTGAATTTGGTGATTGATGCTATCCTACAACTTATATGCTTGTTATTATTTTTCATCCAACTCGGTGATGGCTCGATTGATTGCTTCAAATATGATTGCTAAGGCCCTTTCCCATACACATGACAAGCATTTAGAAGGGGTGATAAAATATTTCTTGTTAATCAAATCCTGAGAGAAAATGTTTCTCATTTCACTCATCATTGGACCCAGAGGATCCCAATGACCCCTTTCTTCTCCAAATCTTCTCTAATCACCCGCATCCTATTTACTGATTGCACACATATGTACGTGAAGATTTGGACCACTTCTTCGATCTTGACTTTCCTTTTTCAGAAATTGTGTTGATCTATTCGTTATTAGCTTGCCCCTGCACTATGAGCTCTTTTGCCTTCTTGATGAATTCTGGTTAAAGTTGGTGATGGGTGCAACTTCCTCAATATAAATTTTTGAGGTACTTGGATCTATAAGGTGTCATACATAAGATGAAAGAGTTTTCACCTGTTCTTCCATATCGTCGATCCTTTTCTTGTATTATTTTCTTCACCACTAAGTGAACAAAATATATTTGGTACATATGTAAATACCCTTCATGAGCAGCTGACCCAAGTTGGATTATACTCATTTCATAATCATCCGGTGTCATTTATTCCATTGGTTTGATCACCTTTTGTCAGGATACTTCAATATATTGATGACATGTTACTCCACTATAGGACTATGAGGCCATGTGCATGAGCTTTATCTTTCTTCCCTTGGCCAATGATGCAATTTCGATAAATTAGGGACCACCACTTGTTGAATAGTGTGAGTATCAAGTGTTATTGTCTCTTACATATATGGGAAAATTTCATCAGACTCAAGCACCACGAGAGGTATATCAATTTTTCCTTGCTTGAGTGGAGGAGACACATCTTGGATGAGAGAGGCATTAGTGTCAACAAGAGGTGATACCTCCTATGGTGGCTCAAAGACTGAGTCTTGAACTATGTGCTCTTCTTCTACTTGTGCTTCTACCACTAGGTCTTCCTCTTGCATTTACTGCAACTGGGTGTTCCTCTGTCCTGGCTCTCTTTAGTGACTTTTCATGAGAATAAGTCTCCAATTCTACATCTTTTCACTTTTATCTTGCTCCAAAGTGCCTTGAACTTGAAGTAACTTCCACCAATCTTGATGATGACTACTGAAAATATTGTTTCTAACTTGTGGGGGTACCTCATGATTGAATGGCCATGGATCTCTTTCTCTGGAACCAATCCCTCATTCTTCTAACCAATTTCTCAGTTCATTCCTTTATGTCTCCTGACTTGTGAACATGCCAATTGACTTGAGGAAATGGGGAAACCTTGATCACCGCATATTCAAGATCATACATTTCTATTCCATCATCTTACAAAATATCTTTGTACCAAGAGAACTGGAATTTTCTCATCTCATCAACTGTCATCCTCATGTGATCTTTCTCCCGTACTTCAAATTCAAATTCAACATAGTTGGCCCAATAATATTCAATTTGTGGATCATGGTGTAAGTCTAGGATATGAAAAGAGTCAGGATCATCTCAAATATCGAAATTGGGTCTAGCGGTATAGGAAGGAAGAGTCGGATGCGCGAAGGCAACCTCCGGATGAGATGAATCATTTGCACTCTTACATGTGAACACCCCAAGAGATATGGGAAATGAGATCAACTTCTTTTTCCTGCTTTTGAGTCTATTGTTTACTTGTATGAATTACCTCTGAGCTAGAATAGCACAATTTGGTCACTAAAGTACTTGGGAAACCTTAGAGGAGCTTAGTCGAAGCTGGAAAATTCCAAGTAGGATAAATTTGAGAATTGTATGAAATAGGAACCATATTTTTTAATTAAGGATGCCACTTGTGATGACATCCTTGCCTCCAAATCACCCTCCGAGTTCATACTATGTACATCGTGAATGCATCATTCACATGGGGAAGTGTCTATGAATTTCTTCCATTACCAAATGTAGTATTTTCTTGAATATGAGAACATTAACAATAATATTATGTGTAAGATCCAATCCCTTGAATGATCTTGAGCTGGCGAGAAAATAGACCAAGTAAGAAGTCATGTGGAAATTCTTTGTCATGGGCACTTGGAGTAGTTGGAGAAGCAAATTATCAATGATTATCTGCCCCCAGTCAATTCATTTATTTCCTTCGACCAACTGTCGGGATGAAAATGACCATCCAATCTTGAAAGTCCATCATGTTTGTTTCTCCTATCACTCTATTGAGGAGATTGATTACATACGAATAGCCTTCATGAAACTCACACCTTGAAAAGTGTTTTGGCATCCTTGAGGGATTTCTTCCTATCTTCATCTATGATCCTAATGCAATCCCTTACACGTATGCATCCATTTTTTCCCACTTGTGCACGAACTTCTCCTTTTTGATGATGACCATGTTGGGTGATGTTGGAATTTACAGAGCGAGTGAGATGGTTTTGGGGTTAGTGATTGTTATTGCGACACCATTTTTGGATTGAATAGTTCATGTTTTAGGCTCACATGGTTTGAAAAGGTGAAGACTAGCTCGGTGCTTTGTATGGACACAATGTGTCCTGTGGCTATGCAAACAACCCACTTGTGAATACTTGATCTTTGATCTTCCCTCTTTCCTTGGCCATCATGTGAGATTTTAGATCATTGAAATCCATATAGGAGACATCATTATCATCTATCTCGTACTCAGAGGAGAAAGGTTATCTACCGGTTTTGTTCTTGAATATTTGAACTTTATGATTACACAACACTTACTATATGCTGGGAATGATGAATTACTATTTTTAATAAGTGACAGAAAATGCTTCTCTGAGCTCCAACTCGCAACCGCTAACTTGAATGTCGACTCCTAGTATTTTTCCTTTGTGAAGTCTACCCTCTGGAACGACTTACTATTTTTAGTAAGTGCCTATGAGATAACTTACTATTTTTAGTAAGTATGAAAATTCAACTCTTTTGAACCTTAATTAGATATGACAACTTGAATTCCTTCTTCTCCCCATGTTCCCCTCACCTTCGTGAGTAGTTTGTTATTTTTAGTAGGTGCTTATGGGACCACTTACTATTTTAAGTAAGTGTTGATTTCTAGCCTAGGTGACCTTTCGATGATTTTTTGCTGCGATACTTCCTCTGTGTTCACCGCCTCCTTCGCAGCTTCTTCAGATGGTGGCTTACCCAAAATAGTAGTCTCCCATGTAGAAATGCATGCTATTTTTAGTAAGTATGCTTCTAGTGATCGGATCATCTTAGAAATTTTTTTTTTGATATGGGGGTTTTCCTAATATCACCCTCTAAAATTTTAGGCTTATCCGATCATTGGTTTATGGGATTTTAAAACTTTAAAATTTTCACCTTGCATGACTTCTGAAACGACATCCATTAATAGATCTTAAGAATTATAAGTATCCTTTTCCACCTTGGATCGTGATGAAAATTATATTTTCGATGTGGGTTTTTCCTTCTTATTTCACCAGTGAATTTTCTTTGTAAACCGATCATCGGTTTAGTGGGAAATTTGCTTTTTGTCTTGTTTCCACGAAATGGAGAATTTCTTTCTGTAAATAATCTTGAATTCATATGAGAGATCTATTGGTGATGTTTTTATGGCCTTCAAAAATTATGAAGACAACAAAAAATGGTTCTTTGATTTGTGCCCTGGTTTGTAAGATACATCGATTTTTTTGTCTCCTCGACTATGAGGGTTTTAAGATGAAATTCTTCATTTCTTCCTTTGTTCGACTTTTTATCATGTTTCCTTTGAAATGTTGTGTGCTTAAATGAGATAATTAATTGGAAAATCTTGTTAGGTGCATCAATAGTGGTCTATATATCTGGAGAAAATTGGACAAAATTCTTGCGGGGTGTGTAGGCATGGGGAGATGAAACAATGCAAAAAATGACTAAGTGTTGGCTTTAAAGCATTCAAAAAGAAAACACTAGGGGCTGGGCACATTTTTGTGTCCTTTATTTATCTTTATCTAAAGGGATGAAAGGGACATTAATTTTTACATTGCACCTAATCACGACACTTGGAAAGATCCGATTGGTTGAGCATTTTAGCTAAGGAGCTTGAGGGGAGCACTTGGGGGCTGAATTTGGTGTATGGAGGACCGGGAGGCATAGTTAGGGCTGGGAAAATTTTTGTGTCCCCTATGTCCTTTAGCTAAATGGATTAAAGGGACATCAAATTTCACATCAGTCATGTTGTGACACTTGGCGGTCATTCATGCACTTTGTGAGGATAGGCTCTGACAAGCTCATGGGGGCTAAACTGGCGATGTGGAGGGTCCTATGAGTGATCGGGGCTAAAAATGGATGGGTGATTTTTTTCCCCTATGTACCTTTTTTAAAGGGATGAAAAGGACATAAAAATGTGTCGGGATCCTAGATTTGACATGTGTCCACTTCAAGAATTGGCTAACTATTGAACTCTTACCTTGAGAGTGAACTTGCAACGATGATATCTTGAGATCTCGGATGATATTAAAGATAAAATTTTATATTAATTTTAATAAAAATGGTCTTGAGAATCCAATTGGTGGGTGTCTTATCTCTTGATTCCTCCATTTGAGTCCTGAAAAATCATATTTAATGTTCTAGATCCATGATTGAGCATGAGAAAAACTAGATATAAACATATTTCTCCTAGGTGTTGTAAAAAATATTACTCTACCATCTTTTATATATCTGAATTAACTTTCCAATGATGTCTTGTTTATCTCCTAACTCCTTTTCAGAGCTCCCAAAATTGCTTCCTGAAGATCAGTAGCTTTTTTGGCCCTATGCCTTTACTGGCACGAGGACCCATTTCTGATGAATCTACTCCACAACTTCCAAAACTTTCCTGAATCTTCCAAAATATCTCCCTTTATGTTATTTTTAACATTTATTTCATCTTCATGTTGAATTTTTCTCCTCCGTTCCACATCGGGGTGCATTAGTCACAGGAAGGCCAAGTGATAGCCCTTACAGAAGTTGCCCAAAAATTTGCATGTTTCAATAGATCCTACGTCACCTAGGGGGATTGACTTGAGTTTCCTAATTCACCTAGGGGAGAAAGTTGACATCCATTGGGGGTCATTGGATTGAATAGGTAAGGATGGTATTGAGGAAGGGTAGACTTGGGGTGTCTTAGAAATGTAAAATTTGAAAATTTTGACACGGGGTATAGTTATCATGCAAGAAAATTAAGAATTTTCTTTTTGCACATTGCATGACAACACATATTACCAATAACATCCAAGCATTCTTTGGGAAGTTATTTTATTCAACAAGTTCCAATACTTCAAATTCACTTGTAAATTTGGCTACTTGAATAGTGATTGAGGCATACTTCAATACCCCAATCACATGGCCCTATTTTTATTTACCATGTATAACACATGAGAAGATGGCTGCAATTGGGGCCTTCCCACATAGTTCCAAGCATTCAATGTCATGACATTGACCTCTTTACCTATGTCAATAATAATTTTACTCACTAACAAAGATGGGATGATGATGGATACGAGGAACAAACAAAAGATCCTTCGTCACAATAGAGCTAGATGACCTACAAATCAAGTGAACTCAACAAAAAATAATGGATTAGTAGATAGATGGGTGGGTTTCCTGAAAATTTCAGTCCCGAGAAGTGAAAACTTCCTAAGATGGATGTCAACCCACATTTTGATAAAGATAAATAAAATCAGATATTGATAAATTAGATGTAGCAGAATCTGAACTAGGATAAAAATTGAAATGCTAGATATAAGATAAAAATGCAAATCTGATCTAAATGCATGCAAAGTAAATCAAACCTAAATGGTTCGAGAATGACACAGACTACGACTATAGAGCACAATCGGCGGCAATGGGGTAGGATGAGAAGAAGATGTAGAAGAACATGCCTATAAGACCTCTAAGGCTAGATCCGATCCCGATGATCTGGATCTGGAAGAGATGCTGAAAGCTGAAGACAAACAATGCAAGATGATGTGGATTTGGATCTATTTAAAAGGATACCAAAAAATTATGAAAAATGATGATAGATGTAATAAACATTTATCTGTCGATTCGATGATGACAAGACTAGATCAACGGTGATTGGAGGTTGAAAGAGTAGATCTAAAGGTTATAGAAAGGAAGGATGGAAATATCGAGGGTTTGGAGAGTTAGGAACACAAAGATAAAAAACTAATAGGATGGATGACGAGAAAGGAAAAAATAACGGGATGGGGTAGTTGATGGTGACCAATAAAGGTCGATGACGATTGGGACTAATCTAGGGCTTAATGAATGGAAATAGATGAGAAGGATGACCTTTAGATGAAAAAAGCAAAGATGGTTGAACAAAGATTGAGGCTCTGTGATGAGTGGAGAACTTGAAAAAATTGATGATGATGGTTGTAAATGTAGAGATGGTAAATATAAGCATACAAGATGGGAAGAGGACTTCAAATCTCTAAATATGGGGAAAATATCTTCAATAAAGGCTCCATAATAGTGATAATAACTTAAAGACACACAAAGGTGAAATCCAAATTGTAAGAGAGTTGAGAGTCTCCAAAGTTGCATCCTGTTTGAAAAGGAGGGGAAAAATCATATTTATAGGGTTGGTAATGACTCGGATGGGTCACCGGAGACTATAGAGAGCCATCTATTTAGGTGGTGGAAAGGTGATGCTCGACTTGAGACAAAATGGTCCCAAAGAGATCATATTAGGGTTTTGGGTGATAAGGACGAGATAAGGTGTCTAGGGAAGATAAAAAGTAGGTGAGAGGTGAAAAACATTAAATAAAGGTAAGGGGATGATGAAATTATTAAATGAAAGGTGGTTGGGTGCTTAGGGATAATAAAAGGGATGTTTAGGAAGGATAAAAAATTAGGTGATGATTAGGATTGATTAATGGAGATTAGGGATAATTAAGATAGATAAAATAATGGGATGGGTAAGATAGGATTAAAGGTGGGAAATAATAAAAATGGAATAAATGGGATTTTGGAGGAAGGTGAAGATTCAATATGCACATGTATGCAAGAAGAGAGAGAACCCGGGGGGTGAGGGTAGAAATACCAAAAATTGGTGTCTACATTTGCCCCTTTTTGTCAAGTGGTTTGCATTGGGCAAACCACGAGACAAAAATCAAAGAGATGAAGGATGATTTGATGAGGTGCTCCCCTCAAACTAGGGATCATGACATGAAGGGGAATCGATCACGAGTTTGAAAGAGATAGATGAAGAAAGGATAAAAGGATGAAAGTATGAGAAAAAAGAGGATAAGGATGAAGATGTCTTAGAGAAGAGATTGAAAAAATAAAAAAAAAAAAAATATGGTGGTGATTTTAGAATCACTTTGGTAGGGAAAAAAGTATGACCTCAATGGAGATGATGAAAATGTTCCTATGGACCTATGAGTCAGAAAAAACCATCAAATATGGAGGGAATCCAATGGGAATCCATTCGGATGGATGTACAAGCCATGGGACCAATGGGTCAAAGGAAACATCATCAAAATATGCAAAAATAAATGTGAGGATGGTCAAGAAAAAGGTCTGACAAGGTGTGGGGGAAAACTATGCGATATCTTCATACATGAGGAATCGAGAAAATATGTCCTAGTGGGATGGGAAAGATAAGATGATCATAATGAAGAAGGGATGAAATAATGGTGCCCCAACAGGGAACACAAATATGGCCACAAAGTGGACTTAGGATGAGATATGGTGTGCGATAGATATGGGAACAAAAATATAGACAAGGAAAGGTGGGCTTAAGATGTGATCAATAATGCTCTAAGATAAGATGATGATAGAAATGATAGGTTAGATAAAAATATTGGATAATAAAATAAGATAGATGGATAATATGAGATAAGATAAAATGTTGATGAGATAATAAGACAAGATAAGTGATATAAGATTAAATAAGATGAGATAATAGATTGGGTGAGATGAGATAAAATATCAGATAAGATATATTGGATGAGATGAGATAAGAGATTAATGAGATAATAAATTGGATGAGATGAGATAAGATGGTGTGATTGGATTGGATCGGATGTGATAGATAAAAAATGAGACCTTATGAGGATGACCAAATATAGGAAGAAATAGGAAGGAAATACATATGATAGATGATTTTAGAACTAGATTGGAGGTAAATATGAAAAGGAAAATGCAAAAGGAATGCACTTTGCAGCCAATAATAGGTGTTAACACATAACCAATGATAGTTAGTTATTCCAAGGATCATGAGGAAAGTATGGAAAATGAACTTATGAACCTAATTTTGACACGAAAAAGGGTTTTAGATGTAGCTTGTATGAGGAAGCTAAGTTCTCCTTAGGTGGTTTCCTAGGACTATGCCCCAACTCTAAGAAAAATGATGCAAAACTGATCAATGTGGGAAGTTTGCTAAGGATGAGAAAGTTGATCGATGCGGGAAGCTTTTTTAGGATGCTTTCTTTTTGAAATTTATGCTTTTTTTTTTAATATATAGAAGGTGATCAATGTGGGAAGCCTTCACTACCATGATATGAGATGGTAGCCATCCTTTGAGGGAGTGGTCTACATTTTTGCTTTTTGCTTTTAGATTTTGGATTTTTTTTTTTAAATGGCAGGATAAGATATGCATGATAGTTGTCCTTCGAGGGATCAATCTATACTTTTTGACATATTTTTTTTATGAACAATTTATCCTTCGAGGGATAATTCCATTTTCTTTTTTGGATAAGATAGCTTTTAGATGAGCATCCGAATTTTGAATTTTTATGGAAGAGCTAGGGATAGCCAAGTAGACCACTTGGGAGGGGATAGTAAAATGTACAAGTGACACCTATGGACCCTTAGCATGGTTCTAGTAGGTAGATAAGAGGGTGATGGATGTAATGATTATGGATTTCTCACACCTAGAAGGAAAACTTTTCCATAAGGAATATGCTATGGGAAGAGCCATGGTGCCCATATTCAAGGTCATAAATAGGAAAGTGATGGTAGACCACATAGTTCCAAATCATTATGATGAGAGATGGAAGAGGCTAATGATGGATGTATGATCATTAAGGATGACTAAGTTCACATTGTAGGTATGTTAACAATAGAAGGGTTGTAAGTGCAATGCATTAAGAGGTTTTGTTTCTAGTTTACCATCAAGAGATGCTAAACGATAGGCTCTAGACCCATACTTATGTGTGATAATGTATGGTCCAATCCAGTTGGGAGAAAAATTTCCATGTTGGATCCTTTCTAGAGTAGTGATAGATATTAAAAGAGGTTAGGGGGAAAGGATGCAACATGTCATCCATGTCCATGGGATGGTTGGATGAAGAAGAAGATGGATCGATGTGCATGGGATGATGAAGAAGAAGATGTGAGAAGGATTAAGAGTGAGGGGTGGATACTCCCCAGTGAGAGATGTTGCATCACATTAAAAACTTGGATGTAGATATGTGGATGAGCTAGTAGATGTCGAGGGAGATGGGGTAGGATTGTTAAGGAGTAGTGATGATGACTTTAGGTTTTGATTGGATATATGATTGAGGATCATGAGGGTGAGAAGATTGGTAATATGGATGGCATTGATGAAGAGAGGGGATTCCTTTAGAGAAGTAGATTTGGGGGAGGGGATTATAATGAATGATTTAGATGGAGAACCTGACTTAGATTCCTTAGAGGTGAGGATTCGATTGGAGGATTGGATTTGAATGTGGATGAGATAGAAGGAAGAAGGTGGTCTTCATTGATGAGAAGGTCATCTTCTTCTATGATATTATGGATGAGAGTTTGGAGGGCCTTACAATGTTCCATATCATGCCCAATGCGATGATAAGGTAAAAAATTTTAGAATCAAACCATGATGGTTTTTTCCATGTGGGTCAAAATATTTGATAGGAGGAAGAGTGATTGTAGATGCTTGAAGGAGTTGTTGAAATATTTTAGTATAGGAATCCAATGGGGGTTGTTGAAGAAGAGGTTATAGATGAAGTGGATTTGAGAATAGGTGGATGAAGGTAAGAGGGATGGTTTTTTTGATGAGGCTTCATGGGAACCTTTGATTTTATCTTAGAGTTAGAAGAAGAAGAAGATGGTGATTGTGACTTGGTCTCAATTTTGATGATTGGGGACTTAGATGATTTGGATTTTAATTTGAAAATGGGGATGTGGATGATTTTGAAGGGGGTCAGATTTGGAAGGAGGATTAGATTGTTTTGATTTGGATTGATTGATGATGGGGTCTTAGATGAAGGTTTTGGCCCTAAGATGGATGGAGATGCTCTAAGAGTGATGATGTGACATTAGATTTCTTAGGAGGGTTAGTCTTGGGAGGAGGGAGCTCCAACTTTTTGTGGATGTGTGTAAAGGATTTTGAATAGGTATGCCAAGGTTCTTAGAATTTGGTTGTGAGGATTTTCCTTTGGTAGGAATGATGATGATTTCAATCGGAAGGGGTTTATAGAAGTAGAACTAGATGATGTGGATGATGTTGTAGATGTGGATATGGAAGATGGAAGGGGTTTTTGGATGATGCATTGATGAGATCAAAAGGGGTTGTAGATTGTATAGGTTTATTTGATTGATGTGTAGGGGTGATTGGTTTTATAGATGGGGTATGAATATCATTTGTGGTTGTCTTAAGTGGGGGTGTTTGTGTAGTAGATGTTTTAAGGGATGGCATAGATGTGGATATAGATTCAGATGTTGATGTGGTATAGTCATGATAGTAGATGTGGTTGATGTGGAAGTAGGTATAGATGTAATGGTGTGATAAGATGTCAGATGTAGGTGTTAGGTGGTATAGATGAGGAAGGTGTTAGATGTGGAGTTGTGTGAATAATGATAGGATGATGTGATAGGTGTGGGTGTAGTAGGTATATATATGATGTAATAGGTGTGATAGTAGGTAGTGTATGTAGATGTAGATAGGTAGGATGTGTAGTGAGATGGATGGGATGGTAGGAGATGTAGATTAAGTGGAGATATGATTAGCATATGTGATAGAAGATATTAGGAATAGGTGTGGATATTAATGAAAGTTTTGAAATAGGAGATATGTCTAAAATAGTAGATGTAGTAGAATGGATGAAGAGATGATGGGTGATGTTGGATCTTGATTTATGGTATTGATTGTGTGAGCATTAGGTGCTTGAGATGTGGGGGTGGAATTTGATTTGATGGTGGATGATTGGGGAAGGTTGTTTAAAGACCTCAAGGGGATGATTAGGTGGTGCATTAGATTATCCACTTGGAGATCACCATGATCTATAAATTTTGGATGAGATATTTGAAGAATGACACTTCTCAATGTCATGACCTTGGACTTGATGATATTTACAATAATGTTCCCTCATGATACCATATACGGTTTGGGTCATGAGTCATCAATGGGTCATATGGGAGGAAGTTGAATAAGATGGACCACCATTAACTTTTCAAATATTGAACTATAGGATTCCCCAAGAGGGTATAGTTAGGAGGTGGTCTAGGAGATCTTTGTGGAGGCTCCATGTGAGAAGTGGATGTGGAGGAAGACTTGACCACAATGGCGTTAGTGGTGTTTTTAGATTTTCACCATGTGTGGGAGGACTTAGTAAATTTGGTTTGGGTTTATTTGATCAAAGTTTGAGATGGCCTTGCTCAAGGGCATGAGTTCAAGTTTATGAGCCATGGTAAAATCCTCTTCAAAGGTTTGAAATGATTGGATTTGAAGAGTAGAGGATATATGCTTCACACAAAAACATGAGAAGAGTTCAATAAGATTAGTTTGTGGAAGGGAAAATGATAGTTGGTTAATGATGCCATGCCATCATGCGATGAAGTATGTGATAGACTCATCATCATATTGTCTAATGGCATAGAGGTATGTGATAGTGATCTTACACATAATATTGATTGAGAAGTGTTCTAGGAATAATTGCACAAGTTGGGTGAAGGAGAATAATGAATGTTGTGGGATGTTCCATTATACCAATCCAATGTGGGACCAGACCAACTAATGACATGGGAAATGTGTGAAGCATAAGGTCTTGATCATGGGTGATAAGGTAGCATGCATGCCTAAAAGGCACAAAGATGTTGTTGTGGGATCCTCCTTACTATTTAATTTAGAGAACTTTGGTAGCTCCCAATATGGAGGATAAGGCTTTAACAAGGAACCTGAAGGGATTGATGGGTTCATTGTAAATTTGATCATATGAGAAGGTGGTTTTGGATCCCAAGGTAGTGGCTTCAAGATTATCCATTCTACTCAATAATGCTTGCATGGGATTGTTAGATGGATGGGGATGAGAAGTTGAAGGATGATGATTTGTGATGCATATGAAGTAGATGGATTAGGTTGTTGATAAGGTTGATGATATGTTTGAGGATGAGTAGGTGTTTGTGGAAGTGTTTGATAAGGGGAATGTAATTAAATGGTTGTGATTGAATGGGTTGAGATAAAGGTTGTTGTTGAGATATGGGGATGTGATAAGATTGGTGAGATTGAGTTGGTTGTTTGAGAGATGGGGACATTATATTGATGTGGTATGTGATGAGTTGGGATGTAAGTGATGGGTGGTTGGGATACTTGAGTTGATTGGTTGGGAAGTATGTAATGAAAGGCACCTTGAGGAGGAGGTTGATGGATTTGAGTTGATTCAGATGGATGGGGTGAAGTGATCACATTGGCATGAACATGGGAAGTGGAGATAAGAGGTAAAGTTGAATTGTGTTGTTCAGGTGGAGGAGGAAGAAAGTGAGACTCTTGTGATAATTGGATGGGATTATTAATATAGTGGATGAAGAGGTGATGGGGATAGAAGGAGTGATATGGTGTTAATACGAGGTAGATTAGGGGAATGGGCATCACCAATTGAGTGGTTTGATGATCATGAGAGGTTGTGGTAGATTTATGGAGACTAGATAGTCATAAAGGGTGATAGGATTAGTGTCAAGGAGTTCTTGAAACTCTCGAGCATCCATGAGGGATGGTAGGAGGTCCAAGAGTCTCTAAAGGAGCAACAGATGGGGGCATAATTGGTCTAGAGGAAATGGAATGATGAGAGATAAAAGGATTGGTTTCAAGATGGGGATCATTTTGGATGACATGGGTCTCATGAAGAGAGACCATAGAAACAAGGGGTTGGGAGACCAAAGGTGTGGTGATCATAGGTGTAGAAGAAGTAGTGACAAGTGTGGAAGTTTCTTGGGAAAGATCATCAAAAGTGGAGATGTTGTTGGATGAGGTAGATTGTTGTGTTTTCTTGGCCTGAGAATGGGTAATAACAACATGAAATAAAAAAACAAAACTTATATATTTTATTAATAAACAAATCAAGCAACAAAATTTTTTATCATCTTGATTATTTAGAATGATGTGAAAAAGAAAGAAAATGGGCTCAAAGGGAACCTAGGAAATGGAAATCTATGGATGGTTTCAGGTAGTTTTGGATGGAGTCCTCGATATACCCAAAGGTACGTGAGGCAAAAATATGTGATGACTATTGGTATGGGGCTTGGTATTGGGGCCTACCCCTCACTTCACTTCACGGTCCCACAATGATAAGGGAGTTGAGTGCTTAGCCAATATACTAGATAGAAAAAAATTATAATGTGGCCAGAACACCACATGATTTCCTATTGGGTGATGAAATCCCAATAGTTCCACCTAGAGGATATGTTTAGATGTGTAGTTTGATGTGTGTGTTTTGGATGTGTGTGATAAGAGTGTATGCAAAAGTTAAACCCCCTAGTTAAACTATATTTCCAAGCAAATATGAGGGGTTATTTTTAGATCCAAAATGAAATGTGGATTCGATGAAAGCAAAAAAAGTGATGCAATGAAATAAAAAAGAGATGGGGAATAAAAACAAGGAATACTGGATAACACTTTTCCTTTTATCTAAATTTTAAAGCAAAAGCAAGCAAAGAAAAAGCCAATCCAAGCAACGCAATCCAACACGATAAAAAACAAAAACACTCCTACTACTTGTGAGGTTAGTAGAAGATGGATAAAAGAAAATGAAAATGAAAGACAAAAATAAAAGACTCACCAAAGAAGGGTGGGTCCCACTAGGCGTGCCAGAATGTTGAAAAATTTCCTCATTCCTGCTTCAGATTAGTGAACTAGTACTAAATAAAATAAGTAACTCTAAATATGTGAGGGTTTAAGGTACCTCGAGATGGGATGATGATGATATGGGTGCAAAAAAAATCCTCCTTCCTAACACCGAGATACTAAGTGACCTACAAATCAAGTGAAACTCAATATAAAAATATTATATTAGTAGATAGATGGGTGGGTTTCCAAAATGTCAGTCCCAGAAGTGAAAAATTCCTAAGATGGATGTCAACCCATGTTTTGATAAAGATAAAAAAATAATATATTGATAAATTGGATGTAGCAAAATATGAACTAAAATAGAAACTGAAATGCTAGATATAAGATAAAAATGCAGATTTGATCTAAATGCATGCAAAGTAAATCAAACTGGATGGGTCGATGGTGACCCGAGACTATGTAGAGAATAGTCGATCGAAGACCGGGTAGGATGAGAAGAATATGTAGAATAACGAGACTGTAAGACCTCATGAGGCTTTGGATCTCGAAGTGATATAGATCTGGAAGAGATGTAAAGTGAAAGACAGAACTTTGCAAGATGATGTGGATCTAGATATTTCACGAAAGGATGTAAGAAATTTATGAAAAATGATGATAGATGCAACAACTATTGATCGATTCAACCGTGACCAGAATAAATTGGTAGTGATGATTGGAGGTTGAAAGGGTAGATCTAGAGGTTATAGAAAGGTAGGATTGAAAGATCTAAGGGTATGAGATAGATAAGAACAAAGAGATCATAAAATGATGGGATAGATGACATAAAAGGAAAATAATAGTGGGGGTAGGTCGACGATGACCAAGTAAGGTTGAAGGTGAGTGAAAATGATGTAGGTCTTAATGGAAATGGATGGGAAGGATGATTTTTAGATTAAAATGAAGATGGTTAAATGCAAGAACTAGGCTCTATGATGAATGAAGAACCTATAAAAAAATGATGATGATGGTTGATGAAAGGTGAGATGGTAAATCTAAGCATGCAAGATGGGAAGAGGACTTCAAAGCTCCAAATATGGGAATTCTATCTTCAAAAAGTCTCTACAATAGTGATAACAACTACAAATACACACTAAAAGGTGAAAGCTAAATTGTAAGAGAGCTAAGAGTCTCTAAATTTACATCATGAGAAAAGGAGGGGAAATTTTGTATTTATAGGGTCGATGGAGACCCGGATGGGTCATCGATGAATGTAGAGAGCCATCTATTTGGGTGGTGGAAGGTGCCCAACTTGAGACAAAATGGGCCCAAAGAGATCATATTAGGTTTTGGGTGATAAGGACAAGCTAGGGTGTCTAGGGAAGATAAAAAAGTAGGTGAGAGGTGGAAAACATTAAATAAAGGAAAATGGATGATGAAATTATTAAATGAAAAGTGGTTGGGTGCTTATGTATAATAAAAAGGATGTTTAGGAAGGATAAAAAGATTAGAGGATGATGTGTATTAGGGGTAATTAAGATAGATAAAATAATGGGATGAGTAAGATAGGATTAAAGGTGGGAAATAATGGTTAAATGTATAAATGGTATTTTAGAGGGAAGGGGAATATTTGAATAGGTGCATGTATGCAAGAAGAGAGTGAATGTGGGGTGAGGGGTAGAATAAAAAAATCATTGGGAACCATTCTCCCAAAGAAATGAATGATATTGTCTTTGTGTAGCATCCTACACACTTATTTCAAATCATCCACATCAATTTGAGGATGTTGGGCACTCTTTACTCATTCTCTCTCATATGCCTATTATTTCAAGCACTGGATTTCACCCTATAAATACCTAATAAATCCCATGGTCTCTTGATAAACGTCCTTTAGATGAGCTGTATTTGGATACTTAACATGTATAATATCCTCTCTCATGATAAGGGGTTTTTAATTTAAGAGGATCCCACCCACGCATAGTAACTAACAGAGGTCAAAGTTTAGGATTAGTGGTCTATTTATGTTTCCATTGTTCATTCTTTTCATGTTACACCTTAGTCATCCCCGCACCTTTATCCTTTCTCACACATATGTTCATATAGGTCTAAACAATCTTCAACATTACGTGGCTTCCCACAATATGCACACACATGATTCTTAGGACACTCACACTGATAAGGATTTGGTGATTCAAAAGTATAACATGTGCCACGTGTGAACCTTCCTCTACCACCATGACATATAATCCAATAACCAACTCAAAATCCACCATCTCCATGGTTGTTCCCTTCATTGGATTGTCCCTCTTACGCTTGAGAACTACTTGTAACATTGGTATGTCACAATCTAGTCTCACATGCCTCATGAATATGGTCAATAAAATGATTATCAACTATATCATGAGTGTGTGAGTCGTAAATCTTATAGCACATAGAGATGTTCTTTTGTGTTATGTGTTACAAGAGGGGAAATTCCATACATCATGATTCTTGTGGAAAATCTCACAAGGTGTTAACAAGGTGGGAACATTCCTACGTGGAAAACTATCCTTCGTATGTCCTTCCACTTTCCGATCAGTTCACTTTAACCCACTATGTATCTCATATGCTGAATTTGAAGATAATTTTTCCAATTGTGTAGCCATCACGACTATTTGCACCTCAAGAAAAGGAATTACCCCTATATCTACACTCCCAACTACTTTTGCGCATAGAAATGCTTTTAAGGCATTGCGTGGATCACTAAATATTATATGTGATGAATTCCTTGAAAAGTAGTCATCAAGCCTCCAACAAACCACTGAGTATGTTGGCTCTGATGGATATCATAGGATATCTTAGAAAAAAAGTTTTATACCACACGTCATACTCCCTTACACTTGTAGACAATCCCTACTTGATGTCCTTTAACATGCTAATACTTTGTTTCTCAAACTCAAGAATGTGGATTTCAGCTAAAAATGTAGTGCGCAAAGCATCATAATCCATTGTAGTCTGATGTGGATTATATTTTCTATACCAACTATGCACTTTCCCTTGAAGTGTTTTGGAAAACTATCTTTCCTTCTTATCAGGAGGTGTTATTCACTTAGCTATCCATAATAACTCACACTTATATACATGCTCAACTACATATTCTACACCCATATACTCTGGTAAGTGAAGAGACATCTCAAAGAATATTTGAGGTGTCTTCTTTGTGGTTGTTGAGGCTGTGATGGCTATGATGGTTGTTGTTGTGGCTATTATGGAACTTGTGTTGGAGTGGGGTGACATATTGAACCTAAACCTCCACTATAATTTCCTCTACATGGTGGCTAACATGAGCCTCCTGAGCTTCTCGTCATGAATTGTGGTACTATAGATCAACTCCTTTGTGTCCTAGTAGTTGTGCTAAACCGGGCACTAACCATCTTTTCTATAGTTGTACCTATAGGATTTCTTCCAATGGGTTGTGTGCCAAAGCTATGTTCTAAAGATACATTTAGGAAAGTACCCCAAAAAAATTATCTCAAAAATGGCACCTACTACACCACCATGTGCGCATCTTTGATTTGTTGTGCCTCTTGAGTGGTAACAAAAATATATCTACTCGTATCTCCTACCCAAAATGGAAATCCTCCTTTCTCACCTTCACTATGATGCTCTTTTACAACAACCTCTAGATCCTAAACACCTTGTGTAAAGGATAGGTAGCAGAGACTAGCTCGAGATGTGAAACCATAGTTATCATTATCTCCTCAAACTCACTCACATCAGATGTCGATGGGGTCTCTCTCTACCGCACTTTCCTAATGTCGGGAGGATATGGTCCTAGGGTCTCTCACCTTCTACGAGGCTCTCATCACTTCCACCAATCATCATTATTCTTGACCTCAATGCCTCATCAACCACCCTCTCTCGCACATCATTATACCCGAGTCATCTTTGCTCTCTTGTTATTTATTCTATGAAGGTTTCTTTTATCCTTCCCATACCTACTTCTTTCCCCCTATGTGTGGTGGGGTTTTAGCTCACCATAGGTAGGTTATCCATTCCTATTTCAACCATCAAGATATTGATAGCTAAAGGTTTCATGTGAAAATAATATTCTCTTAGATCATGTAAAAATCAAAACTATGCTTCATGTAGTCATTTTTATACCCCTAGAACAAGATTCTAATCCCATGTGTGTCTTCCTATCACCCAACAGGCATTGGGCGCTCACCCGAGGTACACGTGGGCACCTAGCCCCTCCTTTATATGAGTCTTGTGAGAATACATCCTTAATGAAAAATTTAGATGCATGAAAGAAAAGAACCATGCGTTCATTCTAAGAGCTTAGGATGAGTTATCATATCAATGCATCCATTCAAATAACAAAAGAGAAGTATCAAATAGAATACAAAACTAATTCATAACACAAAGGAAATGCACTAGGATTATGTTCATGAACAACATATATATTTTAGAACAAAACCTTATATTCATGTTAACAAGTTCAATAACCACATTACATTCATTAAGGCCATAACAAACCAATATAACAATGCAGATCAAATTCATGCATTAGGACCCTAAGCTATGCTTTCCACATTACAAAACTGGTTACAAACCCATCCCTCTAAATATTCCATCACTCCTATAGTTCTCCTAATCCCAACCCAAAGGATCCTTCATTATTCCTTGAGCTTCACCAATCCAAATACGCATGAGGTTGCTCTTGGTTTGTGTCTCTCTCCATTTTCTTCTACCCAAGAATCTCTATATATAGCTTTAGTCTCCACCGCCATGCCTTCCTAAGATAACAGATCGGTTGCCAAGTGTCCATGTGGTCCTCTAATGGAGCATTCTTCCTTTGATCCGAGCTCTCCACTCTTTACATTGATGTCTTTCTAGACCCTTTCATCACAAGTATGAAATATTCCTTTCTTGACCATACAACCTGTCAGGTGACACCTTATCCACTCTGCATACTAGACAGTCACACTTTTCTCGTGTGCTACCTGGAATGCCAAATATGGCTAAGTCGCAAACCCCCTATTTTTCCTTGTGCATGCGCCTTAGGTTCTACCAAACCCTTCCAAAACCCCCGTCCTACATTCCCTTCTTCATATAGGCCCCACACACCCATGCACCTTCTTTTACTTAGCCAATATTATGAGGCCCAACACTTCCTATGGGAAAGAGTATGTCAAAATAATGTACTCCAAGGTATAACTGCATAGCACACCTTCCCACTAATGATTAACAAATTTTGTCCACATTGCATCCATACCGAGAGTGCTTGATAGTATTTTTGTCTCCAAGATTCCTTCCTATCCAGACACCTCTGTTAGCCATGTAAGATGACAACCATTGGCATAATTTTACTAGGAAAAAAAAAAAAATGTCTCATACAAGAAGTCATAAATAATGTATTTAACCCACTTTCATGCATTAAAATTAGGTCTAGTGCTAGATCTTTGAGGAAAAATGTCTTGGCCATCATTTATCCAATTCTTAATGCTCTCAAAAGATAGTTGGAACACTATCTACATGCATTATCCTGGTAGAAAGATTGAAAAGGAGGTCCTGGGAAACGAAACAAAAATTTAGTTATTTTATTACCAATATAGCTATGTGTGTTGATACATCATCTAAACAATCTCAAAGCTCACTCGAAGTGCACACACCACCAGGTCCATCCTTTGTTATGATTAGCAATATATTAACATGCATGTTCACATTTACCATTCATAACCATAAAAACCAATTATTCAAGAAGATATATCAGTAATGAAAATTCAACAACACATATAAATAAGGAAGATTAATCAACATAAAGAATGATCAATAATATTTGAATCCCCATAATCCCATATTTAGATCTAGTTACGTTGGAAATCCTTACACAATCATCTATAACAAAACACAACTTATTCTATAACACATCTACTAATTATGTCATATAGTACTTACAATCAATATTGGATCATGCGCACAAGCTTCAAAACTACATATACCAATGGATCTCTTAATAACATTAGATCTCAAAACACTTACATGTATACACATCCATCCACACAAAGATGCATAACCTAAATATATATAAGGTGGGGACTTTCCCTTCACCACCTCCATGCACTTTCCTAATAATAGGCATGCTTATAATATAGTGCATGCTTTTTTATAACTTGTGCTAGCTATATATTGAAGTTATAATTAAACCAAATCTTACATGATTTAATCCTATTATTCGTTTTATCCATGCATGTTATTTATCTATTCCCTACATGATATTTTCCTAGTTATGGATCCTTGATGTGTGTCCCAAGTTAACCTACTTTTTATATCTTTATATCTTTCTTGGATGCCACACCAACTCTACTTTTCTATTTTTATCCGTGTTTTAGAAAATAAAATAAGTCCCAAGACTGTATGCACATGCATGAACCTTCATGCACCAACCCTTCCCGCATGTGTACGTCCCTTCACACACCTCTTTCGTGTGGTCCCTAACCTCTGCACATGGCTACTAATTTTTCATTTTCACCACTCAACACTTGATGTAGAAACATGAAGTTTCTTGTGCATTATTACCCTTCTTGGTCCTTATGTATTTTGAGATAGCCTCGAGGTTAAGTTTCACTTATTATTGCACTATTCTTGAATCCTCTCCAATCAAGTCACTTATGTATGAAAAAGGATCGAGTAGGTGTGGAAATGAAACTAAGCATCTCAAGTGCTTCGTAAGGGGCCAAAACATGACCGAGATGAGTTGATTTAAGCACATTAGTAGGAACACCAAGATCTACCAGATGATTAGGATACTAAGAAGGATAAATCTCACCTGGTTCAAGTTATTTCATAGGGTGTTATTTGACCTTAGACCTCTTATAAACATCCATAGAAGGAGATACTTTAGCATCATCAAATTGTTTCCTTTTTCTCTTGAGATAAACATGCATTCTCATCAGAGACCTTATGAGATGAAGTGAGAGGATATTTCCTAGGAAATGAAAGTGTTTCACCACCTTAAATTCTTGAAACCTTATTATTTTTATACCATTTCTTAGTCCTCACGAATTACAGTCATGGTTCCTTTAGCATCCTTGTACCACATCACTTTCTCCCACATTCGAATACTCGGTGGCGAGTGGAAATTAGCTCAAATCGGTGTACTTGATATTCTTGATGGCTAGAGATGGTGATGGAACAAGGGATGAAGGTGTGTGTGATATTTTAACTTGATCTATATACTATATTTAGTAAGTCACACTCCACCCTCGGATACTATTTTTAGATAATTTTTTCCAAGTTCCTGATTTTTTAATTTGTCGAGTTCTAGACTTGTAGAATTGCACAGAGGTTTCAAAATTATTGTTTTTTAATTTTTAACAATTTATTTTTTAGAATGGATATGGTTCCAACTTAATAAAAATATAATTTTGCATTATGAGTGTCATATTGATATGAAAATGGTCTTGTTTGATTAGGTTTTTTAATGTGGTTTCATGCTCCAATATTTAGCTATTTTTATCACCGTAACTTCAAGGATATGAAAAGGAAATATTTTTCTCCAAAATTTTCCTTTGGATGCTATAAAAATTTAGGAAATCAATGTAAATGAGGTTTGTTTCATCATCAAGGTGTTATGAAATGCAAGTTACAAGCAATGTTTTATGGAAAATAAAGCAATGATCAAAGAGTTATGAGTGAATTTGTAGTTTTAGCGGTGGAGGGTTTGTAGAAATATTGGAATCATAAAATCATACTAGTTCTGATGGAGGTAGGGAAAAAATAAAAAATGACTTAAAATGACTACGTATTTTCTTTATACTCATCTCCCATCACTAACCTAGCTAACTCACACCTTAACCCATTTTTGACCCATACTAATTAGCTCGGGTTAAATGACATGAGAAAATGGGGTTAAAAATTACTAAATGGATCTCAAATGTCCCCATGTCCCTTACAATATTCAATAATGGAAAAAGGTAAATTAGGGGTGTAAAATGTACTTATGGTTTTGTCATCATGAAAGGGGGTATGGGAATGCAAGTTGTGAAGTTGAGAAAACATGCCTAGTGAGCAAGTGATGAGTCTTAAGTGATGAAACTTGATCTCCTCATTTGGTGGAATATTATAGTGTCCCCATATCCCCTTAGAAAATTTACAAAGGTACATCAACCCCTCATAATTGTTCCTAGGGTCTTTCCATCACATGGAAGGGGCCAAGTTATGTTGTGAGGGGAAAACACATTTCTAACACCTTATGTGACACTTTAAGTGACAAAACTTCAAAACATGAATCTCTCATCATGGTGGCACATTATTGTGTCCCCCATATCTTGCTTTAATTTTTTTAAAGGGATAGAGGGACATCGGGGGCATCTAAGTGTGCATTTTCCACTGTTGGAAGCTCGGTGTCACCATTACACTTGCTAAAAATTACCCGACAGAGTGTCTTCTTATTCCAAGATCTTCACTTGGTGTTTCCTAGGAATATATTATATAATTTTTAGTCAAAAAACCTAATGAATCCATTTCAAGCATTTTCAAACCTTGTTTAGAACCAATTTTTGCAATTTAGGCCCCTTTTCAATTCTAGTCACGAGCGGTTCTTGGAAGGTCAAATTACCACCAAATAAGTATCTACATTTTTTCCAACTCAACATATGTGATATGTGGAGGGTCCCATTTGATCCAATTTTTCCTTTGAATCATCCTCCAACTCTCCTTGGAACTCCCAGAATCCTTAGTTGAATCTCCACTAGGATTGAAGGTCTTTTTCCGCATTGTCGGACACATATCTATAAATCTTCTCCTTAGAATCCTTTGATATATTTTTAAAAATTAAGTAGGAATCCTTATATTTTCAATGAGTATATTTTTCTTAAAAATTCCTCTTGAGGATTGTGATATATCTGGAACAAGTCAAGTATATTTTTCACCATTTTTCGTTTCCATATACCATGTTACAAATAGCCCGCTATTACATAAGTTGTTCATAAACATTAATTTTCTTCTAAAACTTTCATAAAATACTTCAGATGATTACATAACTCTACTAAAATATTCTTGTATGCTTTAAAATTTCCTTGTTCATTTCTGGAGGATTCTCACCAGAGGCAAAAAGACCAAAAAAGACCTTTTAGAGCCTCCAAAAGCATTTATCTTTTTATAGATCTCCAAATCTTCATGAATAAAATTTCATACATCCCATGTACATGAAACACACTTGAAAATCACATCATGAAATTCTTCCTATCCATTAAGCTGAGTTGGTCGGAGAACATGTTTACATTGACTAGGAGAGGGATTTTCAAATGAGGATTAGGTTGTCATGACAAAAAAATGAATTTTTCATGCTACGCATTTTGCATGAAAACAAATGGTTATAGCTTGGGGACTTGTTCTAGATTGAGAAAATGAGGAAAAGACAAGCACAAACTCCATAATCTCAATACATTAATTTTGGAACAACGAGAGGGAGAGGTGAATCCTTTCTTCTCAAAACATTCACAAACTCAGTAAACTATTCAATCTAGATCACCATTAAGCATGACAAAGTAATGATATTCAAACATGAGAAAGGAGTAATAAAATACACATGAACACAATATTTACTATGGAAACACTTTAAGAGATAAAAAACCACTAAAATCAATGAACTACCTTGGAAAAAGTGTCCTATAAGGTTACAAGGATTTAAACTATTGAGCATCCATCCAACTTGAAGCTATAACTTGACCTTCTACAAGCTACAACTTACATGGAACCTACAACTCCCAATAATTTAGTAAAGCACCCACTAACATTCTACAAGCTATAACTTACAAGGAATTTGAAACTCCCTACTATGATAAACATCCACTTAGACTTCTTAAAGCATGTTTTTATAGCACTCTTCTAGTTATCTCACACAACAAATTGTGATCTCTAAATAATATCTTATATATTCACTATTCACCTCTCCTAGTATACCTCTCTTATCATCTTCATATGTTGCAAAATACTTTGTCATGCAAGGATTATTTCACATGTAAATTATTTTCATGTGTCTCTCCTTGAATTACCCTCTAAAGTACTCACTCTCTCATGTGTTCATACTGATGTAAAATTACATTCATGAAGGCATTACATACATACTTTGTTTTTCCGTGTCTTACATGTCCTTGAGCTCCTTCAAAACATGGTCATCAACTACATATTCTTATACACGCTCCTTCACAAACCTTAACCTAATTACAATAATATTCATACATCCTCATCTCCCTTTCTTCAACAACATATTTTCATGCACAAGAACAAGTTTATATTTGTAGACACAAAATCATGCACTTGGGTACATTTCTAGGTCCTAAAAGCATACTAGTATTTACATGATTCCTAACCAAGAAAAATTGTCATTGACAGCTATATTTCACCTCTTGTATGTGTTTATTGTTTTATATTTGATCCCACACACCCTACATCTCAGTCAGAATTTATGTAGTCTTTTATTTCACCTAAATGTTATACATGCTCAAACCCCATTCACCCGAAGCGCACAAAGCTACCAGGTCCCTCCTTTATATTTGATTTCCAAGATACTAGTATGTGTTGGAGGTGAAAAGGATTGAGAGGGGGAGGGTGAATCAGTCCCCAATAAAAATTTCTCACTTATACTTCAAACCCTAAACACACAATCTCATGAAGCACACACATCAAAACATATATTATTCACAATGAAATGAACTTAATATAAGGATCACAAGATAAACTCAAAAAAATATTAATTCTCAAATCAGATCAAAACACTTTATTTATTTTCAAATAAGATCAAAATGAATTGATGTCTTAAACAATAGCCAACACGATATAATGAAGAGATACTAAGACAATCAACTTTGTCTCATGAATACATAGAATGATATATTTCTTTGGAAATGATTACAACTCAATATCAGATCTGAATACACTTTTGAAACTTGCAAATAGCATCAATATGATATGAATATAACATCTAAGCACAAACATCCAAATCTTCCCTCCTTATACAACTCGTTCTCAAAGAAACATCACCATATTTGCTTTTCTCGGCTCCTCCTCATGAAGACTTAACTCAATATAATACTAGAATGAAATTCTAGGGGTTTTGGGGTAGGAACAAGATGTTTTTCTTTTCAACAAAGGGTTTTTCAAAATAAGATAAAAAGGGGTTCCAAAAAATATTAGCACCATTGTACCCAAAAATTCATTTTTATAGCCTCTCCTTGATTAAAATTCAAAATAGGTTGGTTTCCCTCTTTTTTCATCACCATACTAGCCCAAAAAAATACCATAGAATCACTAGAATAGTCACAATTGACCCATATAGGTTGGCCTAGCAAAAAAACTTCATCCATGCACCAAAATCCCAAAACCCTTGCATTGGAATGACAAAAATACCCTCATTCCAAAACCATGCTTATTCATGACCCAAAAAAATATCACACATGATTAAAATAAAATTTAACATCCATACATGGTTGTAATTTAGCTCAACCAATCAAATTATTTCATTTAATGGGCCCAATACTCTTTATACTTCTCAAAATTGTTGTTTCTTACACCCTTCAGGACCCTGGAAACTTCATTATGCCACAAAATGACTTAAAATAAACCAAAATATGTCATGTAACCACTTGATGGAAATTACAGAGCCTATAGAAAACTTATAAGTAAGTTATAAGCCTAGAAAAAAATCTCTTGCTTAAACAACAAAAACTTTTGTCTTCACCAAATCATCCTGCCCAAAATGTTGTTTCTAAATATCAACTGATAAAAACATTTATAGGAACATTAAAGACCTATAAATGGATTTATTTGTTCCTAATTCATCCCTCTTCACATTAAAGGTGATATAGATCATCACATAATCCATATCATGATTTAATCAACTCAAAACATGCGAAAAACACATCCTTTCATGCATTGGAAAAAACATTCATATCCAAAGAATGTCATGGAAACCTCATTAAAACACCTCATCATGAGAAAAAAATTATATCACTAGAAATCTCTCTAAATCCTCTTTCGAACACATTTTGAATCATCTCAAAAATCCACCTCATTTTACCATGTAATTTCGTGAACATGTCCTAAAACCTCCATGCACATGAATATCGGATCACATACATTCCATAATATCAATTTAGAAATACCGCTTTTGGAAAAATATGTCCCAAAATATTATTCTTCAGAAATTGACATATTTAAGTGGGGCCCACTCATCATCATGACCTAAAACATACCTTATGGAAAGATAATATGGTCCTCTACATCATAAAATAATCAATTTTGATGAAACACTCAAATACGGGTCACTATACCTCTTCTTCTCCAAACAACTCCTACTAGGGTTTAAATAGGGTTTTTGACCACTTTATCTTCTTAACATTCATTAATAAACACTTGATGATAAAATGAAATAATTATTTTTGAAAAGTCTTATACTCACCATAGAAACATCCTTGAAATTGTAGCCATTTTTACACCCACCAAAGAACAAGGGAATCCAATGCATGCCATTCTATCACCCAGCGGGCGCTAGGTCCTCACCTAAGGAACACACAGGTTTCGAGTTTCTATTTTATGTGAGTTAAGTGGGAAATCATCATATATGATAGGAACTTAAAAAGAGTGAGTGGACATGAGACATACATTCATCATAGAGCTCAAAACGACTTCTAGATCAACGCAGTCATTTCAGATAAAAGAATACTTAACAATTTATAGAACTGAACTGAAAAGGAAATGTATAGGAGTTTATATTCATTCATATAACACACATGAAATAGAACTACATAGATATATGTATAAACCAAAGTCTATTGTATTTATATTCCAACATCTCTAACAACCTCATCACATGCATTAGATCCATTATAGAATATCACAGTATGGTAGACCGAAGTCATACATCATAACTGGATTAGATTCCTCCTAAACATGAAAGGAAAATTTCATACCCAAACCCCTTGATACATCCTTTCCCTATAGGTCATCTACCCAACCCAACCCAATAGATTTCCTTGCAGGCATTTCTGCGAGCTCCGCTCTATATTGATCTCTCTCGCCCCTTAATTCCTCTACGGCGCTTGTATTTATAGGCCTCTTGATTGCCAACCCATCTTTCTAAGGCTTTAGATCAGTCATGAAGTGTCCAAATGTGGTCCTCCATGGGAGCATGCTCCTCTAGGCCTACGATCTCCACTCCCTACTATGACGGTCTTCTATAAGCTTCCATCGCAGGGCATATTCCTTCCTAGGCCAACTTGTCGCTAGGCTGGACACCTTATCCACTCTGCATGCACAGTCGGTCATGATTTTCACGTGTTCTGCCTGATATGCCAAATATGGCTAAGTCCTGAAATCCTATTTTTCCTTGCACACGCGCGCTACTTGTTCTATTAAACCCTTCTAGAACCATGTCCTACGCACTTTCTCCTTGCAGGCCCTTCTTGTACTTAGCCAATAAATCAGGGTCCCAAAATCACCCCATACTATACTTGTTCTCCACCCACGGAACACATCTTCAAAGAATAAGGGAAAAAAGAATTGGGAAAGATGAAAGAATTGGGAAGTGTTGTTCTTCTGTTGTAACAAGAGAGGAGGAAAATATTTCTTCAATTCGGCCTCTAATTTATTCTAGGCATCAACTTCATTTTGTGCTCTTTGGTAGAGGTCACCGACTAGGGTGCTTACCTCATCAAAACTTTGTCTGTATCCTTGAGTATTCATTACCTCAACCACCCCTTCTAGTTGCTTGCCCACATCCTCAAGTACATCCATCCCCTTTGTGATTTGTGGGTACAACCCTTTCATCTGTTTCTTGACTAAACCTCGTAGGACTTCAATGTATTTAGAATTCTTCTCAACCTCACCCAAGATCCTATCCTGCTCCTCTCTATTCTTTTTGTTCTTATTTTGGAATTATTTGAGCTCTTCCTCATGAGTGGCGACAAGAATTCTTGTCATTCTATCCCTATTTACACAAGTATCATACGTGGCCTCAACACTTTGGTCAAAATTTTTACATCATCAAGGACCTTGTTGTACTTGAAAATGATTACTACTGATCTTCATTCTATCTTCCCTTTCCGGGTGCGTGATATTTCTTCCACGAGTCTAAGGCCGGTGGTCACCTCTCCATGGTGAGGATACATGTTAAGTCTTCTAGGCACTCTAGGGAAGATCCATAATTTTGCGCGGGTGGTGTTAGGTCTGGATGCTTCAAAAAAATGACATCTGTGATGGATTCTACCTTCTTGTATACCTTGCGTACCCTTGCCTTTTCTTCCCTTAGTTCACGCTTTAGCTGCATGATGATTAGTTCCTCCTACTTTAAGTCCTTGTTCCTTTCTTTGAACTCTTCTTCCCTCTTCTCTAGTTCTACCTATAGGAATTTTACCCTTTCATTCCTCTGAATAACACGGCTTCTAGTTGAGTTGAGACCTTATTGATGCATTATAGACTTGTTCATCCAAAAGCTACTAAGCGCTCACCAAGGGTTGTCTCCTTTTGAATCGGGCACCTTTATTACTTCCCCTTGCTTACCTTGAATTTTTTCTCATTGATGTGGGACTCAGTTACCCAAGAAATCATTTTCCTCGTCTAAGGGTATGCACCTTCCTCATCAAATGACTTCATGGCCAAGAGTTTCTCTATTGGTACTTGTGCTTTGGAAATGCACGTGCAACACCTTGTTTGGATCATCAATATAGTCCATTCTTGGTCTCTAGATCTCCATGCACTTTCCTCATGTGTGCATGCCCTTAGGAATAGTTACCATCAGACTAGGGCCTCTTACGCTACCATGATCTTTTCTTACAATTTCCTCTTTATCTTCATTCATAACTATATCAACGTTGTGCTCTGAATCTTGTTCTACTAAGGCTTCAATGATTTTTGTTGCTTCTCTTTTTGCCACCTCATTTATCTTCTCCTACGTGAGGCTTGGAGTCTGATTTTTTGTACTCATTTCTTTGTTTCCTCCCTTATCTTGGGCACCTTCCTCCTCCTGGATATCCTTCCTCTGTATGAAAAGAAACCCATTTCCTCTTCTTCACCCTCTTCCTCTGAATCATGTACATCAAATAATGGCGGTTCCTAGATTCCTTCAGGTTCATGATCTTCATCATCATCCTTCTCTCCTGTGTAGGCCTCTAAGCTCTTTGTGTCCTCCAAATCAGCCTCCTTTATCACCTTCTATTTCTTCCTAACTGGGGATTCTAGTATAGGAGATTCAACTCTTTCTTCTTCATCCTCTGGTGATTTCTCCTTTGTGATAGGATTTTCTTGTTTTGGTGCCTCCTCTCTGACTGGAGACCTCTTCTTACGCGTGTAAGTGCTAGTTCTAGCACTTGTCCCTGGGGCACCCACTTATGGTGTACTTTGGACACTTGGTGCCTTCTTCCCTTGCACCTCTTATTTTCCTTTTCTTCTTTGGCATGGGCTTCTTTCTTCCCATGGAATCATTAGGAATAGAGACATCACATTATAGGTATGCACCCTTTTCAAACTTTGGTCTTATGTGCAGATATACCCTTACCATGGTTTCTCATGTTATTGGAAAAGTCAGGGGCTTTGTCATTTGAGCTTCGTGGGAAACATACCTCTCCATGTACATGCACTTCTTGGGGTAAATGATCTTTACGCACATCTCCCTATGGTCTTGATCTACCTCACTAAAGTTGAATCTTAGTCATTTTTCCTCTTTAAACCTATTTACCCATATTTGGATATACTTGATCGGTGAAGGAGAAGGGGAGTTTGCACTAGGGGTCCATATTTTCATCTATCAACTTAAATCTACCAATGCAGAAATGTTGGTATACCACAAATTTGGCTTCTCTATCAATGAGCACCGGCGGTTGCTCTAGGATCCTCTACTCCACTCTGAATGCATCCCTTAAGCGTTTATACCTTTTTCCGAGGCACACCTTGTGAGCATCCGTCATGGTATCGTAAGTGTACTTTCTGCAAATATTTTCACGGTAGGGTCTTCCTCCGGATATTCCTAAAAAAACTTACCTACGCATCTGCACTCTAATATCGTAGAATAGAATTTTCAAGAGGACATTTCCAAAGAGTATCTTTTCTCCTTCCTGCGCATTCTTTGATAATTTCATCTACAATGAAGGCTAAAAATTATAGATGGTGCCTTTTGAAATTTTTCTTTAGACATTTAACCATGCCTTATTTACTCGCATCCACCTTTCTTGGTCATTTAGTTTTGTCACCAAAGCGTGACCATTCTCATGAAAGGGTCTTAGATCTCTACGACATCAAAGTATCGTGACCCCTTATTATAATCATAAGTGGTGAAAGTTACTTTGATGGCTTCCTTGTCACCAGTGTCATCATCTATACTTTCTCCTTCACAAATGAGGCTTGTGAATCCTTAAATCAGCTAAGGAGTTATGTGCATCTTGTACCCTACAAATTAAAAGTGATCCTTGTATATGCGTGACATCAACCAATTGATATAGGTTCTCGGGTTTTCCAAAATAAGGTAACTCATAGAGTTGGAATAATCCCACCTTCTCAAACTTCACTTGTACCTCATCGCCGATGCATCCTAGAATTTACTAGATAACACCCTAGTCGAACTAGAACATCACTCAGTCTTGACTAAGTGCTCACCCGAAGCACGCAAGGTCCCTCTTTAGGGTTGTTGTAGCAGGATGTTAGCAAGATGAAGGAAGAAACATATAGATTCATAACTAATCCATCATTCTATAATGCATACTATGCTCAGATCTATGAAAGAACAAGCTTAAACAGTAATCATGATTGAATTAATAACATGCACTATGCAACTATACACAGAATGACACTTAGGTTCAGCCAATATCTTCCTTCTATTCATAAATATAGAAGCTTCTTATAGTAATGACAGTCTATACCAATACACATGTAGATCTTGTTATACCCAATTTTTTTCTCCTTTTTAGTCTGAGTAGCATCAAAGATATGGCATGAAGCTTGACGTTAGATAGATCATGATGTGTGTCGTTTTGTAGTCGGAGATGTGATCTAACTAGCACTCAAATTTGTGGAGAGATGGATAGCACTTTGAAAGGATTTGATCTGACCGTCACTATTTTAGGTTGTGTCTTTCAACCAAGGTAAGAGGACCTATCATTGTAACCCCCAAATGATGAAGGAGATGAATATATCCCTCAATTTATGAAAATAATATGAAAAGGCCTTGGGAAAATATGATCAACACTCTAATTATGACCTTCACAAGTTGTCACTCCCAGATTATGGAGATATTTTCAATGCAAGGCAAGGGTTACTGAAGACATTATATGATCTTGATTTGCCTTGTGCATTTTTATAGATAGGTTAGATCCTTTTGTTGACACACAATGCAATGCAGGGGTAGTATGGGTAGGATTAGTTTATATGAATGAATGTTTTTGGTGGGGTGTTGACAAGAAAAATTGGGATATATTAGATCTTTGAAAACCTCTACAATACTTGAACAACTATAAGATAAAATGTTTCAAATAATCAGGATATTATTTCAACCAAAAGAGGCATAAATGGAATCCCAAGTTGTAATCTTCACACAATCTTTGAGAATTCACCATAAAATCTTGAAGTATAGAACTCAATTAAACACAAAATCCTTGATCAAACCATGCCTAAGGTACCCCCAAAGGCTTACAAGCAATCTCTGTAATCAAGGAAGGTAAAGTGATTTTAAATTTGTTTATCTCTTTATCAGATGAAGGCTCTTCTGAACATGAGATTACAAATGCCACTAAACTATCAACAAGAAATGGAGATTTTGTGTGATTTCTAAAGAGTTTCAATGTTAGATTGCAACAAGAACAATGAAAACTATTTGCAGGAATTTAAAAATGATAACAGACATCATATTGCCTAGAAAAACATAGATTAACTCAAAATCTTGTTAGATTCATCAGTAGGGGAGAGTTTCATGAACAATCTCAGAGCTGTGTGATGGCTATACACTTGTAACCAACTCACATACATGAAGATCCAACACAGAAGAAATTATTCTAGTCCTTTGGTGGGTTTCTCGAAAATGAGCTTTCTCTCAGAATTTGCTCATGATTTTTAACTTCCCAAACCTCTTGCATGTCTCAAAACATGCATTATATATCTCTTGCCATCTTGGAGCCTTCTTTCCCAAGAAAAGAATATGCCATGGGATCAAGTTTGTTACAAAACAATCCTCATGATTCAATGAAAATGACATCAAATAGAAAAACATTCGCAAGTTACCAAGTGTGCCAAAAATATTAAATCATTACAAATATCTAGATCATTATCCATCCTAAGGCACGTTTTTCATCATTGAGGCATGTAAACACCTTTTACTCATCATTTTCATCTTTTTACCTTTTCAAATTACCTCTACAACTTTTGATTTTGTCATTTCACATTTTTAGACAGATTAGGGAAAAATTATTTCAAAATCACCTTAGATCAAAGAATTAAGCCATGAAAGTGATGCCAATGATCCTGAAGGCCAAGACAACACAAAATAACTATAAATTTGATGAATTTTGATGCAAAAATTGTGATTCCAAGCTTCTTGGAGCTCCCATGGCGGTCAAAACAAATGGATGCACAGCAACCGTCAATCTTATCCATATTTTAATCCTAGCCCTCCATGTGGAAGATGCAGACTTAGAAATAAGCTTGAGTTACCTTTTTATTTTTTTGGATAAGGCCAAACACATGGCAAAAATGTTTGGAAGCATTAGGGCTCATTTTTGACTTTTCCACCTTTTGGAAAAATGGAAAAATTTGAATTTTTCCCCACCCCTCTGCCTTTTAATTTTGGAGCTGCCATGTGGCACACTATGGGTCCCATTGGGATCACGCTTCAATTTTGCGCATTTCAATTTTTTTTTGAAAAATTGGAAAATTTTCACTTTTTTTGCCCTGCACACACGCACTTCCGATTTCTCCCTCACCACGTGTCTCCTTGTGATTTGTCACGGGCCAGCGCTCCAAATTTTGATTCTGAGCCCTTTTTGCAAAAGGGAAAAATTCCCTCCTCCTACTAGCCTCGCCGCTTTGTCCGCTCTACCCGCCATGTGTCACTCATTGATTTGCTTGTAGGCCTGCGGCTTAAATTTTTGCCTTAACTCCTTTTTCCAAAAAGGGAAAAAATCCCCATTTCCCTCTGTGGCCCACACTTCCTCTCTGACCCTTAAAATGTGACACGTGTCTCACCTGGATTGGAGCAGAGCCATTTTTCATTTTTCACCTTTTAGACAACAAAGGCAAAAAGTCATAAAATTTTCCTTCGGCCCCTTCTTCCGCTTTTTGCCTTTTTGGACATGTGTCCTTTCCTAATTTTTGTGGCGATTCAGTCCAAAATTTTACTTTAAACCATTCAAAGTTGAAAAAATTCAAAATCACCAAAACCTCTGCCCCACCATTTTGAATTTTCCTAGACACGTGTCCTCATGTGATTCGCCACAAAATGATCAAAAATTTTACCTTAACCCTTTGAGCCAAAAACACAAAATTTCATAAGTTTTTCTGTACCACCCGCATCCCCTCCGATCAAAATACTTCCATGCGTCCTCCTCTGGTTGGCTGCGGGGTTTCGGGAAAAAAATTTGACTTAGGAAATTTTGCAAAATAAAGCCAAAATTTTCAAAGGAGATCCGACTCCCCACCTCTCCTCAGCCAATAAGAACATGCCATGTAGGAAACTTTGAAAAAGGTGGAGCCGTGGAGCCAAATTTGCCACTTTTCCAAAAAAAAAAAAATGACAAGTTAGAAACATTTCCCGCCACACCTCGGCCAATGAAAACCCACCACGTTGCCAATACCTTCTAAGGATGAATTTGATGGGCAAATGACACCCGTATGACCGTCAAAATGCAAAAAATTCAAAGGATGCCCTAGAATTCAATTTTTTCACCAAGGATGGTAGATTTTTCGATTTTAAATCAACTGAACCATGAGTTCGAACATTTTCAACCTTGGGATTGGATTTTCAATTTCACACAAGTATGATTTGATCAATTTTGATTTTTCCACAATCTGGCAAAGGGAAAAACGACATAGCCTATAAAATCGAAAAACTAGGGCACAGAAAAGGGAAAACTTGGATTATTCCTTCAAATTAGGGAAAAACAACAAGTTTGTGAGCATTTTTAAAGAATTTCAATTGGAGGGGAAGAAATACAGACCATCAAATCAAAGGATAAAATGTTTTTGAGTAGATATAAATTTAAAAATTTAGGGCAACATGGTGTAAGGTCAAAAATGGCACCAACATCAACTCCTGCTTGGGGATGGGAACTCCCAGTGAGTGCCACAAGGAAAAATGTAGACCAAGTGCCAAAATATCCATTGGGCAGAGGAGTCAATACGTAAGGTAGTCAAAAACTAGAACCATCCTTCAAAAATGAGCTGAGAAACTGACTAGAATGGCTGCCAAGAACAAGGGCAAACCACACACCAACAAAAAACAAAAACAAAGAAAAAAACAAAGAATATACAACTGTATAATTGGTACATACCTTTGATTTGGGGATTAATCCAAGAAATGCTTTAAATGTCTTCCATTAACAAGTAGCTCCAGCAATTCCCCATCTAAGTCCTTGAGAAAGAAGGTATGTTCACCAATTCTGATATCAATGGCATAAGGGCCCATCCATAATGCATCAAATTTTCCATGTTTTCCTTTGTCTTCATGCCTACTATCCCATAACAAAACCATATCTCCAACATTGAAGGCTCTAGGAGTGACCTTCTTGTCAAACAATCTCTTCAAATTTTCCCTAAATCTGACATGTCTTTGATGGGATGCTCTTCTCTCCTCATCAAGCTCAATAATCTGATTTGATCCTTGATTCATATGGGCCAAGATCTCGATCTTCCAACTGTTGGGAAAACTAAAATGAAGACAATTGCAGGTGTAAGGGCAGCAAAGCCTGAGTTCCATACACCAATTCAAATGGGCTTTCACCAGTAGCTCTTTTAGGAGTTATCCTATCAGGCTAAACTACAAATTTCAATTGTTCACCCCATTTCTTATTATTTTTCTCCAAGGTTCTTCAAAAAATTCTTATTGCTAGACTCATCTTGTCCATTCCCTTGGGGGTTATAGTTTGAAGAATAAGTTAGATTGATTCCATATTCATTGCACATTGCCATTAAAGGTTTGGCTCTAAAGCACATGGCATTATCAGCTACAATCTTGATTGGGACTCCAAATATGCATATGATTTGATTCAACAAGAAGTCCATAACTATTTGGTGTGTTTCTTTCTTGGTGGGGATTGCCTCTACCCATTTTGTAAAATAATCAGTGGCTACAAGGATCCACTTATGGCCAACACTAGAAGGATCTAAAATCTCACCAATGAAGTCTATCCCCCATTACTTGAAAGGAGATTCAATTGATACAGTTACAAAGGAAGGGAGCCTGAAGCTTTCAGTCTTCCAGAGAAATGTTGGCAACTATCACATTTTCTAACCAACTGGGTTGCATCTTTGAAGAGAGTAGGCCACCAATAACTAGCTCTCAAAATCTTATGTGTTGTTACTCTTCCAACAACAAACTCCCCATGGAAATCAACAACTATCTTGGGAGCTTCATATTCAGTTATGCATTTAAAGAGGACACCTTGTGGTTCTTCCAAGCCAGCCCCCAAGGTCTATGATGATATATTTTTGAGAAGCCAACTTGAAGGCTCTTTTCTGATTTTTATTTACGTGACTAGGGCAGCACATGTGTCTGAGGTAGAATATCACATCCTTGTACCACTCATAACTTACCAACTTTACAAGCACATCTACCCTTTCTTCCTCTAGTTGATTCACTTCCACATTCTGCAAGTTGCTCTCAGCCATGAGCTTAGCAAGGCCCAAACCACGTACCAAATTTGTGGTTTGGATGTCCATATCATACTCTTGCAGCTTGTTCACCCACCTACATATTTTACTTGAGATCTCCATCTCTGATAAGATGTCTTTCACCATGGTGTGGGGAACATAAGCAACAAATTTTGAACTCAATATATAAGGCCTGAAAAACTTTTGTTGCTTTCACCAAGGAAAATGCTTGTTTCTCCATGATTTTATACTTTATCTCAACTACTTGTAAAGCCTTACTAAAGAAGGCAATAGGCCTCTCAACCCCATTCTCATCCTTTTGCAGCAAAAAAAAAATGGTATACTCAGAGGCAAAGGAAAATATTTGGAAAGGCCTCTTATATTTTGGGGCTGCTAAAATAGGTGCATGTTTAAGTGCATCCTTAATTCCTTCAAAATCTTGAATGGAAGCCTCCTCCCACCTGATAACTTGGTCCTTCTTTAGTATGCTTGTGATTGGAAGAGTCAACTTAGCAAAGTTGGAAACAAACCTTCTAATAAAATTAATTTGACCAAAGAAAGATTGGATGCCTTTCTTGGTTCTTGGGATAGGTACTTTACTAATTGCTTCCACTCTCTCAAGGTCTATCATAACACCATATTTTGACACAATGTGACCAAACAGCTTGGCCTTTTGCACACCAAAATGACACTTCTTTGGATTAAGAGAAATTCCATACTCCCTACATCTGATTAGCATCTTCTCCAAGTGCTACAAATGATCACCTCTCTACCTTGAAAACACAGTCACATCATCTTGGTAAACTGCAATGAACTCATTGATGTAACCAGCAAAAGCAACATCCATTTCTCTTTGAAAAGTGGCACCATAATTCATCAAACCAAAGGGCATCCTAACAAAAACATATGTTCCCCAAGGAGTAGTGAATGTTGTCTTAAGTGTTTATGATTCTTTGATAGCCACTTGATTGTATCCGGAGAAACCATCCAATGTAGAAAGCAACTCAAACCCTGTCACAATCTGCAACATATATTCCATATTTGGCAAGGGATATTTGTCCTTCATGGATGCTTCTTTTAGATTTCTAAAATCCACACAAATTTTGATGTCTCCGTTCTTCTTTTTGACGACACAAGGTTTGCAACCCATGATGAATACCTTGTGGGCTAAATGATCCCTCCCTCCTTCAATTTCTTCAATTCATCTTGCATTTTCATGGAGAGAAGTGGATTAATTGGCCTTTGCTTTCTGAATGGTTTGGAATTTTTCTCAAGAGGGATCTCATGCTGAAATAAGTCTTCTCGTATGCTTTCAGCTTTGAATATGACCTTGCAAGATAGTCCTGATATTTTTTCAACAAGTTGAACATAAGACTGCTTTCTCTCTCTTATTTTAGATTGCTGCCCAGCCAAACTTTTCTTGGTTTATCCTTTGTTCCCAAGTCATGCTCTTTCACATCTCTTGAGGAAAACATGTTTCTATTGATGATGTAATCAGCAATGCTAAAATTTGACTCAAGAACAATAAGACCTCTAGGAATGGTATTAGTTTTCTATTGGATAATATCTTTTCCAAACAAATTATGTCTTCCTTCAGTCACACACACCATTGGTTCCCAATCAATATGCTGATCTACAAACTCACCTTCATTTTGTAAGAACCTTTACACTTGAGCATCATCATCAAACACTTGCCAATGTTTGATATTATCGAGATAATTGGTCTGCAGTTAACACTTCCACATTATACTCACAATAAGGTGAAATGGTGCAATCTCCAAATCTTGACCCCAACACTGCCAACTTGTCAGTAGCAACATTCATACTTCTGTCATGATGCATAATATTGAAAGAATCAAACATTTCAATTAGATCCCAAACTGCATGCTTATACTGCTTCATCCACTAATTTTTTGTAGCATACAATTTTCTTATTTGTTTGAAAACTAACTCTAAATCTCCCTTTGTAATGATGTCCTTGACACCATACTTCCATGCAATTCTCAAACCCAACAACAAGGCTTCATACTCAGCAATGTTATTAGTACATTCAAAATTAATCTTGAAATAAAAACAAATTCTTCCAATCTAGGAGAAATCAGAATTACACCAGCACCATTTCCAAATTTGGAGCAAGCTCCATCAAATAGAAAGGTCCAAGGAGAACGTACCTGTTCAAGGAACTTTGATTGATCCATTTTTGTTTTTTTCCATCAGCAAAAATAATAAAATTATCAGCATTAACATTAGCAAATAATACTTCAATAAGAAGCATTGTTTGGATCCTCAATCAAATGTAGCATTTTCTTTTCTCCATAGAGCTTGACAAGGTTTCCCTTAATGGGAATGGTGGAAAAAGACATATCCATTTGGACACTCCCTCCAACACTTGTAGCCCACTTTCTTGAAAAAATCATACCCCATTTGGCAGGGCAATCAACAATCACAACATCCAATTTTAAATTCCTCCATGGATAAGATGCAAGCTGCATAACCAAATCTTTCACACAACTAACTACTAGCACTTCTCTTGAGTCCATGGTAGTACACTTCCCATAGGTAGTTGTCACTTTGATATCCAACTCATTCATGACTTCTAGAGGCATGACATTACATGATGCATTGGAATCAAACATACAATTATGAAGTAGGTTATCCTTTAAGATCAAAGTTGTGAAGAATGGATAAACATTCAATTGGGAATCAACCAAAGATTTCCCCAATATACCTTAGTTGTCTCTCTAATATCTTCTACTATTGGTGGTGTTTCAAGGTCAAAAATGATCTAAGGTGGAGTTTCAACAACATTTACATTTCTTCCTAGAGTAACCTTCCCTTCTTTCAATCCCAAGTACTCAAATGCTCTCTTCTTATGCTCAGGAATTATAAGCAACTCAATGATTGGAACACTCACTTTAATTTGGCTCAATACTTGGGCTATGTCATAGGGGACACTCTTTGGAAAAACAGCGTTAGAAGGGAGACAAGAAGATTCATTAGATGGCAGTGGATTCTTGGCAGCTTGGGCATGAGGAGGACTGTAATTTTTGTTTGGGAAAGAAGAAATTTTGATATGTGCTTCTCTCTAGGAGCTTCTTTTGGAATGCTTGTGAGAAAGGGTGTTTTAGGTTTGTCTTGAGGCCCAACTCCCTTAACAACTTTGCTTCTAGTTTTATAGTCTTTCTCTTGAGCTACAAAAACATTCATCAACAATTGTCTATCTTCCTCTGAAGGGATACCACCATCGTACTTCTTAATCATCAAAGCTCTTAAGTATTCAAAGTGATTGTTAGGAATTTCAAAATCTTGCACTACATCAATGTCAAGAGAATGAGGGGGAAGAAAGATTTGTACCCATTTGATGCAATCCCAAAAAGTTTCTACTGTCCTAGCACTAATTACTTCAGTAGATGTTGCTCCTCCTTGTGAGCTTGAAGAACAAATCATCATGCAAATACCATCCTCAGTACCATCATCATTATTAGCTTCACCTTATTTCTGGTCCAATTCACATGGAGGATGGGGTAGAAAACACCTATCACACCAATCAATATCAGCAACCTCTTCAACAACAACAACCCTAGCAGTTAAGGGATTAGGCAACACTCTTCCTTCACATGCTTGAGGATGTCTATTTGCAGATCCAATAGGCCCTTTACCTTTGTCATCAAACCTCTACTCATTCCTATGGTGATTGCCAAATCTATCTTGTGCTTGCTGCCTAGGCTGACCTTGTGAAGTCTACCCAATTCCCTTCTCAGCTCTTGCCAACTTGTATGAGATTTCTTTGACAACCCCTGCCAAAGTTTTCACAACCTCTTCTAAATCAGCACCTTTGCTAGCTTGAGGTTTTTCAGGGTTTATCAATTTTACACCATCTCTCTTGAGAGGTTTCCCAATTTCTTTGATATTGTTTTCAATTTGAAGTTCCATGGTGAAAGCTTGTCTTAGATTGGTAGGGTTCTTGTCTCTTAGGTAATAGGCTACCTTCTTATCAAATGCATCTGCATATTTGATTAGACAAGATTCATCACAAGGCCTCAAATTAATAGGCAACCTTCTCAAAGTTTTGTTAAACCTTGTGTTGAAGTCATGGATTGATTCATTAGGGTTATTCTTGATATTCTAAAACTTAGACAAAATAAATCTAGGATCAGTCTTGTCACCATATTGCAACCTAAATGCATTTTTAATTTCAGTCCATGAATCAATAGTATTATCAGGTAGAGCCTTGTACCAATCCCTAGCATATTATTTTAGTGTATGAATGAACAACTTAATATACACATCTTCAAATTCTATCTAAAAATCTTCCATCATATTAACAAGGAGTTTGAGATGCTGATCACCTGTTATTGCATTATTGCCTTGATATTTTGGCAATCTATTTCAGACATCTTATGGAACAACGTTTGGGTAACCATCCATTCCTCTAAAATATATGGGACCAAAAGTGTTAACAACAAATAGAGGTCTAGGATCAGCCATATTGTTTGGTGGAGGTGATCTTAGAGGTGAAAAAGTTGATAAGGAGTGCAAGATCTTTGGGGCTCAAGAATATGATTTACAAGAACCTATCCTCTAAGTGCTGATTTTCTTGGAAATGTTTACTCGAATTAAAACAACTTAGATTTACAAATCAGAAGAAAATTACCAGGTACAAATGTTGGACCTTCACTAGCTGAGGCAAACAAGTTTATGAGAGGATTTCTTGAATCAAATCACTTGAAGAAGAATGATAATATTCTACCAAAGGCTGATCTCTCTCACCAATGGACATATCTTTTCCTGATGTATGACCTTTAACAACTTTCCAAACTCTTCTCCCTTCCAACTCTGAATTCCTTGAATCTGTAAATAAATTCTTAGCATAGTCTCTAAGGAAGAGAGATCTTCTTCCTTCTAGTTTTGTAGGGATCATCAACACAAAAGTAAAATACAAAAAGGTAAGACATTGGTATTTATCAATATTAGAACAACATGGAGTCACCACTAAGGATTTTCACCCTAGTTGTGTAAATGCACTAAAATACACTGTCAAATACTTATCAAAACTCAAAATATGCTAGAATTTATAGATCAGACCTTCCTTTCTTGAATCAATCAACCACATATGTAAATAAGGTGTAACCACTACTGGAAACTAATAAAATTGTAGGCAGAACTTGTAACCTTCATTTAATCCTTAAAAATCTGATTATAAATGATGCTTCAACAATGTATTTGCATGAAGAATTTGCAAAGGACATTACCGGGTTTGATATGCATTCAGATATCTTGAATATTCTCAACAAGTTCCTAGTAGAGTCACCAGAAATGTTGTTTGATGTGATAAAGCATAGAAAAAGTATTACCAGGGACTCAAGCACTTTGAAATATAGGATAATATTCTCGGAACGGCACCAAAGTGTCGGTACCCAAATTTTTCTCCTTGTCACCTCTAAGTAGCATCGAGATATGGCATGAAGCTTGAAGTCGATAGATCATGATGTGTGTCATTTTGTAGCTAGGGATGTGATCTAACCTACTTTATTTGTGGAGAGATGGATAGCACTTTGAAAGGATTTGATGTGACCCTCATTTTTTTAGGTTGTGCCTTTCAACCAAGGTAAGAGGACCTACATTATAACCCCCAAATGGTGAAGGAGATGAAGATATCCCTCAATTTATGCAAATAGTATGAAAAGGCCTTGGGAAAATATGATCAACACTCCAAATCTGACTTTCACAAGTTGTCACTCCCGGATTATGGAGATATTTTCAATGCAAGGCAAGGGTTACTGAAGACATTATATGATCTTGATTTGCCTTGTGCATTTTTGTAGATGGGTTAGATACTTTTGTTGAAAAATAATGCAATGCGAGGGGTAGTATGGGTAGGATTAGTTTGTTTGAATGATTTTTTTAGTGGGGTGTTGAAAAGAAAATCTGGGATATATCGATCTTTAACAACCTCTAAAATACTTGAACAACTATCGATAAAATGCTTCAAATAATCGGGATATTCTTTCAACCAAGAGGCATAAATGGAAGCCCAAGTTGCACTCTTCACAAATCTTTGAGAATTCACCACAAAATCTTGAAGTATAGAACTCAATTAAACATAAAAATCCTTGATCAAACCACACTTAAGGTACCCCTTGTCCAAGGCTTACAAGCAATCTCTGTAATCAAGGAAGGTAAAGTGATTTTAAATTTGTTTATCTCTTTATCAGATGAAGGCTCTTCTGAACATGAGATTACAAATGCCACTAAAATATCAACAAGAAATGGATATTCTATGTGATTTCTAAAGACTTTCAATGTTAGATTGCAACAAGAACAATGAAAACTATTTGCATGCATTTAAAAATGATAACAGATTTCATATTACCTAGAAAAACACAGATTAACTCAAAAGCTTGTTAGCTTCATCAACTCTTTTTTATGAACAATATTAGAGCTGTGTGATGGCTATACACTTGTAACCAACTCACATACATGAAGATCCAACACAAAGAAATTATTCTTGGTCCTTTGGTGGGTTTCTTAGAAAATGAGCTTTCTCTTAGAATTTGCTCATGATTTTTAACTTTTCCCAACCCCTTGCATGTCTCAAAACATGCATTATATATCTCTTGCCATCTTGGAGCCTTCTTTCCCAAGAAAAATAATATGCCATGGGATCAAGTTTGTTACAAAACAATCCTCATGATTCAATGAAAATGACATCAAACCAAAATATTCGCAGTTGCAGTGTGCCCAAAAAGATTAAATCATTACAAATATCCGGATCATTATCCATCCTTGGCATGTTTTTCATCATTAAGGCATGCAAACACCTTTTACTCATAATTTTCACCTTTTTACCTTTTTTACCTTTTTACCTTTTTACCAAGAAAATGCTTGTTTCTCCATGATTTTATACTTTATCTCAATCAAAACATTGTAAAGCCTTACTAAAGAAGGCAATAGGCCTCTCAACCCCATTCTCATCCTTTTGCAGCAAAAAAATCCATGGTATACTCATTGATGCAAAGGAAAATATTTGAAAGGCCTCTTATATTTTGGGGCTGCTAAAATAGGTGCATGTTTAAGTGCATCCTTAATTCCTTCAAAATCTTGAATGGAAGCCTACTCCCACGGAAGATGATAACTTGGTCCTTCTTTAGTATGCTTGTGATTGGAAGAGTCAACTTAGCAAAGTTGGAAACAAACCTTCTAATAAAAATAATTTGACCAAAGAAAGATTGGATGCCTTTCTTGGTTCTTGGGAGAGGTACTTTCCTAATTGCTTCCACTCTCTCAAGGTCTATCATAACACCATATTTTGACACAATGTGACCAAACACTTGGCCTTTTGCACACCAAAATGACACTTCTTTGGATTAAGAGAAATTCCATACTCCCTACATCTGATTAGCATCTTCTCCAAGTGCTACAAATGATCACCTCTTTACCTTGAAAACACAAATCACATCATCTTGGTAAAGCTCGCAATGAACATCGATTGATGTAACTTAAAAAGCAACATCCATTTCTCTTTTTGAAAAGTGGCACCATAATTCATCAAACCAAAGGGCATCCTAACAAAAACATATGTTCCCAAGGAGTAGTGAATGTTGTCTTAAGTTTTTATGATTCTTTGATAGCCACTTGATTGTATCCTGAGAAACCATCCAATGTAGAAAGCAACTCAAACCCATGTCACAATCTGCAACATATATTCCATATTTGGCAAGGGATATTTGTCCCTTCATGGATGCTTCTTTTAGATTTCTAAAATCCACACAAATTTTGATGTCTCCGTTCTTCTTTTTGATCGACACAAGGTTTGCATGACCCATGATGAATACCTTTTGTGGGCTAAATGATCCCTCCCTCCTTCAATTCTTCAATTCATCTTGCATTTTCATGGAGAGAAGTGGATTAATTGGCCTTTGCTTCCTCTTTCTCCTCATGGTTTGGAATTTTTCTCAAGAGGGATCTCATGCTGAAATAAGTCTTCTCTGTATGCTTTCAGCTTTGAATATGACCTTGCAAGATAGTCCTGATATTTTTTTTCACAATGAACATAAGACTGTTTCTCCTCTTATTTTAGATTTGCCCACCAAACTTTTCTTGGTTTATCCTTTGTTCCCAAGTCATGCTCTTTCACATCTCTTGAGGAAAACATGTTTCTATTGATGATGTAATCAGCAATGCTAAAATTTGACTCAAGAACAATAAGACCTCTAGGAATGGTATTAGTTTTCTATTGGATAATATCTTTTCCAAACAAATTATGTCTTCCTTCAGTCACACACACCATTGGTTCCCAATCAATATGCTGATCTACAAACTCACCTTCATTTTGTAAGAACCTTTACACTTGAGCATCATCATCAAACACTTGTCAATGTTTGATATTATCGAGATAATCTGATCCGGTTAACACTTCCACATTATACTCACAATAAGGTGAAATGGTGCAATCTCCAAATCTTGACCCCAACAATGCCAACTTGTCACTATCAACATTCATACTTCTGTCATGATGCACAATATTGAAAGAATCAAACATTTCAATTAGTTCCCAAACTGCATGCTTATACTGCTTCATCCACTAATTTTTTGTAGCATACAATTTTCTTATTTGTTTGAAAACTAACTCTAAATCTCCCTTTGCAATGATGTCCTTGACACCATACTTCCATGCAATTCTCATACCCAACAACAAGGCCTCATACTCAGCAATGTTATTAGTACATTCAAAATTAAGCTTGAAATAAAAAACAAATTCTTCCAATCTAGGAGAAATCAGAATTACACCAGCACCATTTCCAAATTTGGAGCAAGCTCCATCAAATAGAAAGGTCCAAGGAGAACGTACCTGTTCAAGGAACTTTGATTGATCCATTTTTTGTTTTTTTCCATCAGCAAAAATAATAAAATTATCAGCATTAACATTAGCAAATAATACTTCGTAAGAAGCATTGTTTGGATCCTCAATCAAATGTAGCATTTTCTTTTCTCCATAGAGCTTGACAAGGTTTCCCTTAATGGGAATGGTGGAAAAAGACATATCCATTTGGACACTCCCTCCAACACTTGTAGCCCACTTTCTTGAAAAAATCATACCCCATTTGGCAGGGCAATCAACAATCACAACATCCAATTTTAAATTCCTCCATGGATAAGATGCAAGCTGCATAACCAAATCTTTCACACAACTAACTACTAGCACTTCTCTTGAGTCCATGGTAGTACACTTCCCATAGGTAGTTGTCACTTTGATATCCAACTCATTCATGACTTCTAGAGGCATGACATTACATGATGCATTGGAAATCAAACATACAATTATGAAGTAGGTTATCCTTTAAGATCAAAGTTGTGAAGAATGGATAAACATTCAATTGGGAATCAACCAAAGATTTCCCCAAATATACCTTAGTTGTCTCTCTAATATCTTCTACTATTGGTGGTGTTTCAAGGTCAACAATGATCTAAGGTGGAGTTTCAACAACATTTACATTTCTTCCTAGAGTAACCTTCTCTTCTTTCAATCCCAAGTACTCAAATGCTCTCTTCTTATGCTCAGGAATTCTAAGCAACTCAATGATTGGAACACTCACTTTAATTTGGCTCAATACTTGGGCTATGTCATAGGGGACACTCTTTGGAAAAACAGCATTAGAAGGGAGACAAGAAGATTCATTAGATGGCAATGGATTCTTGGCAGCTTGGGCATGAGGAGGACTGTAATTTTTGTTTGGGACAGTAGAACTTTTGACAGGTGCTTCTCTCCTAGGAGCTTCTTTTGGAATGCTTGTGAGAAAGGGTGTTTTAGGTTTGGCTTGAGGCCCAACTCCCTTAACAACTTTGCTTCTAGTGTTATAGTCTTTCTCTTGAGCTACAAAACATTCATCAACAATTGTCTATCTTCCTCCGAAGGGATACCACCATCGTACTTCTTAATCATCAAAGCTCTTAAGTATTCAAAGTCATTGTTAGGAATTTCAAAATCTTGCACTACATCAATTTCAAGAGAATGAGGGGGAAGAAAGATTTGTACCCATTTGATGCAATCCCAAAAGTTTCTACTTGTCCTAGCACTAATTACTTCAATAGATGTTGCTCCTCCTTGTGAGCTTGAAGAACAAATCATCATGCAAATACCATCCTCGCACCATCATCATTATTAGCTTCACCTTATTTCTGGTCCACTTCACATGGAGGATGGGGTAGAAAACACCTATCACACCAATCAATATCAGCAACCTCTTCAACAACAACAACCCTAGCAGTTAAGGGATCAGGCAACACTCTTCCTTCACATGCTTGAGGATGTCTATTTGTAGATCCAATAGGCCCTTTACCTTTGTCATCAAACCTCTTCTCATTCCTATGGTGATTGCCAAATCTATCTTGTGCTTGCTGCCTAGGCTGACCTTGTGAAGTCTACCCAATTCCCTTCTCAGCTCTTGCCAACTTGTATGAGATTTCTTTGACAGCCCCTACCAAAGTTTTCACAACCTCTTCTAAATCAGCACCTTTTCTAGCTTGAGGTTTTTCAGGGTTTATCAATTTTACACCATCTCTCTTGAGAGGTTTCCCAATTTCTTTGATATTGTTTTCAATTTGAAGTTCCATGGTGAAAGCTTGTCTTAGATTGGTAGGGTTCTTGTCTCTTAGGTAATAGGCTACCTTCTTATCAAATGCATCTGCATACTTGATTAGACAAGATTCATCACAAGGCCTCAAATTAATAGACAACCTTCTCAAAGTTTTGTTAAACCTTGTGTTGAAGTCATGGATTGATTCATTAGGGTTATTCTTGATATTCTAAAACTTAGACAAAATAAATCTAGGATCAGTCTTGTCACCATATTGCAACCTAAATGCATTTTTAATTTCAGTCCATGAATCAATAGTATTATCGGTAGAGCCTTGTACCAATCCCTAGCATATTATTTTAGTGTATGAATGAACAACTTAATATACACATCTTCAAATTCTATCTAAAAATCTTCCATCATATTAACAAGGAGTTTGAGATGCTTGATCACCTGTTATTGCATTATTGCCTTGATATTTTGGCAATCTATTTCGACATCTTATGGAACAACGTTTGGGTAACCATCCATTCCTCTAAAATATATGGGACCAAAAGTGTTAAATAAAAATGAGGTCTAGGATCAGCCATATTGTTTGGTGGAGGTGATCTTAGAGGTGAAAAAAATTGATAAGGAGTGCAAGATCTTTGGGGCTCAAGAATATGATTTACAAGACTGGTATCCTCTAAGTGCTGATTTTCTTGGAAATGTTTACTCGAATTAAAACACAGATTTACAAATTGGAGAAGAAAATTACAGTGCACAAAAGAAGGACCTTCACTAGCTGAGGCAAACAAGTTTATGAGAGGATTTCTTGAATCAAAATCACTTGAAGAAGAATGATAATATTCTACCAAAGGCTGATCTCTCTCACCAATGGACATATCTTTTCCTGATGTATGACCTTTAACAACTTTCCAAACTCTTCTCCCTTCCAACTTTGAATTCCTTGAATCTCTAAATAAATTCTTAGCATAGTCTCTAAGGAAGAGAGATCTTCTTCCTTCTAGTTTTGTAGGGATTAGCAACACAAAAGTAAAATACAAAAAGGTAAGACATTGGTATTTATCAATATTAGAACAACATGGAGTCACCACTAAGGATTTTCACCTAGTTGTGTAAATGCACTAAAATACATTTGTCAAATACTTATCAAAACTCAAAATATGCTAGAATTTATAGATCAGACCTTCCTTTCTTGAATCAATCAACCACATATGTAAATAAGGTGTAACCACTACACTGAAACTAATAAAATTGTAGGCGTAACTTGTAACCTTCATTTAATCCTTAAAAATCTGATTATAAAATGATGCTTCAACAATGTATTTGCATGAAGAATTTGCAAAGGACATTACTGTGGTTTGATATGCATTCGATATCTTGAATATTCTCAACAAGTTCCTAGTAGAGTCACCAGAAATGTTGTTTGATGGGCTAAAGCATAGAAAAAGTATTACCAGTCTTCAAACACTCAAATATAGGATAATATTCCAAGAACGCACACCAAAAGTGTTGGTACCCAAATTTTTTTCTCCTTTTCAGTCTAAGTAGCATCAGAGATATGGCATGAAGCTTGAAGTCAGATAGATCATGATGTGTGTCATTTTGTAGCTAGGGATGTGATCTAACTGCACTCAGATTTGTGGAGAGATGGATAGCACTTTGAAAGGATTTGATCTGACCCTCACTATTTTAGGTTGTGCCTTTCAACCAAGGTAAGAGAACCTACATTATAACCCCCAAATGGTGAAGGAGATGAAGATATCCCTCAATTTATGCAAATAGTATGAAAAGGCCTTGGGAAAATATGATCAACACTCCAAATCTGACTTTCACAAGTTGTCACTCCCAGATTATGGAGATATTTTCAATGCAAGGCAAGGGTTACTAAGACATTATATGATCTTGATTTGCCTTGTGCATTTTTGTAGATGGGTTAGATACTTTTGTTGAAAAATAATGCAATGCAGGGGTAGTATGGGTAGGATTAGTTTGTTTGAATGATTTTTTTTGGTGGGGTGTTGAAAAGAAAAACTGGGATATATCGATCTTTAACAACCTCTAAAATACTTGAACAACTATCAGATAAAATGCTTCAAATAATCAGGATATTCTTTCAACCAAGAGGCATAAATGGAAGCCCAAGTTGCACTCTTCACACAATCTTTGAGAATTCACCACAAAATCTTGAAGTATAGAACTCAATTAAACATAAAAATCCTTGATCAAACCACACTTAAGGTACCCCCAAAGGCTTACAAGCAATCTCTGTAATCAAGGAAGGTAAAGTGATTTTAAATTTGTTTATGTCTTTATCAGATGAAGGCTCTTCTGAACATGAGATTACAAATGCCACTAAAATATCAACAAGAAATGGATATTCTATGTGATTTATAAAGACTTTCAATGTTAGATTGCAACAAGAACAATGAAAACTATTTGCATGCATTTAAAAATGATAATGAGACATCATATTACCTAGAAAACACAGATTAACTCAAAAGCTTGTTAGCTTCATCAACAGGAGAGTTTTATGAACAATATTAGAGCTGTGTGATGGCTATACACTTGTAACCAACTCACATACATGAAGATCCAACACAAAAGAAATTATTCTGGTCCTTTGGTGGGTTTTTAGAAGATGAGCTTTCTCTTAGAATTTGCTCATGATTTTTAACTTCCCGACCTCTTGCATGTCTCAAAACATGCATTATATATCTCTTACCATCTTGGAGCCTTCTTTCCCAAGAAAATAATATGCCATGGGATCAAGTTTGTTACAAAACAATCCTCATGATTCAATGAAAATGACATCAAACAGAAAAACATTCGCAGGTTGCCAGGTGTGCCCAAAAAGATTAAATCATTACAAATATCTGGATCATTATCCATCCTGGAGGCATGTTTTTCATCATTGAGGCATGCAAACACCTTTTACTCATAATTTTCACCTTTTTACCTTTTCAAATTACCTCTACAACTTTTGATTTTGTCATTTCACATTTTTGGACAGATTAGGGAATTTTTTTTTTCAAAATCACCTCAGATCAAAGAATTAAGCCATGAAAGTGATGTCAATGATCCTGAAAGGCCAAGACAACACAAAATCACTATAAATTTGATGAATTTTGATGCAAAAATCGTGATTCCAAGCTTCCTAGAGCTCCCATGGTGGTCAAAACAAATGGATGCATAAAGCAACCGTCGATCTTATCCATCTTTTAATCCTGGCCCTCCACGTGGAAGATGCAGACTTAGAAATAAGCTTGAGTTACCTTTTTAATTTTTTGGATAAGGTCGAACACGTGGCAAAAAATGATTGGAAACAAATTCGGGCTCATTTTTTGACTTTTCCACCTTTTGGAAAAAATGGAAAAATTTGACTTTTTCCCCCTCCTCCGCCTTTAAATTTTGGAGTTGACACGTGGCATATGGTGGGTCCCATTGGGATCACACTTCTATTCTGTGCATTTTGACTTTTTTTGGAGTGTTGGAAAATTTTCACTTTTTTGCCTCGTGGGCCCGCACCACCAATTTCTCCTCTTGCCATGTGTCCGCTTATGATTTGTCGCAGCCAACACTCCAAATTTTGAGTTTGAGCCCTTTTTGAAAAAGGGAAAAATTCCTCCCTGCCTCCGCTTGGCCTACCGACCACCTTGTCCGCTCTGCCCGCCACGTGTCGCTCATTGATTTGCTTGTGGGCCCACGGCTTAAATTTTTGCCTTAACTCCTTTTTCCAAAAAGGGGAAAAATCCCCATTTCCCTCCGCGGCCCACACTTCCTCTCGACCCTTAAAATGTGACAAGTGTCTCACCCCGAGCAAAGCCATTTTTCATTTTTCACCTTTTAGACAACAAAGGAAAAAAGTCATAAAATTTTCCTTTGGCCCCTTCTTCCATTTTTTTCCTTTTTGGACATGTGTCCTTTCCTGATTTGTTGTGGAGATTCACCCAAAATTTTACTTTAAACCATTCAAAGTTAAAAAACTTCAAAATCACCAAAACCTCTGCCCCACCATTTTGACTTTTCCTGGACACGTGTCCTCCTGTGATTCGCCACGGGCCATGGTCCAAAATTTTACTTTAACCCTTTGAGCCAAAAACACAAAATTTCATAAGTTTTTCTCTACCACCCGCATCCCCTCCGACCAAAATACTTCCACGCGTCCTCCTCTGGTTGGCTGATGGGGTTTGGGAAAATTTTGACTTAGGAAATTTTGCAAAATAAAGCCAAAATTTTCAAAGGAGATCCGACTCCCCGCCTCTCCTCAGCCAATAAGAACATGCCACGTAGGCAACTTTGAAAAAGGTGGAGCCATGGAGCCAAATTTGCCACTTTGCCAAAAAATAAAAAAATGACAAGTTAGAAACATTTCTGCCGCACCTCGGCCAATGAAAACCCACCACGTTTCCAATACCTTCTGAGGATGAATTTGATGGGAAAATGACACCCGTATGACCGTCAAAATGCAAAAATTCAAAGGATGCCCTAGAATTCAATTTTTTCACCAAGGATGGTAGTTTTTTTGATTTTAAATCAACTAAAGCATGATTTCCAAACATTTTCGACCTTGGGATTGGATTTTCAATTGCACACAAGTATGATTTGATCAATTTCAATTTTTCCATGATTTGGCAAAGGGAAAATGACATAGCCCACAAAATTAGAAAAACTAGGGCACATAAAAGGGAAAACTTGGATTATTCTTTCAAATTAGGGAAAAACAACAAGTTTGTGAGCATTTTTAAAGCATTTCAACTAGAGGGGAAGAATTATAGACCATCAAATCAAAGGATAAAACATTTTTGAGTAGATACAGATTTGAAAATTTAGGGCAACATGGTGCAAGGTCAAAAATGGCACCAACAAATCTGATATAGTAAATCAGTCATATGCGTATATCTCTTTACCACATACATACACACACTCTGTATATTCTCTGTTACACTTACTTACTATGTACCTAACATCATATATATAGGGTGGGGACTTGCCCTTCACCGCTTATCTATTCCAGAAATAGGCCCCATGCTATTTATATCCACACACCATTTTTAGGCATAGCCACACATGCAAGTGTGCTATCTATAGACATCTTTTGTAGTTAATTGAAGTGTCAATTCTATTCTTAGCTTGTCTCCATGAAAAATGATTTGATCCACTCCTCTAAAGATAGACAATGCATGACATGCACGTCTCTGCATCGTTGGTGTGTTCCACATGCCATCTTCTAAAAATAGGTCTCCATGCTCAAAATTGGCTAAGTCCTGAAAGCTGAACTTACCTTCCGCGTGCGGTTCCTTCCTCTCTTTCGCCCTTCCGTGCCTTTGATCCTCGGCCTTCTCTCCCACGTAAAATCTTTGTGTGTTCTCAAACAAGTATTCTCTTATCAACATTACCCCACACTAATCCTATTGTCATCCCGAAAATGGGTATTTGAAGTAAAGAATAAAATAATGGAAAGGATAAAAATGAAATAATGTAGAAAAATAAAGAATTTTTATTAGACAGCCTCCTCTATATCACTTTATAGTATCAACTCTAGATACTCCTCATTTATTTTAACCTCTAAAATATGCCATTCAATGAGTGCTTATTCCATTTTTTCCGGGATGTCCACAACCATGGATTCCAACTCATCCCTCGCAATCTCTCCTTTTTCATTCTACGAACTAACACAACATTGGACATTGATGTCATTTCTCCTTCCAAAATATCGATCTTCTCATAAATTAGCTTCCCAAGCTCTTCCAAATGAGTCTTGTGTAACTCTTGCACTGCTTGCTTCCAAGGCCTTGCACTTTTTTTTAACCATTGACAATCCTTCTACGTGGCCCAATACCTCATCCTTCATCACTTTCTGATGTCATTGTTCTCTTCTAGGGTCTTTATTTTGATAAGTTCCTCTTGGAGCTGTGCATATGTTCAAAGCCCGCTCTACTTTCTTCAATAATTCCTATAATCCTTGCAAAAACCCTTCATAAGATGCAATCTTTCACATCACCAAGGCTTTCTCCCATTTGGCATCTTGCTCCGAGCTTCTTGGCTCTGGCATGCATAGAGGTTCATCTTCAAGTACCAAGTCCAATAACTTTCCTACATAATGCATCACTGAAGGAAGCATTTGTGGTACCTTGGCCTCCAAGTGTGGCCTTGCTCGATAACATTATCCCTAATCTCCCGTGTAATGTTGATAAATAATTCATTTTTCTTTTGTGAAAAGTCCCTCTCCTACGTTATGTGTGCTATCTCTACATCCTTTGTCTTCGCCTTGGACAATGCTATGATCATTGCAAATTTTTCCATATTTCTTCTAGCCACCTTAGCAAAAACCTTCACCAATGCATTGTTGATTCTGCAATCTAACATGCCAAGAGGATTTATCACATGTGTCTAGCTTGGGGTACCTTCTTCAGTCATCTCAAAATGCATGACTCTTCACACACATCAAATTCAGGCTCATCCATGTGGGTGTGCATTGACCATGATAGTTGTTTTTGAGTGCGTACATTCATCATATCCTCATCCATTAGCTCCCAGCCAAATAAATCCTTTTGTGCTATCATGCTCTAGAAGTGGGTGCAGAAAATTTTACCTGCGTCCTCTACATACCCCATGGTTGGTGGAATGTGTTCTCCATTTGTTCTTCTATACCGTTTTTTCTTAGGAACTTTAGCTTTCAAATTTGGGACTTGTGTCTCCATGTCCTAAACATTCTCTACAGCTATCTCTTCTGGTCTCTTCTCATCCTCTTCTCTTCCCTTTGATCCCTCACCCTGTTCTTCTATGTTCTCTAGAAGTGTAGGAGAATTAGGTGCACTTTATTTTGACTCTTCTGCCTCCTTTCTTAACTTCAGTTTCCTCCTTTGCATGGTTACCTCCTTCGTGGATAGAGTCTGGGTGATCTCGTGCACCATGGTTGGAGTAGTACCTTGGGTCTTGGTTCTCTAAAATACCTTCTTAAATATGTGCTCCCCTTGGACTGCATTCAAGTCCTCATCATCCCCCTCTTGTGGTTGAGGTGGTGTAATTACGTGCTCAGCTTCATCTTTATTTGTAGGATGTCTCCTACCTCTATGCTCCAAACCACCACTATCTTCGTGCTACTCCTCATCCTCCACTTCAATTGGCTCTGTGGGCTTAGGCGGTGGGATGTTCTCCATTGTATGCTCTCCCTTTAGTGGTGTTGGAGTGTGAAATCACCTTCCACATACTTGTTATTCTCCATATTTGGCTTCAACTCAAGATACACCAATGCTGCCACCATATCTCGCTATGCCTAGAATTATTGGCTTAATATTCAAGACACTCTAAAATGATCCTCTCTCGTATAAGCACTTCTCGCCAGATACACATACTTCTTTCTCAATGTGTGGTATTCATAGTCTACCTTATCTCGTTGAATACCTATCGACGTGTGTATGTGAATCGGGAATGATGCTTGGAAATACCTTGGAGTGAATGCGTAAGGAAATTTACACCAAGGGCTCCGGACTTCATCTTTCATTGGGAAGCGCATGATGCAGAAATGTTGATATATAAAAACTAAACTTGTTTCCCTACCACTACTAGTAGGTCCTTTGAGATGCACCACTCTTCTCCAAATACCGTGCGGAGCCTGTCATACCATTTATCCGCCTTTGCTTTACGTCATCTATTATGGACCATTTACATAGATACTTTCTGAACCTTTCAGCTAGTGACTTGTTCTCCATGGGGTATTCCCTTACCTTTTCCTTTGGTCCATCTAGTACTCCAATCTACATGAATACCAAAGTGATAGGAGAACAGCCCTAAAGCTGATCCTTCCTCCGGTGTGTGCTTCTTTGACTATTTATTCTATAATATAGTCTGCAATGTTGTAGATTGTCCCTTTTGACATCTTACGTGCAACATGTAACCACATAGTATTTACCTGTGGCCACCACTCCTGATCATTCAACTTTGTAACAAGGTGTGATGCAGCTTGCACAACTAGACAATTCTTCAATTTATCTATATCCATTCCACGTGGACCCCGCAGATACCCTAACTCCGTCCAGGTTGTTAAAATCATGACTTTATCTACGATATCACTTTTTATGTCCTCCTCTCGTGGCCTTCAAACTCAGAATCGATGAGATAAGTGCATACGGGATTCTAACTCGCATCCTCAAAGTAGAAGAAGTCCTCATGCACCCTACTCATGAGCCATTAATACAAGGGCTCATACTTCCAAAAACATGGAAGCTCATATAATTGGTATACCCCACCTCTTTAGAAGCTTCTCACCGCATCGTCATAAATGACATGTCATCCATCGTGGCGCTTGTTCGTCCCTAGCGAAGTGAGCAAGGAATTGAGCTCCTTCATGTTTTCTATGGTCTTGTGATTGTATTCACTTAATTTTCTCTTTCTGATGGGTGAATCCCATTCTTGGCCGATGATGAATCCTTCTAGATATTACATTTCTAAAAAATGGATTTTTGGTGCCATCTCATCCTCCTCAATGACCACCTTCTTTTTTCCTTTTAGTGTTGTTGTAGATGCCTTCTTAGGTGCCATCTTTTCCTTGCAAATGTCTCCTTTTAACTCTACACTTTGTGAATTAAACCCTAGCTCGATTTAATCATGCCTTGGGTGGAAACTTCATAACCTAACTCTTTTCTATCTCCCCGCTTCGCTTCAACCCTTTACCACCATTAATGCAAGATTTTTGTCACACATGATCTGGTTGTCATGCTTAGTTTCACACCCTTCACACCTAAACCTGATCACTTGACTCTTCACAATTAGCTCTTTCCTCAAATTCCCTTAGTCACAACGGTAAAATTGAATCTACATCCCATCCTTATATAATTTTTTTCAAATTTTGATGCATTTATTTTTCCTTTACCTACCAAATATCCAAATTTATTGACCAAATTCATTCATCCCACATGGTACATCTTCATGCCCTAGCTATAACCTTCTAGCACACCTTCCTACCCTCTGGTCACAGACTTCTCTCTAGCATGTGCCCTTACATCGGAGTAACTCATCACTGTACCTTCTTTTGGTAGCTATCATGGCACCCACTTACCTCATGTTATACTATCCTTTCATTCATCTCCATCCTTGGTCACTTTTGAGAAGCATTATTATTTTGACTTAAAGCACACCCGCAGTAGCTTATTCCTTTCACCTTTCAATTCCCATGGTCTTTTACTTGGATAACTACAACTAGATTTCACACCCTTCGCACCTTAACCCGATCACTTGGCTCTTCACAATTAGATCTTTCTTCAATTCCCTTAGTCACAATGGTAAAAATGAATTTACATCCCATATATAAGTTTTTTCAAATTTTGATGCATTTATTTTTCCTTTACCTACCAAATATCCAAATTTATTGACCAAATTCATTCGTCCCACACGGCATATTCACACCCCAATTATAACCTTCTAGTGCGCCTTCCTACCCTCTAGTCACAGACTTCTCTTTAGCGCGTGCCCTTGCACCTGAGTACCTCATCACTATACCTTCTCTTGGTAGCTATCATGGCCTCTTCTTACCTCATGTTATACTATCCTTTCATTCATCTCCATCCTTGGTCACTTTTGAGAAGCAGAATTATTTTGACTTAAAGCACACCCACAATAGCTTATTCCTTTCACCTTTCAATTCCCATGGTCTTTTACTTGGATAACTACAACCACCCCACATGAAAGGTATGTGCAGTCCTCTGCACATAGACATTCTTTATATAGTAATTAGCTTCATGTGCACAAGCGCACTTATTACACAAAGACAAAAACTAAATTGACAAAGCATAGTGACAATGAAGGAAATACATAACTAAAAACCTAATCTAAGTGGCAATACTACCTTATTACAAACACCAAGAAGACTTATTTATAGTAGGGCTTCAACCTACTCCCATTAAAGTAACCGGTAGCCATGTTCCATCAAGTGCTTCTAACTAGAAATCACCTGATTCAAGTATAGAAGTGATAACATACGGCCCCAACCAATGTACTCTAAGCTTGTCTAGATGGTGCAAGAACTTTGAGTCATAAAGAAGAACCACTTGTCCAATCTCAAACTTCTTATCCCTAATGTTTCTATCATACCACCTTTTCCTTCTTCTGACTCCATCGTGTTATGGCTCGACACTCATCCAGTTGAATCATCTTCTCGATATGCTCTTCTAAAGCCTGTTCATTAGCTAGACCTCGAGCATGTGCAATACACAAAGAAGGTAACATAGATTCTATAGAGAGAATGGATTTCACGAAAAACACCAACTGAAATGGTGTGGCCTTGTTCAATATATTGTAAGTTGTTCTATATGCCCAAAGAACAGCTGACACTTTTTCATCCCAATCCTTTCTTCCAACATCATAGATTTTTGTCAAAGTTTGGCTCAAAATCTTGTTGAAAGCCTCAGCAGTTCCATTTTCCTAAGGATGGTAAAGTGTAGTTTTATGGTGTGCAACCAAAAACTCATCTAATAGGATCCTGAATGTCTCATTCAAGAAGTGTGTACCCCTATCACTTGTCAAGCTTAAGGGACATCCATATCTTGTAAGAACATTCTCCCATAGAAACCTAGCTACTGTAGCTACTATACAGTCCTTCATAGGTGTTGTTTCTGCCCACTATGTGAGATAATCTATGTAAGTAATGATATAGCGTGATCTAGTCCTCGTGTGCGGTGGGTGAAATAGGTCTTACAAAGTTAATGGCCCATTTCTCAAATGGCTTGGCACTAGGAATCAGTCTCAAAGGCATCTCATCTCTCTACCCTAGTTTTCCTAGGCACTGACAATGATCACATGCCTTATAATATTCTTTACAGTCCTTATATAATGTCTCCCACCATAATCTAGCAATTAGGATCTTCCGGAAGTCGCATCACTTACATAATGGCCTTGTACAATACTACCAAGAGCTTCTTCCATAATATCCTGATGCTCATGCTATAGTACACAATGACGTAATAATTCATCTCTGCCTAACTTATAGAGGTCACCACTGATTAACATAAACGGTGTCATGAGTATAGCAAGTTGTTTCTTTTCTAATGCTTTCATTCCTGCTGGTGCCATACCTGTTCGTAGAAAGAAAACAATGTCTTCTAATTCCATGGGCATGCATTGTAACCTATACAACTATACATTTGGCATGGTTTCTTCAATTGTTTGTGCTTCCTCTCCTGAGTTGATTCTAGATAAATGGTCTGGTCCAGAATTGCTTTTCCCTAGCTTCACCACAACTATGAAGTCAAACTCTTGAAATAGGAGCACCCATCTGCATATGCACCCCTGTAAGATGAGCTTGTTTACTAAGTACTTCAATGTCATGTGATCTGTATAAAACAAAAATGGTGTTGCTAACAAGTATTGTCAAAACTTGTGCAATGCATAGATCATGGAAAAAGCTTCGCGCTCTATAGTTGTATAATTCCATTCAGCAGGAGTCAACTTCCTACTAGCAAAATAGATTGGATGATCTACAATACCTTTGCTAGGTTGAGCTAACACAGTGCCAATGGCCATGCCAGAAGCGTTCACATGCACATGAAATGGCTTATCACATGAGGGAAAGTGTAGAATGGGTGTGGTAGTAAGTTTCTCTTGTAATATCTCAAACGCGTGCTTCTATGGTTCTCCCCAATAAAATGTACCTTTTCCCTTCAGTAATTCTTCCAATGGTGTAGCAATTTTGGCATACCCTTTGATGGATTTTCTATAATGTCCTATATGACCTAAAAATCTGCACACCTCACTTTGACTGGTAGGTGCTTCCAGGCCTAAAATGACTACAACCTTCATTGATCAACCAACATGCCTTCCTTATAGATTATATGTCGTAATAGTATTCCAAATGGTGTACTAAATATGCACTTCTTGATGTTTAAAGAGATACTCAATTATTTGCATCATTCAAACATCAAGCATAGATTGTCGCAATGATATTTCACAAGCCCATATATTGTCCAATCATCTAGGTAGATCTATAAGAAGTGAATAAAATATTTAAATTCTCGAACAACTATGCATGAGAATACAACAAGCACATTTTTCAATGCAAAAGGCATCACAATATGGGAAAAACTACCCCATTCGGTAGTGAATGTTGTTTTTCTTGATTCTCCTAAGAAACCATAACTCCGATGATACCTTAAAACCCATCTGTGAAGGAATATATTCCACACCCCGCAACTCCTTCTAGTATTTCCTCAGTGAATGGCGTAGGGAATGGATCCGTGACGCATACATCATTCAGCTCCTTGTATTCTACACATATTCTGATTTTTTTGTCCTTCTTGATCTACCGATAGCCATTGGGTTAATCCATTTTGACTCATCAAGGGCTTGATAATTCCAGATTTCAACATTTTATCAATCTCTTCATTTACCTTTTTACACAAATTAGGATTCATTCTGTAAGGTCTCTTTCTAACTAGTCATACACTATCCTAAAGTTTTATATTCATTTCCCCAAGTGATTTATGCACACCTTTAAGTTCATGATACCCTTAAGGGAATAAGTCCTAATAATCCCTGAGTAACTCAATGATCTTTGCTACCTCTGATTCTAACCAATATTCTCCAATTAAGGCCTCCTTAGGCTCATCCTCCAAACATATATTAACCTTCTTTATTTTCATGGGTTCATGATAGGCACGTGTATCCGTGTCTACATTTTCTAATACCTCACACACCCCTAGTGAATGTTCAATATCCAGGTTCTCAACTTCCTCATCATCTATGATGTAAACCATCTTTCCTTTCTCTTTCTCAAGGAAAACATGTTCAAGTACTATGGAGTCCAATTATTCTTCCTTTTCAAAACATGCTCCAAACTCGTCTCTCACCGACTAATTCCTGAATATGCTCTCCTAATTTTGACTATCTCCCATAGTTAAGCACTTGACAAATTTTAATGCCTATTCTATAGGAGGTTTAGTCGAGAAGTAGTCAAAATTCTAGATCATTCCCGTGTAATAAAATCTTGCCAGCTTCACTCTCGATGTAGTTCTCAATATAAATACCAGTGCATGCACATCCTTATAACGTAGAATACAAAGCGATGCACCTAGAGTGAAGGTGGTAATGCTTCATGTATTGCTATCGAGAGTCTCTCACACTGCTGAATATGATGTTGAATAGGTTGATCACCATGATAAGTGTAGATTTACGTAGGTTTATTATTCCTTATAAACCTAGTAGACAAAGTGACTCCAATCTATTCCTAGTTTATAAGATTACCTCTGTGGAATACCCACCAGCCGCGATGTTGTCCTTGCCGCAAGGTATATACTAACATATCTCTTCTCTAAATTTGATCTGTCCACTGTGTTTCCATGGCCTTCAAAAATGTAGGAAGATCTTCTACCCTTGTATACCAAAGTATTGTGCTACCTATCTATTGAACTGAACGAAATCCATTCCTACGTGCAACCGCACTTTTTACCTCATTCCCTACCAATTCATATGTAACATGAGCCTAATTTTTGCACATAGTACTCATAGTATCACTAATAGAATGGGAATCCTCTCGATTGTAGGATGCCTTATTTTGATGGCTCATTGACCTTTGGGTCCTGAATATCACGTACATAAACTCTATTTAAGTCCTCCTCACTTAGAGGCTCAACATATGGTGTAGAATTCCCATCTTTCAAAGGTATCACAACCCTTTCCTCCTTGTTTTCAAAGCTGATATACCCCTTATTGAACCTCAAGTCGATTACTCACATAACACTAAGGGTATCCAAGCAGGCTGGAAAATTGTCTTCTTCGCAAGTGCTAATACCTCAAAATCCCCAAAGAAACTTGGCCCCTTGTATAGTTATAGATGCATCTTTCAAAACTCCTATAGGAGTGGCCTTAGACCATTTTTCCATAAATAACACATTAGATGATGTCTGCAATGGAGGCCTCCTATACTCATACATCTAATGTAAGCACATTTACTTCTTACCTATACCAATCAATATGTTGCTCAACAACCACCCATTTACAACAACATTCAGAGTAATTTCTTTGTCATAGTCAAGGCTATCAAGGGGAATATTTACATGTGGAATATGTTGTCCAGTCTCAAGACTTACACGTGGAGTGTTCCCTTTTAACCAACTTCCTAATAGTGTAATAATGTTCTCCTGGCACAACATCTTGCACACCTCTCGTAGATCATTGACATTAGTTTAGACTGTCTCTGATGCTTTCTTCTACTCCTTTAGGTATTGTATTTCACCTTGAATATTCCTTAGCATGTCCATGGTATCCTAGTAAACTTCCTTCTGATGAGTAGGATCTATGTACCTTACATGTAAAACCTCCTCCTTGGTGATCATAGGCTTCTGGTGTAATGCCTCTCTTGCGCACGCCACTTCAACGTGTGTAGTAATCTTCACTATCAATGCCTCGGGTCCTTCTGTTATCTTGGGCATCCACTGATCTTCTACCACATGCTAGATTCTAACCATCCCGACACCTATTTTTTCTTGCTTATGATTCTTACTCAGATGCTCATATAAGTTCAGGAACTCTTAATAGCTATGGTTCTTTCCACAAAAAGAGCATGCAATATTATGAGGACATTCACTCCTATAGTGGTCAAGAGATCCACACGTATAACATGTTCCATGAGGGAACTCACCTCTTCCTCCACCACGGCCTCATCCTCCATATCCACCATGATATCCATGTCCCCTTCCATGACCTCCTTCAAAATGCCCTTCATTCCTGTCATAGCATGTTTGATTATGATCCTAATCCTAGTGCTCATTTTTACCCTTAGAATTATCTATTATACTTGTCTATCATACCCCAATGTGTATAACATCTTGAATTTGACAAATCAACCGACAATCCTTAGTATCATGGGTCATAGACCTGTAAATATTGCAAAAGAAAGATACATTCTTCCTTATAGCACGTTGTAATAAAGGACAATGACTAGCATCATGATTTAGATGACAAATCTCATAGTCCAATAGTAATGAGCATACAGATGTGTGAAGGAAACTATCCTTGGTGTGACCTTCCACTTCACAATCTGTACACCAAATTCCTGAGCACGTTTCATGGGCTAAATTTGCTAATAGCTTCTCTAACTATTTTGCCATAGCTACAATATGTGCCTCTAGGAATGGACTAATGCCAGTGTCAATGCTCCCAACTACCTCAGTATGTAAAGTTGCTTCCAGTGCTTCACATGGATCATTGTATTTCTTATGTGACAACGCCCTTCTAAAAGGTGTAATCAATCCTCCAATGAACCATTGTGCATGTTGGCTATCGTTAATATCATAAGATAGTTTAGATAGAAGTGTCCTCAAATGAGCATCATACTCACGTAAACTCTCGGTAGTGCCTTACTTGATATCCTTAAGCACATTAATATGCTTCTACTCAAACATAGGGATATGGAATTTTTAAGGAAACATCCTTCAATGCTGCATAATCCAAGAAAACTTGATCAGTTTCAAACTTCATATACCAGCTATGTGTGCATCCCTATAATGTAGTAGCAAAAACTTTCCTTTCCTCGCACTCTGCAGGTCATGATCCCTTTAGTGCACCACAAGATTTCACACATATGCACATGTTCGGTAGCATCCTTTATACCTCTATATTCCAGAGATGAAGAGACATCTCCATTTAGATATTTTTGGTTGTTACAGGACCTTAACCACCCGATCCGGAACCTCTTGTGTTCCCTCTACCTCCAAAACCACTAGAACCACCAAAAATAGAACGACCTATACCTCATGATCTGCCACCTGTAGTTGGAATAGGACTTGTAGATTTACTCCCATGTGCTCTAAAAGTAGTACTATACTGAACCCCTACAGTCTGTGAGGTAGTTCCACTTCCAGAGGTGACTCCAGCATTTTGTGCACTCACATTATATGCGGATAATGCACCTAAGAATGTTCCTCCAAATATCATTGAAGTTATCTGTCCTGCCATTGATGTACTTGATCCCTAACTTACTCCTACTCTCCTACTTCCCAAATTATCTTTCTGGTTACTTGTCATAGTAGATACTGGAAAACCAAGCACAAGGGATAGGTCACTAGGTGGATTAATATGCACACCCGTGGTCCAGGTAGTCTTTGCTGGTGCACTTCTGTGTGAGGCCGAGGGGAGGTCTCTATCATGCTTTCCAAGATGGGGGAGTTCTTGATGCTCTAGCTCCACATCTTCTATGTGAGTTGTAAATCCTTCACGAGCCATCTCTCTCCTTAATGCCATACTTTCTACAATGTAATGCTACTTCTCTATCTCCCTCTTGTGCACCTCATTAAAATTAATCCACCTTTCCTCTCTCTACCTCTCTGCCACTAGGTATGCCATCTTTCACAAATGTTGTTCCTTCCCTCATGCCTAGTGAAGTTTAGTTAGCCATCGGTTTACTCTCTAGGTTCAAAGTTACCATCAAGATCTTGATCGCCAGCAGAATACCTTGTAAATATGTTCCCCTTGGATACCACAAAACTTGAATTCATCTACCTCTGGGAAAGAGTACGTTGAAATTGAATATTCCAGAATATAACTATTTAGAACACCATAAAACCATGTATCCACAACGCGAGTCTAAATCAGATCAACATCATAAAGGGCCTGAAATTCTTCATGTGTCCAGACAAGTGCGTGATACCTCTAGTTCCACTAAGATGCATAAGTAGTAAGCCACTCATATATTTATACTAGAAAGATAGTGAAAAAGCTCTCATATAAGCTATCATATAGATTCTGTTCTACCCAAGTGCGTGCATTAAACTCAGATCCACTACTTGAACCGCCATGCATATTCTTCCTCCAGATCATGTATCCATTCCTCAATACTTTCTAGAGTTAACCGGTACATTTTCATTGTGAACCATCCTAAACACAATCAAAAAGAGCTCCTAGCAATAGAACTAATGATGCAGCCTAGAATTTACCAGATAACACCCTAGTCACACTGGCACATCACTCAACCTTGACTAAGCACTCACTCAAGCACGTAAGGTACTGTGTCCCTCTTTAGGGTTATAATAGCAGGATATTATAAAGATAAAGGAAGAAACATATAGAATCATAACTAATCCATCATTCTATAATGCATACTACACTCATATCTATGAAAGAACAAGCTTAAACACTAATCATGATTGAATTAATAACATGAACTACGTAACTACACACATAATGACACTTAGGTTTAGCTAATATCTTCCTTCTATTCATAAATACAGAAGCTTCTTATAGTAATGACATCCTATACCAATGTGTGTGTAGATCTAATACAATAATTTAGTCATATGTGTATATCTCTTTACCACATACATACACACACTTTGTATATTCCCTATTACACTTACTTACTATGTACCTAACATCATATTTATATGGTGGGGACTTTCCCTTCACCGCTTATCTATTCCAGAAATAGGCTGCATGCTATTGATAGCCACATGCCATTTTTATTCATAACCACAGATGCAAGTGTGCTATCTATAGACCTCTTGTAGTTAACTGAAGTGTTAATTTTATTCTTAGCTTGTCTCCATGCAAAAGAACTTCGATACACTCCTCCAAAGATAGAAAATGCATGGCGAGCATGTCTCTGCATATTTGGTGTGTTCTCGCATGCCATCTTCTAAAAATAGGTCTCCATGCTAAAAATCAGCTAAGTACTGAAAGATGAACTTGCCTTCCATGCATGGGTCCTTCCTATCCTTCTGTGCCCTTGATCCTAACCTTCTCTCCCACATAGATTCGTGTTTTCTCGAACAAGTATTCTCTCGATCAACAAATACTATAAATATGCAAACCCTCTAGTGTCCTTTTGTTTGTTGGGTGCACCAACTCTAACACCATTTCTTTTTCTCGTTGCTCTCGTGCGATGGTTGTAATTACTCACCGGCATGTTTCTTGAGTGGGACTCCCATTCCTTCCCAAGAAAAAACCCATTCGGCATCTTTGTATCTCTACGTACCATTCTTCATTCATACTTCTCGGGGTTTCTAGTTGTTTGCTTCTACCCTTGCCCTTGCCCTTGCCCTTAGGATTATTAGGTGATATAGTTGGTTTCTTAGGTGCCATGGTTTAGGCTGTCTTAGCACTTTAACTTCTCTCACTTTCTCTAGTTTTCCTCCTCCTCTAGTCCTAGATCCCACACTTGTGAAGAAACCCTTTTCAGCCCGTGCTTTAGCTGCCAAACCCTAACTGTAATATCTTATTTCACAAGATGGTGCTTCTCCACAACTGTTTTTCTCTACACCCATGAACGTCTTTCCTTCTGGTTTGTAGATCAAATCTAGTCACTCACGGTTAAATTTCTCAAATTTTTCTTCACACGGATCAACTCTAGAAACCCTAGTTTGCAAGAGCTCTTCTTTTTCTCATATTTGTAATGTCCATAATGAAGTGCTCGACCTTCTATTTATAGTTTTTCCCTCTTTTTAGCATTAAATGCTACTTCACCTACCACCGTACTTCAACACTTATTGCAGATTTTTCCACTAAGCCGGACTCTAGCACCCTAACTCACACACCCAACCTTGCATGGAAAATCCTACAACCTTCCTCAAAAGTAACCAATCTATTTGATAGAAGACTCTTATGCGTGCATTACCACTTTGAAGGAACTTCTTCCATTCTCACGATTTTTTCTCTCACCTACCTCATGTTGTTTTTATGCTTCTTTCTCCCTTATATGTGGAACCAAATTGTAGCCTTATCCTGATACCAACCATCCTTGTTCACCTTTTCTCTTATGTGCTTTCTTCCACAGGGCCATTTAACCAATCTTTCCAATGTAATCCTTCCTGGTACTTTACACCTTGCACTTTCCTCCACATTATTATACCCCACACTAAAATGATGCATGGTCCTCTGCACATTCACAACCTTTGAAAAAGTAATGAGGTTACCAATGCCCAAGGCACAACACAAAACAACAAGAAGAAATGGAAATACAAGAAAGAAAATTCATTAAAGGAAATCCTAAACTATCTGGCAATACTACCTTATTACAAACACCAAGAAGACTTATTTATAGTAGGGCTTTGCCTAATCCCATTGAAGTGTCCTGGAAATCTCGTCCCATCCAATGCTTGCAACTGGCATGCACTGAATCAAGGATGTACGAGATGATGTAGGGACCCAACCAATGGAATTTTAATTTCCCATTATAGCACGAAACTTGGAATCATAAAGAAAAAGCATCTCGCTCAACCTCAAACTTCTTCTTCTTAATGTGATGATCATGCCATGCCTTTTGTTTTTCTTTTTGATTCTTCTAGATCCACCTAGCGAGTAATAATCTTTTGTCTAATTGCATTAACTTGTCAACTCTTTCTTCCATTGCTTTTTAATCACCAATCCTCCTACGTGCACTATATGTAGTGAAGGTAACATGAATTCAACTGGTAGGAAAACCTCCATGCCAAACACTAATTGAAATGGTGTGGCCTTATTTAACCTTTTGTAGGTTGTCCTATATGACCAAAGAACAACTGATACTTTTCCATCCCAATATTTTCTACCAATTTCACAAAGTTTTATTAGGGTATGACTTAGGATTTTGTTAAATGCCTCTGTGGTTCCACTTTCTTGTGGATGGTAAGGGGTAGTCTTGTGATGAGCCACCATGAATTATGCTAACAAAATCCTTTATGTATCATTTAAGAAATGTGTACCCCTATCACTATTCAAACGCAAAGGGCATCCATACCTTGTAATAATGTTTTCCCATAGGAACCTTGCTACAGTAGCTGCTTTAAAATCCTTAGTAGGTTTTGCTTCTGCCCACCTCGTTAAGTAATTTGTACAGGTGATTATATAATGTGATCTAGTCTTACGCGCAGCTAGTGCAATAGGGCCTACGAAGTCTATAGCCCACTTTTTGAATGGCTCGATGTTGGGAATAGGGCACAAAGGCATTTCATCTCTTCACCCTAGTTTGCCAATGCACTAATAATGGTCACATGCCTTGTAATATTCCTTGCAGTCTTGATATAGGGTCTCCCACCATAATCTGGCCATTAATATCTTGTGTGTAGTGGTGTCGCCTGCATAGTGTCCACCTACACTACCTCTATGTGCCTCTTCTATTATGGATAGGCACTCATGTTCCAACACACACCGGCACAAAATCTCATCACGTCCTAATTTGTATAAATCCCCACTAATCAACATGTAGGGTGTGGAGCATATAGCTAATCGCTTTTTATCTAATGCCTTCATCCCTTCCAATGCTACACCAATCTTCGTAAATACTTTGTAATATATTCTAAGTCCGAGGGCACACGTCATGACAACCTAAATTATTATGCATTTGGCATAATATCCTCAATGATTTGCGTGTCCTTCCTTGAATTTATTCTACACAAATGATCAGTCTGAATTACTTGTTCCTAGTTTGTGAAACCACCATGAACTCAAACTCTTGGAACAATAGTACCCACCGACATATGCACCCTTGTAGAATGGGCTCATTCACTAAAAATTTCAAAGCCATATGGTTAGCGTAAAATATAAAAGGGTTCCTAGCAAATACTATCTAAACTTGTGAAGCACGTAGATCATTGAAAATGCCTCATGCTTAGTTGTAGTATAATTTTGCTCGCTTAGGGTCAAATTCCCGCTTGAAAAGCATAAAGGATGATCAACAATCCCTTCACCAGGTGGTGTGTAAGTACGCTCTAATGGTGGTTTATGAGGCATCAACATGGACATGGAAGGGCTTCTCCCAAGAGGGGAATCATAGTATGGACAAGGTGACAAGCCTATCCTTTAAAGTGTTAAATGCCTTCTATTGTGCCTCTCCCCAATGGAAGGAAATCTTGTGTCTAAGTAAATTTTCTAAAGGCACGACTATCTTGGCATATCCCTTTATGAACTTCCTGTAGTAACCCATGTGTTTGAGGAATCTTCACACTCCACTTTGACTAGTAGGCTCCCCCAATCCCAAAATTACAGCAACTTTAGGGGGATCTACTAGTAAGCCCTCCGTACATATGATGTGCCCCAATAATGTTCCAAATGGTGTAGTAAAGAAACATTTCTTAATGTTGAGGGATATCCTCAAATGCCAACACCTTTTAAACATCAACCTTAAGTTGTCACAATGGTACTTCACTAACCCATATATTGTCCAATCATCCGTAAACTTGAAGAAATTTATGGATGAATTCCTAGAAAGTTTGCACTATAATGCGTGAGAACACAACAGTGCAAATGGACATTCATTTAGGAAAATTTGAAAAGGTGAATTATTCGGAGTGGGTCGGTGTCTGTTCGCCTAAAATATAAAGTATATTTTTTTTTCGGAGTGGGGGTTCGGCTTTGCCTTCATTTGAAAACATCTCCTATAAAAACCTATGTGATTCGCCGGGTAGTATACCTCAAGTAGCTTACCAAATTACCAATACTGTGAAATTTGAACTCGCATAACCTTGAGCACCAGAGATTCATATTACTGTTATCCTGTGATTGTTGACGCGCGACAAATGCAGTGTTCATATTATGTGATGGCGACGTGACAAAGGGCAATATTGACGCGCGACGGGAGGCATGCTTGACGCGCCGACGACAAGAGCTGTACTGACGCACGACAAGAGCTGTACTGACGCGCGACAAGAGCTGTATTGACGCGCGACAAGAGCTATACTGACGCGCGACTTGGGCTAAGAAGTGACGCGCGACAGAGGAAGGGTTGACGCGCGACAGAGGAAGGGTTGACGCGCGACAGAGGAAGTGTTGACGCGCGACTTGGGCAGAGTTGACGCGACGCGTGACCTCGAGCGATTCACGCGCGACAAGACCTCAGAGGCTGGACAGAGTCGCTTCTTGGTTCTTTTGCTGAGACTCTTTTCAGAATAATGGAAGGTGCCAGCTCAAAGAATACGAATAACCTAAAAGTAAGTAAGAAATCTCAGAAATCACTCTTCAAGTATTTTGGAAACTCTGCGGATACAGATAATGTAAATACCAATCATATAGATGCCACCAAAAAGAATCAGAATACTGACTGTGTGGAAGGTATTATTGAGGTGGACATGCATTCTGCACAGTATCACAGTCAAACAAATGAAACCTACGATAATATGCCAGATCTTGAAGATATTGTTCCTGTTGGGGTGCAACCAGAAGTGCAGCTAGATATCACAGATACAAACACTCAACAAAATGGAAGACATAAATCAATATCAAACTCTGGTCCAAGAAAGAGGAAACCAGGTGATTGCGATATTGCTCAAAATTCTACTCAAAAAAGTAAAGCATTGAAAACGAACAAGAATATGTGGACCATTGGCAGGACATACAAGTTTGATTGGGCAGCTAAATTTCCATTTATTGAACCTGTACAATCATCTAATTCTGAAGAAATCCCATGTGAATGTACATGTACAATATGTACGTGGAAATTGGGAAAGCAACAAAAAATGCAACTGAAGCTGGACACAATAGAAAAACATTGTGGAAAACAATATTTAACTGTAACAGGGGCGGATGGCCAGAAAATCAAAACACATAGGTGGAAAACTGAAAAGGAGTGCATGCATGTCAGATACGCAGCGGAATATGAGGCAGAGCAGAAAAAACACAGACATCTGTTGGAAAAGGGAGGAACAATCACATCGCATATTGGTAAGATGAAAGAAACAAATCTACATGCAAAATTCATACAATTCTCTACTCTTTTTCAAATACTTAAAAAAGGAAGGGCGATGTCAGATTTCCTTGATTTCAAAGTTTTGTATCAATTTAACGGAATGCTGAATGTACCTCAGTCTCATTGGTCTGAGAGTAGTGGATGGGAAATGGCAAAATGCCTCTCGATGATAGAGAAGGAAGATTTGAAAGAGAATGTAAAAAAAGCAAACTTTATCTCTCTTTCAATTGATGAAGTGACAACAGTTGACAACACCGCATGGGTATGTATCCACATATATACTTTAGAAAATCATATAAGGACTCCTCATCTATTGGGTGTTATGAAAATGGTTGACAACTGCAATGCTGAAAACCTATATAAAATAGTTGTTTCTCATTTGAAAGATGTTGCTGGTATGACTGATTATGAAATTGCTACGAAGTTGGTATGCGTTGGAGCAGATGGTGCATCTGTCATGCAGGGTCACCGAACAGGGCTGTGTGTTAGATTACAAACAACAGTGGCCCCATATATGCTACCAATTCACTGTATGGCTCACAGAATGAATTTAGCGTATAAAATGGTAAGCAACCACGAAAATGTTGCTAAATTAGAAGACCTCATAAGAGAACTTCATGCCTATATGTCAAGCAGCCCAAAGCATTTTCTCGAGTTCCAAAAATTTGCAATTGGAATTACAGATGGCAAAAAACTTCTGAAGGATGTGGAGACTAGATGGATCTCTTTGTATGAACCAGCATGCAGAGTTCGTGAGGAGTATCCTTCATTGGTTGGTTTCATGCACAAATACCGTCATGAAGTTGATAGGGCAAGGGACCTGTTGTTCCGCTTAACTGATTTGGAGACATTGCTTACATTGGTTGGTATTCTTCCAATGTTAAAGGAGATCAATACACTGATGAAGCATGCACAGGGCAGATTGATCTATATTGTGGATTTTATACGGATGAGGAAAATGGTATGTCAAAGTCTTGATATATTGTATTGTTCCCAGGATAGTTTTGATGCACCTGTTTTTGAAAATTGGAGAGATTTATTAGATCTTAAAAATCCTAACACCTTTTTGAGATTTAATATCCACGATCACCTATGCATCTCGGTTAATGGGAGGGAAATACCAATGCACATTTTGCAAAGACGTCAAGATATTACAGGATCGGAACGAGAAGATGTTCCTGTGACACGTAATTTGTTTGAGTCTCTGATAGTTGAAACAAGAATAAAGCTTAAAAAATTTCAGAAACCTTGTCATCGAAATTAGGAACGCGTTACGTAAAGATAAAATTCTGGAAGCCATGGGTGTGATGAATCCAAATTTTTGGAATACAGAAGGTGGCCGTGCAGACTTTGTCAGTAAGCATTTCCATAAATCAATGGGTACAATAATGGAACAATTTACAAAGACGTCAGAGCTCAAGGGTACGGAAATCAAAGGTATACTGAATGCCGATTTATTAAAGTTTCAGTCAACCAATTTTGCAACAACAATGAGGAACCAATATAAGAATTTAGATCAACCTTCTGAAAGTGGTGCTATTACAAGGCTGTGGCGAGGAATCTATCAAAGTTCTATCTTACAAGAAGATATCAGTGAGTATTTCAGACTATATGAGTTATGCCAGACAATGATTTTGGGGTCTGTGGAGGATGAAAGAGTTTTCAGTGCATTGTCATTTATAAAATCAAAACTGAGAAACAGGTTGGATAAAAATCTGGAAAGTTGCATGAGGTGTTACGTTTCACGATACTCCCTCGAAACCTTTCCGTTTGACAGAGCAATTGCGCACTGGAATTCCCTTTGCGAAAGAAGAGGTGTAAATAATACAGCTACAAGTACAAATATTCCCAACCTTGAGAGTGTAATTGGCTCTTCGTCACATTCTACAGAAGACAACATCGACTTTGATGAAGCTATTGATAATGGATTGTTTCAACTTTAAGTAGGTATCTTCTTTATCTATCTTTTATCTTTATCATTAAAGATGTTACAGGTCTATATACTAAAAATGTCAGGCAATTCACCCATCTATCTACTAATCCATTTCTCGTGTTGGATTTTTTAAAACACAGATCTAGCTCATTACCAGTGGCAGTGATGATTTCAACTTTAAGCAGGTATCTTTTTCCCCTTAATCTTATTGTTTGTTACTATTCATTTTTTGACAGAGCAATTGCTCACTGGAATTCCCTTTGCGAAAAAAGAGGTGTAAATAATACAGCTACAAGTACAAATATTCCCAACCTTGAGAGTGTAATTGGCTCTTCGTCACATTCTACAGAAGACAACATCAACTTTGATGAAGCTATTGATAATGGATTGTTTCAACTTTAAGTAGGTATCTTCTTTATCTATCTTTTATCTTTATCATTAAAGATGTTACAGGTCTATATACTAAAAATGTCAGGAAATTCACCCATCTATCTACTAATCCATTTCTCGTGTTGGATTTTTTTAAAACAAAGATCTATCTCATTACCAGTGGCAGTTATGATTTCAACTTTAAGCAGGTATCTTTTTCCCCTTAATCTTATTGTTTGTTACTATTCATTTTTTCAGCTCTGGTTATAATTAAAGATGTTACAGGTGTATGTATTTACATTTAGTTAAATACAAAAATTTTATTTTTTGAAAACGTGGGTTGACATCCGTCCGAGGAAGCTGTTACTTCTCGGGACTGACAATGTCAGGCAACTCACCCATCTATCTACTAATCCATTTTTTGTGTTGAATTTTATTAAGACAAAGATCTAGCACATTACCGGTGATGATTTCAATTTTAAATAGGTATCTTCTTCAACATCATCTTATTGTTTGTTACTTTACATTTTTTCAGCTCTTGTTATCATTTATTTAAAGATATTGTTGGTCTATATATTTAAAGATGTTGCTGGGACTTCTCAGGACTGACAATGTCAGGCAACTCACCCCTCTGTCTACAATGTCAGGTAAAACAAAGATCTAGCACGTTACCCTTGATGATTTCACAGCAATCTTATACGCAAGAGGTAAGCTAAACCCTATCATATTTTCAATTATGTTTAATTTCTTACCAGTGATGATTCTTTCTTGATTTCTTAGAATTATATTTAATTTATTATATATTAACTATTAAACAATACATTATACTATTATAAATATAAGTCCTGACACTCTTCCTAAAATTCCCTGCTTTGTCATAGATCCATCACTTCTTCGGATTTCTCCATGAAGTTATTAAAACTCAATTCTAATGCTATCTTCCAGATCCTATAGTCACCCACCCAAATCTACACTAATCACAACTATTTAAATTAACTTGACAGAGTCTTTATCTAATTAAAATCCTTTCTAGTAATAAAATTGACTCTACATAAACTATCCTGCAAATGTAGTGTGCCTTCTTCAAGGCTCTACATAAATACTTACACACACAGTTTACTATGATCTAGTTTGCAACCTTCAATATTTTCTTATACACTCAAAATTATTCCAACTTATAGCCTCCCAGTTCTAATCCACAATTATTCTTCACCCTTATCAAATATTAAAAAATGATCCAGTTCATCAACCTAGGAACTTGATCTATACAGACTAATCTTCATGATAAAAACCTTATATGTTTTACATTAAACTTCAAAGTTCTATATCGAGCTTGACCTATCTTTTAATCACATGGTTATTCCAACTTTGGTTAATCTAGCCTCCATAGCCTCCATAATCTACTCTACACAAAACAATATCCATGATAACAAAACCATATCTTTTAAACCAATTTCCCAAGCTCTAATTCTTATGGCCTGGAATTTAACTATTTCATAATTGGCTAATCTAGCCTCTACATCAATGATTGTTTCCAGCAAAACGTTATTTTCTGACAAATGGTCTTGACTATTTTGGATGTCAAACAACCTCTCTAGTGAAAGATTATGCACTAATATAGAGGTGAATCTCTTTAAAATAGAATTTTCCTACACCATAAGTCTATTAAGGAGAAATCCTAAATAGTAAAGATCTGTTTCAAATCTTAGTTGCTATTTTTTCCCAAAGACATAATTTTCAAGATAATTAAAGTCCCACAAGATATTTAGGCACTAAATTTTACATTATACACATTAAATTGATCATCGTCTTTCATCATCATCTATCATTGATTATCAATTGTCATCATTGATCATCTACGTCCACATACAATTCATGACAATGCAAGTAAACAAGAAACATACATATAATTCATGATAGTCACCATCTAATCACCATATAATTAAATTCAAATAGCATAGTACATACTCAATAGTAGAAGTTTTCAAATTCAATATTTAAAGTTTAGTCAATAATAAAAGTTTCTAATTTTGAAAACCCTCTTTTTCTTTAGAAAATTCTGCTCTGCTCTCTTCCCCAACGGCTTCTTCCACTCTGGCTGTACCTCTTTCCCCAACACCAGAAATAACCCCTGAACTTATAAGATCTTCTGCAGCACTGTCCAGATTTTTTATAATTCTTTCTTCTTGATTTGTTGCATCTCCATGCGACAGCAAATTTGGATCAGCAGCTGCTTTGGCTTTGAACAAGATGTCAGGGTCGAGACCATGCTCTTTAATTATCCGCTTTAGTGTATTGTTTTGTTTGTTAACCAAAACAATATTTTGCTTCAAATTTTTTGCTGCGGATAAGCTGTTCTTTGCTGTTTCCAAGTGAACTTGCAAAACCTTCGCCTGACTCTTCAAATTTTCATATTTCAACTGCACAAAAAGAGTAACGTCAATTCAAAATATTAATGTAAATTCAAAATTTCAAATTAACAAAAATGATTGTTTGAATGTAATAGTACTTACAACCGCTCTATCTCTTTCGGCATTTGCGATTGATACCAAATCCTTGTCCTTTGACCATTTGTTAAAATATGCCTGGGCCTCGGCACTAATATTTTCCAATTTGTTTAGTGCCTTATCTAAAATGCCATCTTTATAGTCGTTGTTAAACGTGACAGTCCCACATCTTACTTGGGTAAGTAAGGAATCCATCTTCGCAGGTTGATTCTAGACTGCAGCGTATAAACTATCCCGTTGCCAATAATTTTCATAACGACTAATAATCTCATTGATAAGAACTTTAGCCCTTCTCTCCCATTCTATAAGCTGTTGGATTTGAGGAATAATAAACTCACTGACATGGGATTGACAATCATTACCAATTAAGTTCTCCAAAGGAAAAGGTGGAAACTCTTCACTATCTGAATCTGATGCAAACGATCTTGCTGGAGAAGTGTGGGGGCTTTCACCAAGATCAACTGCTCCTTGTTTCTGTCTTTGGGTGGGCTGATCCTGTTTTTGAAAAAATAAATCAAGATTTAGATAAATAAATTTAAATCAGAATGTAATTAAAAATTGTAAAGCATATTAAAATTGAAATTTGAAGTATACCTGCTGGCCTTGAATCATCTCGCGGGTATCGAAAAAACCAGTTGGGTCATTGCTATCAATGCCCAAATAATCTTCATCTAAATTTATATTGTTCAAAACAGATATGCCCGTTGTGCTGGGCAAGCCACCAAGTGATAGAGTTGGAATTCGAAACGAGGAGTCAAGGTTTAGTGTCCCACTAGGGGCCGGAGCAAAACTCATGCGTTTACCAATGGTCTTTTTCACTGTTCCTCTGGTTGGCATTTTAAAAATTAATGGTTGAGTGGGTGTCGGTGCCGTGGTTTGACCATGACTGACATGTGCTGAAAAGTACAAGAAAAAATGAAAAATATTAAAACAATTCATAAAGTCAAAACTACGAAATTAAACGTTCTATAGAAAAGTTGTACCTTGTTGTCGAGGGGTTGTTTTTTTCGGTGCTACGGGTGGCCTTGTAGGAGTTGTACTCAGTGGCTGTTCAGAAGATATCAATGCATGCGACTGTATGGAGTGAGTTGGGGAAGAAGGTTCCATAGTCCCTGCAATTCATCAATATTAAATGTTGTCAATTCATTTGGTTAAAATTTAAATTGAAAAATAAATCTGCAACTTTGGAATTTGTAAATAATATATGAGAATGTATTACTTCTCTGGCGTTTAACGAGTTCAAACTGTTGAGGGTTTGGAGAGGAGTGAGCTTCCATTTCAGATTGGGAGTCCCCCGAAGCCTCCGCGTGTAGTTGGCCTCTTCCTCTCGACATCTTTTTTTTTTTGGGAATGGCTTGAATATCTTCTCTGCAAAACATTAAAATTTAAGTTTTAATAACTGTGCACTGTAATGAAGAAAATTGTAATACAATTACAAACTAAATAGTTTATACCTATTGTTCTGCAAATGGAATTGAGAATTTCTTCAAAGCCTCATCAGAGCAAGTAGGAATTTGTTTATGTTTTAAATTTAAAAGTGCCTCATAGTAGAAGCCGAGGAGATAGTTTGTTGAATAAATGAAAGGTTTATCTGAGATTTTTGAATTTGATATGTCAGTTCTTATTTTTTTGGATAGAAATGTGCACCAATCAAATTTTCATTTTGAGATAGTGGCACAAATGTATGCAATGGCCCAATTTGGTATATCTGTTTGGCGACCCTGCAAAACAATTCTGGCTTGAAAAAACGCAATAAGTGCAGCAAGAAAGTGGTGTGCAATTGATTGTGTATCTACACCACGCCTGGATTTATTGACATGGGCTGCAAATGCGAAACAGTGAAAATTACTATAAATTTATAACAGAAAATTGTATCAGAATAAAAAACAGATTAAAAAATATGAATTAAAATGAATTATACTTACAATCAACATGGAAACCGTACGTTGATTCGAGAAATTTCTTGTCATCTTCCACGAGTGTTGCCTTGGTTGTCACAGTTGGTACATCTCTGATAGGAAGGCCCGTAAACCGATGTATGTCATTTGCTTCAATAGTGAATTGGAACATTTGGCCATCGTTCAGAGTAACATAAAATATACCGTCCTCGGAATTGTAGGATGACAGAAGGTAATTCAAAAGATCCGGATCTGTTTCGAAATGGGGCATATTAACGAGCCCTATAAATTCACACTCTTCCATTATAGCTTGATATTCTGAAGACATCTTTAAAGCCGTATGGATGTGAGGGCATAAGGGATTCCTGTAGGTTATCTTGGAAATCGATTGAGTTGGATTCTCTTCATTTTCTTGCTGAACTTGCAATTGGGAAGCATGTGAAGTCGACATTATAGCTGTAATTGCGTCTTTGTCAAAGATTTAGACCTGCAAAAATTCAAGAACGGGAAAACAAAAATGAGAAAATGAGCGGCACAAGGGTATTTATAACCTAAATAGGGCGTCACTGTCCCCTATTGACGTGCGTCATTTGCTTCTAATGACGCGCGTCAATAGAAGGCAGTGTCGCGCGTCAATAGAAGGCTGTGTCGCGCGTCATGTGTTTACAGTGTCGCGCGTCATTTGATTACAGTGTCGCGCGTCAATACAAGAGAGTGTCGCGCGCGTCATTTGTTTACAGTGTCGCGCGTCAATACAAGACAGTGTCGCGCGTCATTTGTTTACAGTGTCGCGCGTCAATAGATGACAATGTCACGCGTCATTTGATGACTGTGTCGCGCGTCAATAGGAGCAAGTGACGCGCGTCAGTAGGAGCAAATGACGTGTCATCAGGGGCCAGTGACGTGCGACAGTAGGAGACAATGTCACGCGTTATTACGAGCCAGTGTCGTGCATCATTACGAGCTAGTGTCGCGCCAGTGTCGCGCGTCATTACGACCTAATGTCGCTAGAGTGTCGCGCGTCATTACGAGCTATTGTCGCGCCAGTGACGTGCGTCATTACGGACTAGTGTTGTCGCACGTCACTGATGGAGCCTTGAAAAACCAGGTGAAAATTTTGTTTTTGAATACTGTCAAATTCACCTTTCGCTGAAACTGGTTACGGGGATATTCGCCAGGTATTTTCCACCTTCAATTTTATAGGGGTGTCTTAAAATGTACTAATGGGTTTGTACTCTTGTACTCAAATGTTTATATATTATCATCTCGCCAATTCTTGCCAATTACTAGTTTGACAACATGCCTCTGAGTGGATGTACCATGCACATGCACAACCTTACAAGGTGGAGTACAACTTGTGAACCCATAATGAAGGTGGTAATGCTTCTGCACTTCCCATCAAGGTTATCTCACATGCTTGGATATGGAAGGAAGTTATCTCTTTACCATAGTAGTCCTTTCTAGTGTGTGGGCACGTTACTTCTGCAAAACCATACAGAGAAGGCAATTCTCACCTCACACCATTCCAAGAGGTTCTCCTGATGTGTTTCCCCCGGTGTAGTAGTATTTCGAGTAGGTTGTAATTGAGGATTTCACTTCTTTCCTCTTTATTTCTCTAATGGGCCTCTATTTCTCACAAGAAATCTTCCAGATTAGACCCTCCCAAGTAACTTGGTAGTTTTCTCCTCCTCTAGGTGCTAGACTATACACGCCTTTGTCACCTTGGTTATTGATCCCCTTAAATGTCATCCGATCAACTCATAGGTCCCATGTGCCCAGTTGTCACATGCTATGCTTGTTGTATCACTCACATATTGGGAATTCTCAAACTGGATAATTCCTTTTGTAGGGTGAATTATCTCAAGGTCCCTGATTGAGCACATGTATATTATATCAAGGACTTCTTCTCCCAATGGCTCTACATAGGGTGCCAAATTCCCATATGTCAAAGGGATGTTCACCTGTTCTTATTTGTTTTTGAAACTGATATATCCTTTATTAAACCTAATGTGAGCATTATTCTTGTAACACCATGGGTGCCTAAGCAACGTTGGGAAGTTTTCCACCTCGGTGAGCACCAAGACTTCAAGTCCCCAGTGAACTTGGCCCCCTAAATGGTAATCACTACATCCTTTAATACTCTAATGGGCATTGCCTTAGTTTTTTTCATATATAACACATTTGAGGATGGCTGCAACATGAGCCTTCCCATCTAATGCCAAGAATCTAAGGTAAGAACATTCACTTCTACTCCTATGTCAATGAGGATATTGCTCAGAGCCATCCATCAATAACTACATTTAGAGTAATTTCCTTGTCATATTCAAGGTTGTGTGGAGAAAGGTTTGCATGTAAAACCTGTCTCTCGCACTCTAATCCAGCGCATGGTACCTTCTCCCTCATCCATTCTCCCAGCAAGGGAATAATATTCTCTTGCCTCAACATTTTACATACTTCTTTAACCTCATGCAAGTCACTTCTTGGAACCTTATTATCCTTCCACTGCCCCACCTACCTCGATTTCTCCTTGAGATACTATATCTCCCCTTGTAAACTCCTAATCACGTCCATAGTCTCCTGGTATACCTCTTTCTGATGGGCAAGGTATGGGTACTTTCCATGTGGTACCTCCTCTCTAGAAACCAATGTCCTTGGTCTGGGCATCTCCTTGGCATGTGTGTCCTCTCGCACGTGTTGTCACCAAGATCTGAGTTCTAGCTCTAGTTCGTGCACCACTCTAGGCATCCATTATGGATCGGCCCTTTTACACTTACCATATCAATGCTTGTATCTTTCTGGTGTTGTTGGTTCATATGCTCATAGGGTTCTGAAACTCTTCATACTTGTGCTTCTTCTCACACCACAAGCATTGTATTAGATCCAGACACTCTTATTTATAATGTTATGTGGATCCACAATTATAACATGTTCCTCATGGGATTTAACTTCTTCCTTCTCCATGGTTACCATGACCATGGAATCCTCTGTGAGAAATTTTTCCACACGCGCCTCCATATACGTGCTCCTCATAACGGTGGTCATCACCTTTAGAACTACTGGCAAGGCTGGTCTGGCACACACCATGATCAATGGTCTCATGGATCTAATCAATAAGCCTACAATCCTTAGTATTATGGGTTAAAGAGGTTCAAATATTATAGTAGTATGACACATTCTTATGAATTGTGTGTTGCAACAAGGGACATCTACTCACATCATGGTCCCCATGAAAAATCTCACAGTCTATTGCTACGGCATGTACTATCTTCCAGGGGTAACTATCCTTGGCATGCCCCTCTACTTCAAAATTTGTACACCACATTCCACTGCGAGTCTCATGAGATGAGTTCATAGATAAGATTTCTAGCTTCTTATCCATAGCAGTGATTTGAGCTTCCAGGAATGAGATAACACTAGTATCAACACTACCAACAACTTCAAAGGTGTGCATAACAACTTCTAACGCCTCACATGGGTGTGTGAAAGTCTTATGAGATAAATCTCTTCTAAAAGGGGTTATCAAACCTCCAACAAACCATTAAGCATGCTATGAAGGGTGAATGTCATATGAAAATTTTGACAGGAGAGTCTTAAACCATGCGTCATACTCCCACACACTCTTTGCCATTCCCTATTGAATCTCCTTAAGGGTGTTGATGCTCTTCTGTTCAAACTCAAGGATGTGGAATTCTACTAGGAAGGTGTTTTTCAATGCGGTGTAATCTACCACCATCTAATGGGGGTCATACTTCCTATACTAACTATGCGTGTGCCCTTGTAATGTCATTGCAAATTGACTAGCCTTTCATTCTAGGGTTGTGATCCCCTTCACATGCCATAGAAATTCACACTTGTGAACATGCTCCGCAACATCCTCTATGCCTTGGTAGTCTAGAAAGTGTAAAGACATTTCAAAGATTACTTGAGGAGGTGGCTAAGGCCCCTGCCTCCTGGTCCAAATCCTTGGTTTCCTCCAGTGTTCCTCTCGGTATTTCCTCCGCTGCATCCATTGGATCCACTAGGTCCTATGCCTCTAGATCCTCCTGCGGCCAACAATGGGCCTAAAGTGGTCACACCTAATGTTCCCAATTTCCCACCGATTTGCATGCCAATGGTCTACAATATCATCCCACTACTTATAGTATACCCCGCACCACTCCTAGACGTGAGACCGATGGCTTGTGTATCCGTACTTTATGCAAAAACTCCTCCAAACACTAGAATGATATGTGCAGCCATAGAAGTCCCAAACAAGAAATTATATCTCTTGTGCATAGATCTATCACTTCCACCAATACCAACTATGTTAACAATACTTCTCCCTTGATCTGGAAAACCAAGCGCTATGGTTTTGTCACTAGGTGGTTTCGGATGTGCGCCAACAACTCTCTCTATATGCAATGAACTCTCATCAAAAGCTAAAGGGATCTCTCTTACGTGCTTTCCAAGATGGGGTAGCACAAACTACACAGTTCCACATCCTCTGCATGAACCTCAAATCCTTCCCACAACATCTACCTCCATATATCCATCACACTTGCAACCTTGCATTGTCTAGCAATCTCCCTTTCACGTGCTTCACTATACTTGAGTCGTCTCTCCTCCCTTTCTTTCTTAGTCGCAATATCTTCCATCTTCCTCCACCCTTGCATCCTCGTCCGATTGCTCGGAAGGTTTAACTAGCCATCGAAATGCCTTTAAACTCAAGGTAACGATTAAGATCTTCATTTCTAGAGAATAACATGTATAAATGATCCTCTGGACTCCCGCATAAACTCAAACTCAGCGACTTCTAGACAAGAATATGTAGAAATAGTATACTTTAAAGTGTAGCTAGCTAGTACTTCTTTCCACCAATGATCAATAGCATGAGTCCACGTCAAATCTGCATCTTACAGCCTTTAGTACTCTTCTAAGGTCCATGCGCGTGATCTATAATATTGGCTTGATCTAGATGCATATGCTAAGAGCCATTCATACAGCTCTACTAGAAAGAAACTAAAAAGGTTTCATATAACTCATGGTAGAGGTTCTCTTCTACTCATCTACATGCATCAAACATAAGCCCAGTGTCAAATCTCTAAGAAAATTCTTCCTCTATGCTCTTGAACCATGATTCAACACTTTTCAAAGTTAGGCATTCTATCATCACTCATTGAAAAAATCACAATGTATGTTATTTCCCACTATAACTTTGAACAGAGGTCCCGGAAATGGAACTAATATATAGCCATTTTTACACCCACCAAAGAACAAGGTAATCCCATGTGCATCAACCTATCACCAAGCGGGTGCTAGGTGCTCACCTGAGGCATGCTTGCGAGTGTTGAGTCTCTGTTTTATGTGACTTAAGTGGGAAAGCATCATCTTTGATAGGAACTTAAAAAGAGTGAGTGGACACGAGACATACATTCATCATAGAGATCATAACGACTTCTAGATCAACGCAGTCATTTCGGATAAAATAATACTTAAAAATTTATAGAACTGAACTAAAAGGAAATGTATAAGAGTTTATATTCTTTCATATAACACACATGAATCAAAACTACACAAATATATGTATAAACAAAAGTTTATTGTATTTATATTCCAACATCTCTCAAAACCTCATGACATGAATTAGATCCATTATAGAATATCATAGCATGGTGGACCAAAGTCATACATCATTTTTGGATTAGATTCCTCCTAAACATGAAAGGAAAATTTCATACCCAAACCCTTGATACATCTTTTACTTATAGGTCATCTACCTAACCCAACCCAATAGAGTTCCTCACAACATTTCTAGAGAGCTCCACTCTCTATTGATCTCTGTCTACCCCTTAATTCCTCTATGGCTTCTTGTATTTATAGGCCTCTTAAACTACCAACCTATCTTTCTAAGGCTTCGGATCCATCACCAAGTGTCTAAATGTAGTCCTCCATTAGAGCATGCTCCTCCAAGATTGTGCTCTCCACTCCTTGCCATGATGGTCTTCTAGAAGCTTCCATCACATGGCATATTCCTTCCTAGGACAACTCATTGCCAAATCGGCACCTTATCCACTCGCATGCATAGCCGGGTTATGCTTTTCACGTGTTCTTCCTGATATGCCAAATATGGCTAAGTCCCAAAATCCCACTTTACCTTGCACGTGCGTGCTACTTGTTCTATTAAACCCTCCTAGAACCCTATCCTACACACTTTCTCCTTACATGCCCTTCTTATACTTAGCCAATAAATTAGGGTCCCAACAAAATCCACAAGTTGCCATGCAAACAAAAACTTCATAGTGAGCATCCAAGTGGTAATTTTAGCTGAATTACTCTAGATTTTGACCCTATCTCAATGAAACTGAAATAATTTGCAAAATTCTCATCATGGAAACATGAAATGTTTCCCAAATAACCATGAAACATCCTAAGAATATCTCCACTCATCATAATGTCATGACCATACCTAAAAATCTCCAGCCTATATTATTTATATAACCTCACCTTAGGGTTTCACACTATAGAAGCTAGGATCAACTAAAATATTACTAAAACTCAACATGTAACCACTGTAAATGACCTAAACATACATGGTATACCATGATACACCTGAAAACATGCATCTATGAGTTCTTGTAGCTCCAAAAATCAATCTCACACCTCCTAACAACCATACATGCTCTAGATGAGCACTTGTAACATAGATAAACACATATATCTACACCATGTCATGGTTTTGAGTGTCTAAAAAGTCTCTAAACCTACTATTCATCATACCAACATGCTTTTCAAGCATCCAATAAGCTCCTATCTCCATGCATCATCACCTAGGTACCTGAATAGGCTTGTAAAAGTAAGAAATCCTCAATTAATCTTACTTCGCATCACCATAAACACATATGAACCAATATTTCAACATCATATACATCATCATATGACCCTAATAAATCATCCACTTTGTCATTAATGTGGTTTTTCATCAATGACAACACCTAATAAAACCACATGCTAACAATCTCCCCTTTTTCATTGATGGAAAACACCATGACAAAGGCATACTTGTAGAGAATATTATTCACCTTCTTCATCTTCATAACATCAAATTTTGGTTAGAAACATCAACCAAAGATCTCAACTTAGCTCAAAACTTGAAATTTACCTCAAAAACTGATTTTTCTTTCATTTCAAGCATGAAATCACCATGCTCTCTAGGGATAAGAATCTAAAACACCTAAACATCATCAAAAACATGAAAGAATCATAATCAAACCTTTTTGGAGCCAAAACATCATCCTTAACCTTATAGGCATGAAAAACAAAAACTTTTTCACCTCAACCCTATTTTAGAATTCAATAATCCACTCAGTAACTAAGCATAAACTGAATCATAAACATCATGAACATGCCAACAATATCATGAAATAACATATAAAAAGATCACTTCAACTTTCTGAAAAAATCCATCTTGTCTAGGCATATCTCAAGATTGTTACATACCATTCTTGTCATCATTCAACCATCTAGACTCATGATCCTAAGCAGTCATCTCGGTGTAATTTCAACCAACTTTGGCATTCTCTAGGACCTCATACATACCTTAAATTTGCAACCCATAGCTCCCCGGACTTAAGGCTCCCAACTCTAGCTCCCAAGCACAAAAATGATGTTCTTACCTTGGATCTATGTCTAGAGAAACCTTAGACATTTTGCAAGGTCCTAAAAAACTTTCTCACTCTAGGACAATAATATTTGAATGAGATCATGTATTCAAGGATAAAATGTCTCAATATAGGAAATAGATATCCAACTCATACCTCTATTGCTTTGATAAGCATTAATGCAACTTCTAGGAGTTTATATAATCACTCCCCTATCATAAATGATAGTATACACACTTGAGAAACAAGTTTATACCTATAGAAGTAAATTTTTCATATCACAATAGCACTATGGTAATCCTCAAGAGACTTAGAACCATCTTTCTATCTCGATCATGTCTTAAGAACCAAATCACTTGCTTCACTATATCCACATCTCATTTCACAACCTCTATGAACATTCTCAACATAGTATGCATTTAGTCACTTTTGCACCCACTAAGAACAAGGGAACCTCATGCGCATCGGCCTATCACCCAGCTGGGCACTGGGCACTCACCCGAGGCATGTGAGAGGGAGCTGAGTCTCTCTTTTATGTGAGTCTAGTGGAAGGCATAGCTCATGATTTTGACTTAGTGATTTAATAGACATGAAGGGCTATAGAGCTCAGGACGGCTTCTACACCCCTTCAGTCATAATAGAACCAAAGCACGCAACAGAAATAATAGAACTAAGAGTTGTACATCTACTACTATACTTAACCATTTAAGTAAGATTCACAATTATATAAGAACAAAAGTACAATAGTAATATGTAGATAATACAGAGAAAGAGTCTTAATACATTTGTCATGGCAACCTTATCACATTCATTCATAGTGTTTACTTATAAAAGATTATAGAAGGTAGACCATAGTCATGCGCCATGTGTGGATCCATACATGTATTCTCACAAGACAAAAATTTCATTCCCCATTTCCTCATCCTTATTGGAATTTCAGTACCCATTTTCATCCCATAGTTCTCGCAGTAATTCTACAGAGCTCTGCTACTTCACTTTTTGTCTCTTCTTCTTTTCCAAGGGTGCGCATATAAATAGGCCTTTGATCTCTAATAAACTCCTCTATAGCCTCAGATCTAGCCCCAAGTGTCAAGGTGTGGGTCGCCCAGTGCATGCCTCTCCATGTCATGATTAACTTTTTGATCTTTCTATTGCAAGGTATATTCCCTCCAGGACAACCTGTTGCCAGGCTGGAACCTTATCCAAATGGAACACATTCTTCATGTGTTCTGTCCTAAAGGCCAAAAATGGCTAAGTCCCAAATTGTTATTCACACGGTGCACGTGTTTTGGGTTCTTCAAGAATCCTTTTGAACTCTGCCTTGCCTTTACCCACGCCCTTAAGATTTGGAAGCTAAAATAGGGGCCCAAAATTACCCCACACTTCACCTGTTCTCTCGCCCTTGGGAACCTTCTCAAAGAATGTAGTACAAAGAATGCAAGGCCTTGCCTTGGAAAAGAATGGGGAAAGAATAAAGAAAGGGAAGAGAAAGAATAGGGGAAAATTTCCTAAAGAAGGAGGAGGTGAAATTTTTCTAGAGGTCGGCCTCCAGTGTACTCTAAGCACTGATTTCCTTTTACGCTTTAGTGCAAAATTCACCAACCAGGGTGCTCACCTCATCATAAGTTAGCCCCTCCCCTTGTGTGGTAATGGTTTCCACCACAGTCTCCAGTTCTTTAGCGTGATCTTCCAAGGCATCCATCTTCCTTGTGATGACCTTATAGAGATCTTTTAGTTGGGTTTTGATTGAGACTTACCGGTTCTCAATGGATTTGGATTTCTTTTCTACCTTGGCTATGATCCTTTCCCACTTGGCTCTATTGACCTTATTATTTTCTCTGAATTCCTTCAACTCGGTTTCATCACTGGCAAGCAATATGCTTATCACTTTGTCTTTATCTACGCAGTGGTTGTAAGTGACCCCATGGTTTGTGTAGTTGTTCTTACATCGGTGAGCACCTTGTTGTATTTGGCCATGAGCATGAAAATATTAAACTTGTCTTCTTTCTCCAAGCGCACCGCTACCTCTTCTGCTGACTCTAATGCCAAGGACTGCCTCTCCATGGTGAGGATCCAAGTCACGTCCTCTAGGCACTCCGGGGAGGATCTATACTTTTGTGCGGGAGGGTTAAGGTCTGGGTGCTTTGTGATAATCGATTGGGAGATGAGCTCCACCTTCTTGGAAACTTCACGTACCCTGGCCTTTTCCTCTTAAAGCTCCCTCTACTGGTTGAGCACTGATTAATTTCTCGAGGCTGAGATCCTTCATTAGCTTCACCACTTCTTCCTTCCTCTTCTCCAACAGGTCCTCCAAGACTCTAACCCTGTCATTTCTACCGAAGAGCCTAGCCTCAATTTCCACTGAGACTTTGTTTAGTGCATTACACACTTTCTCATCTGATAGTTGCTGCATGTTTACAATGGGGTTGTCCCCCTTTCCTTCGGATAGCTTCAATACCGCTCCTTGGTTAATCTTGAATTCAGGCTCATCGAGGTGGGAGTCAAATGCCAAAGATAGCATTTTCCTCATTTGCGGGTATCCTCCCTCGGGTCAAAGGACTCCATGGTGGTGAGCTCCTTGGTGGGCATGGTACTTTGGAAACACGTGCGTAAAACTTTGTTGGGGTCATCAATGTAACCCATCATTATTCTTCCCCTTCGCACGTTTACTTCCCATGTGCACGCCCTTGGGAATAGTTACCGAGAGAGTTGGGCCTTTTGTGCTACTTCCACTCTTCTCCCTCTGATCTTTCTTGAACTCACCGAGCATGAGCTCCAAACTATGCCCCAACTCTTCATTGACCAAGGCATCAATTATCTTATCTAACTCCCTTGTTTCCTTTTCATTCACCTCCTCCTGAGTGAGCTTGGGAATATCTAGATCCTTGGTACTAGCCCCTTCACTCCCCTCTTTGCTGCGCGCACCTTCCTCCCTTCGGGTGCCTTTCCTTCTTACAAATATGAAGGCATCATTTACAATCTTAGCCTCCTCTCCTTCTGATTCATGGATATCAATTGGCTATTGGTCCACCTCCAGCTCTTCCCCTTCATTGTCATCCCTTTCGCCTACATAGGCATTCAGGTCGTTTATATATTCAGAACCTTGTTCCTCCATTCCTTTTTCTTCTTCTCTGGAAGAAAATTTTGGAGTGGGGGATGTTGTCTTTTCTTCATCTAAAAGTTCTTCAGGGGATGGTGGCTTCACAGGCTCTGGGTCTTTTCCTTGACCATTGTTCTTCTCTTCTTCCAAACATAGGTACTCAGCCCTGTGGTACCTACATCCTTCCTTCCACCGCCCCTTGTTCTTCCTCTTCTTCTTCTTTTTCTCCTTTCACTTTGGCGCTGGCTTCTTCCTTCCCATGGGGTCATCTGGGATGGATATTTCATTTTCTACATATGCACCCTTCTCAAACTTTGGCCTTATGTGTAGGTAGATTCTAGTAGTAGTGCTCTCGTGTCGGTAAGGTTAGCGGCCTTACGATGTGTATGTCTGCAACATGTATCTTTAACATACATGCACTTCCCTGGGTAGACTAGCTTCTTTCTCATCTCTCTGTGTTCACTGTCAAGGGTGGATAGGTCAAGTTTTAACTTCTTCAACTCCTTATATCTGTTTACCCCTACTTGGAAGAATTGGGTAGTAAATGAGAAGGGGAGTTTGCACCAGGGACTCCAACTACCATCCACCAAGATAAATTTGCAAAGGCAGAAGTGTTAGTACACCGCAAACTCTGCTTCTCCTTTAGTCACCATGGGGATTTGCTCTGGGATCTACCATTCTACCCTCGAATGCATTCCTAAGGTGTGTATACCATTTATCCAAGTGCACCTTGTGCACCCCCGTCATTGACTCACAAGTATACTTCTGGAACCTATCCGTGGGTGAAGGGTCTTCATCGGGGTACTCCCATACAAACTTATCAGATGCATTTAGCACCCCGATTTCTAAGAACACAATGGTTAATAGAATGTTCCCAAATAATATCTTTCCTCCGTCCTCCACGCTGCTTATGATCTCGTCTGCTATGTACTAGGAGATATTGTACATGGTGCCTTCGCGACCTTTCTGTAGACATTCAACCAAGGCTTGCTCACTTGGGTCCACCTCTCTTGTCCATTTAGCTTAGAAACAAGGTGCGTGGCCATTTTCATCACCGGATCACTGATATCCGCGACATCGTAGTACCTCGATCCCTTCTTATAATCCTGGGATGTGATGGTTTCCTTAATTGCCTCCTCATCCTGGAGGTCGTCTAGATCGCATCCCCTTTACAGCTCAGGCTTGTAAAGTGTGAGATTAATTGTGGGGTTATGCGCATTTTTTTCCCTGCAAAGTAGAAGAAATCTTCATGTATGCATGTCATTAACCATTGGTATAGGCACTCGGGCTTCCCAAAGTAGGGAAACTCATAAAGCTGGAGAATCCCTACCTTCTCCATTTTCACCTTGACTACATCATCTGTAAATCAACATCCCGTCAGTGTTCATTTGTTTGTGGGGCACACTAGCTCCAATGCCATTTCCTTTGCAATTATACTCGACCGGTGATTATAATCAATTACGGTCATCTGTCTGATGTGGGACTCCCACTCTTGCCCTAGCAAAAAACCCCATCCAAGTATTGCATCTCTGAGTACCATTCCTCATTGGTATCCAAGGGGATTTCATCTTCTTTCTTCTTTCCCTTTCCCTTCCCCTTTCCCTTTTTGGATTGTACTGTAGGATTATCAACTGGTTTCATGGCCATCATTTTACCCTTTTCTTTCATTCCCTAGTTACCTTTGAGTTGTCTGAGAGTTTTCTTCATGCGCCCGTGCCCTAGGGTACAAACCCTAAATTTTGACTTTCCTCCTTTGATCACGGAACTCTTTCCCAACATTCCTCACACTGTGAATCACTTCTTCTCTAGTTTGTAGATCAACCAAACTGATTGCGTGTGAGTTTTTGAGATTCTCCTTCGCACAAGTTAGCTCTCGAACCCTAGCTCTTGAAAGAAAAATTTTCTCCTTATTTTTGTAAAGCAAAATAATGAACTTCTCATCCTTGTATTTATATCTTTTCCCACTTTTACACATTAAAGGCTAGGCTACCTACCACCGTATGACAATATTTAATGCGGTGTTTTCAAACAAACCCGACTTCAACACTTTTCCTCACGCGCCCAATCCTTGCACGAAACATTTTTCACCCATGCCCAATCCTTGTGCGAAACTTTTCCAACCTTCTGGCGCACAGACAATCCATCTTGATAGAAGACTTTTGCACACGTGTTACCAGTGCCAAAGGCACCTCCTCCATCCTCATGATTCTTGCTTTCGCCTACCTCGTGTTTTTGCACTTTTTCTCCTTTGTATGTGGATTTCCAATGGAACTCTATTTTGTCATCCATCTAGCCTTCCTAATGCATCTTTTCAATAGGGCCAGTTCGAACGGTCTACCAACTCAATCTTCCTATAGAATAATTTCATGCCTCTCTTAATCACCTCACCCCACACTAAATCGATGTGCGGTCCTCTGCACAATCATAAGTTTAAAAATTAATAAGGTTTCAGCGCCCAAGGTGTAAAAGAAGACAACAACGTGAAAGGAAAAAACAAGAAGGAAAAGCATAAATGGAAACTCTAAACTAACTAGCAGAACTACCTTATTTACAAACACCAAGAAGCATTATTTATAGTAGGGCTTTAGCCTACTCCCATTGAAGTGTCCAGGTAATTTTGTTCCATCCAGTGCTTGTAGCTGGCACGCACCTGAATCAAGGATGTATGAAATTACATAAGGACCCAACCAATGCACCTTCAACTTTCCAGGATGTCGTAGAAATTTAGAATCATATAGCAATACCATCTGGCCAACCTCAAACTATTTGTTTTTAATGTGGCGGTCGTGCCATGCCTTTTGTTTAGATTTTTCAGTTGTTTGGCTCCATCTTGCTAGTGAGCACCTTTCATCCAACTTTATTAATTCATCAATTCTTTCTTCCAGCGCTTGTTCATCATCCAACCCTCCTATGCGTGCTATACGTAGCGATGGTAGCATAAATTCAATCAAAAAATAGCCTCCACACCAAACACCAATTGAAATGGTGTGGCCTTGTTCAACCTTTTATACGTTGTTTTGTATGCCCAAAGGACTGTTGACACCTTGTCATCCCAATCCTTCCTACCCATGTCACATATCTTAGTCAATGTGTGACTAAGGATTTTTGTTGAATGCCTCTGCAATCCCATTTACCTAAGGGTGATAAGGGGCAGTCTTGTGATGGGCTACCATGATTTTTGCCAATAGAATCCTGATCATTTCATTTAAGAAGTGAGTGCCCCTATCACTTGTTAAACTTAATGGGCACCCATACCTACTAATAATGTTCTCCCACAAAAATATAGCAGCAGTGGCTACAATGCAATCCCTTATGGGTGCGGCCTTTGCCCACTTTGTCGGATAATCGAGACGAGTAATGATATACCATGAGTTAGTCCTTCACGCAGTTGGTGAGATTGTTCTGACAAAATCTATTGCCCACTTTTCAAAAGGTTCCACGCTGGCAATGGGGTGTAAGGGTATTTTGTCCCTTTTCCTAGGTTTTCCAAGGCACTGGCAGTGGTCACAGGCCTTGTAAAACTCAATACAATCCTAGTGAATCATCTCCCACCATAGTCCAACAACTAGGATCTTGCGCGCAGTTGCATTCCCTACATAGTGTCCTCTAGAAATCCCACCATGGGCCTCTTCTATTATAGCTATGTGTTCATGTTCTAGTATACATCGGCGCAAAACCTCATTGTGGCCCATTTTATACAAATCCCCATTGATCAACATGAAGGGTGTTACGCGTATGGCTAACCTTTTCCTTTCTAGAGCATTCATCCCTTCAGTGCCACACCTTCCTTAAGAAAGATAGCAATGTCTTCTAGTTAGGGCGTGTACCGCAACCTGAATAGTTGTGCATCCGACATGGTTTCCTCAATACTCTGTGTGTCCTCTCCCAAATCAATCCTTGATAAATGATCTGGCCCACAATTTTTCTTTCCCGGTTTTACCACCACTTTGAATTTAAACTCTTGAAATAGAAGAACCCAACGGCATATTCGCCCTTACAACACTACTTTTTTACTAGATACTTCAAGGCCATATGGTCAGTGTAGAATATGAAAGGAGTTGCCAACAGATATTTCCTAAATTTGTGGAGCGCGTAGATCATTGACAATGCCTCACACTCGGTCATTGTATAATTCATTATGCTTTGATGTCAACTTTCTACTTGCAAAACACAAAGGATGATCAACAATCCCCTCTCTTGGTTGAGCAAGAATGGCTCCCATTGTTGTACCAGAGGCATCCACATGGACATGGAAAGGTTTATCCCATGATGGGAATCATAGAATAGGTGCGGTGATAAGCCTTTCTTTTAGAGTGTCAAAATCCCTCTGCTGCGCCTCTCCCCACTGAAAGACAGTCTTGTGTCTGAGCAATATTTCTAAAGGTGTGGCGATCTTAGCATATCCCTTAATGAACTTTCTATAGTACCCAGTGTGTCCAAGAAATCTATGCATAGTGCTTTGGCTGGTAGGCTCCCCTAACCCCATAATAACTACAACCTTCACGAGATCCACTAGTAAGCCCTCTTTACATATGATATGCCCCAATGACGTCCCAAAAGGAGTTGCAAAGATACATTTCTTGATGTTGAGGGAGATCCTCAACTACTGACATCTTTCAAACATCAACCTTAAGTTGTCACAATGGTCCCTTACTAATCCATACTCATCCAATCATCCAAATATACCTGAAGGAACTTGTGGATGAAGTCCTTAAATGGTTGTACCACTATGCATAAAAATACAGCAGGCGCATTCTTCAGCCCAAAGGGCATGACTGTATATGCAAATCTTACCAACTTGGTGGCAAAAGTTGTCTTATCTTGGTCTTCCTTGGCAATCCTTACTTGGTGATATCCCGAGAATCCATCAGTAAAGGAATATACCTCATGCCTAGTAACTCCTTCCAAAATATCTTCAGTAAAGGGGGTGGGAAAAGGATCTATGATACAAACAACATTTAATTCCCTGTAATCCACACATATCCTAATTAACCCATCCTTCTTTATGCTGATCACCATTGGACTTATCCACTCTGATTCCTCCATAGCCTCAATGATACCGGATGCTATCATCTTGTCTAGTTCTTTAACCCTTATGTGCATGTTGGGATTCATCCTGTAAGGCCTCTTCCTGACCGGCGCGCACCATCTTTCAACCTTATCCTCATTTACCCCAATGAATGGTGGATGCCTTTCAACTCATGGTATCCGCATGGGAATAAATCCTCAAATTGCATAAGAGATCGATGATCTTTGATACTTCCTTATCCGACTAATAGTCCCCAATGATAGCCTCCTTGGGCTCCTCTTCCGAGCCGATGTTAACTTTCTTGGTTTTGAGTGGTTCATGATACGCGTGTGCACATGCATCTCGCACTGTCAACTACTTCATGTGCCCAACCGAATGGTTGACATTCAGGATTTCTATCTCCTCCCCATCAACAAGGTATACCATCTTTCCTTTCTCCTTTTCAGCACATGTGCACTCGAATTGTATGTCTTCTAGTTCCTCCTCTTCGAACGCACTTCTAAGCTAGGTCCACCAAGTAAGTTTACTAACCTATCTTCGCCATGGTGCAATCCCCCAGAGTGAGGTGCTTGATAGTCTGCAACACCTCATCAACTAGTTGCTTGGTACTTCGGTACTCGAATGTGTGGACCAAGTCAGCCATTAATTCCTGCCAACTTCCTGTTTGGTGGCGTGTTTCAGAATGGATATACCACACGTGCATACAACCTTATAGTGTTGAATATAATTTAAGCTTTTGTGCCTTCTCCCTAGACCCTCTCACATGCTTGGATGTGGGAAGAGGCAGGTCCATTTCCATTGTAATCCTTAATAGCGGTGGGTACATTACTTTTCAAGAATCAGACAGTGAGCACAATTCAAACTTCGTGCCATTCCAACAAGTTCTCACTATGTGCGGCCCACCACCTTGCTGCTATGCCTATCAAAACATAACCTAGCATACTTCATCACTCATCCTCCCTCTAGTGAGCTTCCATCTCTCTCAAAAAGACCTCAAGGTATGCATCCCTAGAATACTTTGTTATTATCTACCCTCCCACCGCCCGAACTATACGCACTCAAGCACATTACCTTGGTTACTAATCCTTTCATATGTCGCCCAATCAATTCATAAGTCCCATGTGCCCAATTATCACATGCTATACTAGTAGTATCACTGATAGATTGAGCATCATCAAACTGGATGACTCCTTCTGTAGGGTGGATGGTCTCTGGATCTCTTATGGAGCGCACATATATTTTGTCCAGGACTTCCTCCCCAAGGGGTTTAGTATAGGGGGTGGACTTCCCATCAACCAACAGTATAACTACCCACTCTTCCTTGTTTTCAAAGCTTATGTACCCCTTGTTAAATCGAGATCTACATTATTCTTATAACACCATGGGCACCCATGTAACACCCTGAATTGTTGTTACTTTCTCCTATGCATTCAAGTGTTGATATGTGATTTTTCCCATATGAGGATATGTTCCTTTGGTTTCGGAAGTCATGCTTGATTTGGATTATGTCTTTTCTGCTCTTAAGATCTTTGATTGAACCAAAATATGCCTGGACTCTTTTGTTTCTTTCATCTTTCACGTATGAGTTCAATCTGATTTCTGGGAGATTGTGGATTTATCCACCTTTATGACTCAACCTTGGATCAGTTGCATTGATCCAAGGAATGTTTTAATTTTATTCAGGATGAGAAAATTGTATTGACTTTTCGAGAGTTACTAAGTCTGACTGAGCTTTGAATGTTCAATTCCGGAGGTTAACTCTGGCTGATCATGGTAATCAGAATCTGGTTCCAGTTATCATAACATCGGGAAGGACCTGGACCTTAAGCCAGGTAAGATGTGTATGTTTTATATCTAAAGCTTAATTTACTTGATGCCAAACGGAATCTGATCCAGGAATGTTTTATCCTATTTGAACTCTATTACTGATTAGTCCTATCTAGGGGACCTAGACTAGAATCAGTAAGGTTATTAGTTTTAACCTAAACTATAACCTAATGTTGCAAGGTTAGTTAATCTAACCTAGTCCTAAAACTATGAGCTTAATACTCCTAAGGGTTAACTAAACCTATCACTATGGAGGGTGACTAATGTTATATCCTATGGCAATGAGACTAAGTCTACCTATGATCTAACCTAAGTCACTAACCTATCCTAAACTAATGCTATGAAGGGGGACCTAAGGAGGGTCGCGAGTCATGGGCGGTAGTTTCCATGGCATTTAAGAAAGGATAAGGATGGGGACAGGGAATGCTGCCAGAGTTAGCGGAGGATAAGTTTGTTAGAGGAATCTCACGTGGCAACATCTCTAAGAATGGGAATGTTTGTTTATGTTGTTTTAGCATTCACCAACTTTGGCAGTCGGTGGCAATGGAAAATAGGTGGGAGAATAAAAATAAATGTAATTAATGAGCATCGGGCCTTGAGCATAGATTGCTTGGGAAGGCATGCAAGTGGAATTTTTCTTGGTTGTTTTGTTTTCCATGCATTCCGTTTTTCACTCTACATGAGCACTGGTTCTTCGAACCAGCCGTCTACTCTTCGTTGCATGGCAATTTTGAGAGTTTCAAATTTACTTCTCTATCAGGGGAAGTATATAAGGCATGGAGGTAACAATATTTTGTTGTTTAATCTTTCATGGAAGAAGAAGAGAAGGTGCGAGTGCATTCAGAGGTCTTCTTGAATTTTTAGCGACACTATCAGGCATGATAGGCCCTAACTGATTAAAATATTGCTTTCCTTTAAATGTTTTCATTAGAACAACTCTGTTCTGATGATATATGCATATTTTGACTTGGCTGGTAACAATGATTTGGGTTTTATGTTGATTTGGGGTTCTGGGTTGTGTTTGGATCCTGGATGAAACCTGCTTCATTATTCTTGTTTCCATGCTGTGAATCCAATATGGAGTTTTGCTTTGTGGTTGGAAGTGTTGTAAGTTTTCTTTATCTGCTAGAGATATTTGATGAAACTAGCTCCATGAAAGAATGTGTGCTAGATGGTTACGTGTTTGAAAAACACCACTGTATTTATTCACTGTTCGAATATAATTTTTGGATTACGTGTTTGAAAAACACCACTGTATCTATTTACTGTTCAAATATAATTTTATTATTGATTGTTTGCTTCGCCGTATGAACTCCAACTATTACTGGTCCATGTTCAGGAAAGTAAGTAATAGATTTTGTGGTTGGAATGTTAGTTTATTCAGTGAAACTCGATTGTTTTAGTTGCGTGAGTTGGAAATGTTGCTTGAAGTCTAAGCCTGTACTTTTTACTTCAAAGGGGTTTGAATGTTCTTATGAATACAAGTTCTGTGAGTAAGGAAGTATTTGGTTAAACTGTTGTTTTTGTGATTTTTCATGGATATTAGGAACACGGTTATGTTCAAGAGAAAACATATTTGGATAAGCCCTGTATCTCCTGGCAAATTCACGGATTAATCTTGGATCTGCCTTAATGGAAATTATGTTTAATGTGTGGTTGAGATATGACTGTGTTTTACCCTGAGGTGACTGTGAAATCTACTTCTTAAGGCCGCATTACACAATGTCGAAATTCTACTTTAAAAGAAAAACAATGACTTCAACGTCGTTAAGTTTATTTATGTACAGCTAATGCTTTTCCTTTTGTAGTTGAAATTTGGGTTGAAATGATCCATATGCAACTGAATGATTTATTTATTTTGTACAGTTAAAGTGCTGATAACTACTATGGTATGAGTAGGATGGCTTTTGGAGGCATTGTTGAATCTGTATTTAGAATTCTATTATTGACTCTTTACATGCATTTTTGGTTTGGTATCTTGAAATGATATAACAACCTAACAATGTGCAATGGTTGAAATAATTTAGTTTTGATCCATTGGTAATAAATAGGTAATGGGAAGGTTATCCTAACTCTTAGACCAAATGGTTCGAGTAATGAAGGAAATGTAGACTGTTTACTTTAGAGCAGGATTGTGGTCTGAGATTAGATCATTTATAATGTTTTATGTAAAGAAAATGTTATTGGCTTTTGTTTAATGTATAGTTGTAAGATCGTAGTGATCTATTGGCAAATCAAGGTGGCTCTATTTGATCTGAGCTTTTGGTTAAACGTAAGTATTGTTTTACTTGCCTTCTTCTTACCTGATTGGACGAGAGAATGTACATTACTACTTGGATGTTAGTATAGTTTTGAACTTGATTAAAATAAAGTTATGATTTTCTCTACTCCTTCCTCTAAGTTATGAAGGAAAGAAATTATAGGATTTCGAAATACGAAGGTATTCACACTCACTCTCTCTTGAAATTATAGTGTTCTCTTCTTTAGAATTCCTATAAGGAACTCTACTGTCTGGTTATGAGATGACAAGACTGTTAAGAATAAGAGGGAAGAAATTGTAAGTGGTGAGATCTTAACTTAGAAGACTCCTTTCATTTACTGGCAGTACCATTGTCTTGAATTTAAACTCAGTTTGTTATCTCTTGTATAAAGGTAACCCTGTAGTTAGAATTTTGCATACTTATCAATGATTGAAAATTGGTATAATAGAGTTAATGGTAGTTTGCTGGGTGATCTTGCATGAGACAGTAATCTATCCTTTGCTTAAATTGTTTTTATGTGAACCTGTTGGATGCTTACCTTAAAAAGGTTTTATTCTTTAATTGGAATGAATAAACATGATTGACACTTTTTCTTGGCCTTGCGGATGATTAGGTACATATGATACCGAATGTCCTTTCTTCTTTTCTTGTATTATACAAATCATCTGAAATAGACTAAGTTGAAATTATGTCTGTGATTTGAATTAAGATATAAAGTCATTTGAAAAAGGAAAACTAGTGTGAGCCATGATTTTGGATTTGATGAAATTGATGTCATTTAAACAGGATTGTTTAATGAAAACAATTAGTGGAATGCAATTGTTTAAGGATTAGTGCTTATCATGCTCAGTTCACTGAACTGACCCATGCTAGCAATTTTTGCAGATGGTCATCTTAAGTGGTAAAGGCAGGCAGATCTGATATGATGCACTGACTGTTTAATCTGGTTTTTATGAAGAATTCTGACATGATTTTTCTAATTGTACTATAGAAGAAAGTTACTCTTTTCTGAAGACTATTGTATTAAAATATGCCGAAGTGCATAGGTTGTAATTGTATAGGTTTGGGAATAAATGAAATGGGGACATATTACTTATGTGGTTTGTGTTCTTATTTGTTGAAATGATCTTCTTTTGTCTGTATGAATGAGAGTGCATTCTTACTATTATATTCAATGGGATCTAGATGGATTCCCTAAGTAAGCCTTAGCTAATTATATGGCTAGGTACTACATTTTTCTGGTTAGTAATTCTTTACATCTTATGATTGTGGTAAAATTGTAAATAAGACCACTGCATTTTTAGGGAACGTTGAGGTTGAACTATGCCCTAAAATGTAGCTATAACTGGAAGAGTATTCTATTACTCTCTTAATGTTCTAATTCAAAGCAATGTAATTGATGGTTATAAATCACCATGTCTTAATGGTAATAAGTCTGATATGTTTCAGTCTTTAAGGTTGTTACGAACCCTTGCTGGTTTAGTTATTTTCCTAATGGGAAAACTTAGGGCTGTTGTCCTATTCTGAGGGTACAAGGTTGTTAGGTACCAATCAACAACTTGAAACAATCTTAAATCTTATTAAAACTTTTCTCTGTGAAACTGAACCTAATTACAAAGGTAACTCAAGAAGTGTGGGACCCAGGGTTGGGGAAGGCTACCCAATTAGGAGGGCCTGTAATCCAAATATAACTCAACATAAGTGAATTCTTGGAGGTATGTACATCTTTCCGAGGTTGTTTCATAGGATGTTGACACATGTCAACTATAGGGTTGTACCTTCAAGAAGATTAGGATCTTCTCGAGGATACAACAATGTAGATGACATATGGCAACACCCTTCTGCATTGATCGTTAAGATTTACACCTGAAACTTGATCAAGATTTCCCTTCGGGACTGGTTAGGACCATAGACAGGTTATGAGGCAGCCCCTTTGAGACTCAGGGTACCCTGACACACGGGGTTAACATTGGTTGACCCAGTATGTCAGCTTACCCCTAGTCTTCAAGGGCATCCTTATAACGTGAATTATGATATTAACCCGATCCAGAGTGAAAACTTGGGGCAAGGGGACTGACAGAAGTCAGTATAAGACGTTCTATATAACATTGGAGTGGGGTGAAGGACATATTCGGATTGACGAGTATGCCATCAAGGAATAAGTAACATGAACAGTATGTTTCAAATCTTTGGCCAAAGTATCGCAAGCTGCTGATTGATTGTCCTATGTCACCTAGTCTAAGGAATGTGATGCCGATGAATAATGGTAACAATTATTCAGATAGGTTCCTTGGACAGAGCACTCAGAATCCTAGATTAGGGAAGAGAACCATGAGAATGAAGTGTTCAGTTGAAAACACCAAACTCTAAGATACACATGAATAGATCGGTAGTTCACCGAGTCATGGAATGAATAGATCGGTGGTATACCAAGTCATTACAACTGCATATGGTTATCTGTTATAAGAATGATTGTTATGATATGTGTGTTCTAAATTATGTATTTAGAACTAGAAAACACTAATAAAAAAATTCTTGTTCTAAAGTATTAAAATGTGGATGTTACAACCCAAGTAGAGCTAGAAATTATCTACCTCGGCAAGTGCCAAGACTTCAAAATCCCCAAGTGAATATAGTCCCCGAATTGTAATGGTTACATTCTTTAAGACACCTATGGGCATCGCTTTGTTTTATGTACCATATACAACACATTCAAATATTTCTATAATGTAGGTCTTCCCATTTGATGCCAGACATCCAGAGTGAGAACATTAACCTCCTCGCCTGTGTCAATGAGGATGTTGCTAAGCAACCATCCATCCACTACTACATTTAGGGTAATCTCTTTGTCATAATCAAGGTTGTGAGGTGGGAGGTTTGCATGCAGGATCTACCTTTCATGTTCTTCCCGGTGCATGGCACCTTTTCTCTCAACCATGCCCCTAGCAGGGGAATAATATTCTCCTGCCTCAGCAATTTACACACCTCCTTAACCTCATCCAAGTCATCCCTTGGTGCTTCTATTGGCCTCCTTTGCTCATATTTTCTAGTCTTCTCTTTTAAACATTGGATCTCCTTTGTAAAATTTGAATTACGTCCATGGTTTCCTGGTAGACTTCTTTCTGGTGAGCTGGGTTTGGATACTTCCCATGTACTACTTCTTCTCTCGAAACCAGAGGTCTCTACCTAGGTGCTTCCTTTGCGTGCATGGATTCTCCCTTGTTGTTACCATAATAGGCTCTAGTTCTGATTCTTGTATTACTTGCAGAAGCCATTGTGCGTCAACCTTCTTAATACTCACCATGGCAGTGCCCTTATCCTTCCAGTGCTGCTGACTCATATGTTCATACAAATCTAGGCATTCTTTGTACTTATGTTTTTTTCCACACCAGGAGCATTGTAGAAGATTTGGACATTCGTGCTTATAATGGTATGTGGCTCCACAATTAAAACACGTCCCACACGGTAACTCACTTCCTCCTCCGTAGTTACCATGACCACAAAATCCTCCGCAAAACCCTCTTCTATGCGCATCTCCATCTCTACGCTCCTCATACCGATGTTCATCTCCTTTGGAACTACTGGCAATGCTAGTCTGGTGCACACCAAGATCAATTGTCTCATGAATCTATTCAATCAATCTACAATCCTTGGTGTCATGTTTGATTGAGGTACATATTTTGCAATAATAAGATACATTTTTGTGGATCACTCACTGCAACAGGGGACATCTACTTGCATCATGGTCTTCATGACATATTTCATAGTTTACTACCACAACGCGTACCACCTTCCAAGTACATATCCCACCATTATCCTTTGTGTGTCCTTCTACATTACAATATGTGCACCACATCCCTCCGCGAATCTTTGGAACTATGTTGGCAGACAATTTCTCCAATTGCTTAGCCATGGCAGCAATGATCGAGCCTCTAGAAATGGGCTAACACTAGTGTCAACACTACCAACTACTTCAGTGTGTAAAGTAGCTTCCAATGCTTCACGTGGGTCCATGAATGTTTTATGAGATAAGGCCCTCCTAAAGGGTGTGATCAACCCTCTGACAAACCACTGAGCATGTTGTGAAGGGTGGATATCATAAGACAACTTAGACAAAAGAGTTTTAAAGCACACATCATATTCCCACATGCTCTCTGCCATTCCCTACTAGATTTCTTTGAGAGAGATAATGCTCTTCTGTTCAAACTCAAGTATGTGGAATTCCACCAAGAATGCATTTCTCAGTGTGGTATAATCCACAACAGTCTGATGAGGGTCATACTTTCTATACCAACTATGTGCACGTCCTTACAAGGTCATCACAAATTGACTAGCCTTTCGATCCTGGGTCGTGATTCCCTTCATGTGCCATAGCAGCTCGCACTTATGCACATGCTCTACGACATCTTCTATTCCATTGTAATCTAGAAAGTGTAGAGACATCTTGAAAAAGACTTGAGGAGGTGGCTGAGGCCCTTGCCCTCCCTAATCCAGTCCCTTGGTTTCCTCCGATGTTTCCTCCTCTCGGATCCACTGGATCCTGAGCCACCAGCTCCACCACTTCCACCCCCAGATCCTCTTGTGTTAGGTATAGGGCCTGTGTTTGTTGTGCCAAGCACTCCCATCATCCCACTAAATTGTGCACCGATAGTTTGTGAACTAGTACCACTCCCAGTCATAGTTCCTCCACCACCTCCTAACGTGCTTCCAAAACTAGCTATATACATGCCTTGTCCAAACATTCCACCAAATACCGAATAGTGTGTGAAGACATAGAAGTCCCAAACAAGAAATTATATGTTCTAGGCATTGATCGGTTACTTCCACTGATATCAAATGGATCAACTATACTCTTCCCTTATTTGAACAAACCAAGCACTAAGGTCTGGTTGCTAGGTGGGGTTAGATGCACGCCAACGACTCTTCTCTCTCTACGCGACAGACTCTCATCAAAAGCCACAAGGTTTTCTCTTCCATGCTTACCAAGATGGGGTACCACAGACTGTTCGGGTTCGACATCCTCTGTGTGAACCTCAACTCCTTTCCACCATGTCTAGATCCATAACCCACTTGTAATCCCATGCTATCTATCGATCTCCTTTTCACGTGCTTTGTTATACTTGAGCCACCTCTCCTCCCTTTCTTGTTTAGTCATCAGATCAGCCATCCTTCCCCAACCTGGCTTCCTCGCCTAGCGCTTAGGGTGGTTTAGCCTGGCCATAGGGAATGCCTCTAAACCCATGGTTATTATCAAGATTTTGATCGCAAGGGGAATAACATGTAAAAATGATCCCCTGGGATCTCACAAGAACTCAAACTTAGCAAACTTCTGGATAGGAATATGTGGAAATGGCATATTCCAAAGTGTATCTAGTCGATTACTCCCTTCCACCAATGATCTATAGCATGAGTCCACTTTAGATCAGCATCTTACTGGGTTCGATATGTTCTTGGGTCCAATGGTGTGATCTATAATGCCACCCCGATCTAGATGTATAAGTGAGAGCCATTTGAATAACTCTACTAGGAAATAGTAGAAGAAGGTTTCGTACAACTCATGATAAAGAGTGTCTTCCACCCATCTTCACGTATCAAACCCAGATCCAGTACTAAATCTCTGAGTGAATTCGTCCTCCATGCTCTTAAACCAATCTTCAACACCTTCAAGTGTTAATCACTTTGCCATCACTTTTAACAGAGATCATGATATATGTCATGCTTCCTACAAATTCAAAAAGAGGTCCCGGTAACGGAACCAAGATGTAGTCACTTTTACACCCACTAAGAACAAGGGAACCTCATGCGCACCGGCCTATCACCCAACGGGTGCTGGGCGCTCACCCGAGGCGCGCGAGAGGGAGCCGAGTCTCTCTTTTATGTGAGTCTAGTGGAAGGCATAGCTCATGATTCTGACTTAGTGATTTAACAAACATGAAGGGCTATAGAGCTCAGGATGGATTCTATACCCCTTCAATCATAATAGAACCAAAGCATGCAACAAAAATAATAGAACTAAGAGTTGTACATCTACTACTATACTTAACCATTTAAGTAAGATTCATGATTATATAAGAACAAAAGTACAATAGTAATATGCAGATAATACAGAGAAAGAGTCTTAATACATTTGTCATGGCAACCTTATCACATTCATTCATAGTGTTTACTTATAAAATATTACAAAAGGAAGACCATAGTCATGTGCCATGTGTGGATCCATACATGTATTCTCACAAGACAAAAATTTCATTCCCCATTTCCCCATTACATCCTTACTGGAATTCTATACCCATTTTCATCCCATAGTTCTCGCAGTAATTCTACAGAGCTCCGCTACCTCACTTTTTTCCTCTTCTTCTTTGCCAAGGGCACGCATATAAATAGGCCTTTGAGCTCTAACAAACTCCTCTGACCTCAGATCTAGCCCCAAGTGTCAAGGTGTGGGTCACCCCGAGCGCATGCCTCTCCATGTCATGATTAAATTTTTGGATCTTTCTATTGCAAGGTATATTCCCTCCAGGACACCTTGTTGCCAGGCTGGAACCTTATCCAAACGGAACACGTTCTTCATGTGTTCTATCCCAAAGGCCAAAAATGGCTAAGTCTCAAATTGTTCTTCACGCAGCGTGTGCGTCCTGGGTTCTTCAAGAAGCCTTTTGAACTCTACCTTGTGCGCCTACACTTATGCACTTCCCCAGCCATGTGCACCTACACGCCCTTAAGATTTGGAAGATAAAATAGGGGCACAACAATTCACCATCAATATACATTAATAGACACCTATAGGCATGTAGGTTAACTTTTGAGGCCATGCATTGAATATCTTCTCCTTGTACATTCATTAGATTCCCAAAATGATTCCATGGATGACATATAACATATGGATCATTAAAGGTGGTCAAAATAAACTTGGATTATATCTCTTACCTTATGGGACAAACATACTCTACCTCTAAAAGTGCATCATGACTGTAGTAGACCATCCTTGCACTTAGAGTCTTATGTGGACCAAATAAAACCAATAGGAACTAAGGTTACCTTCCTTATTTAGCTTCATAACTCCCAATACTTTTACTACTTCACAGTCATAGTCCAAAGGACTATAACACCATAGAAGGATGCATAATACCTTCTCATACTTGAACCTTGTAATACTTCACCTCTTATACATGTAACTAGCCATCTTGTGGATAAAATAACTTGTGTGTCAAGATCTAGACTTATAAATTCTAATGTTAGTCATTATGGAAAAAACACATCTTTATTCATCCATTCTTTAACATGTCTAGACTCATTAACATCAAAGAATGAAGAAAACTCAACTTTTCATTTATAGCAATCAAGATCCAATGCTCAACTCATCCATGAAGTCACTATAGGAGGTCAATTTTCACTTATAAAAAGGCTAAAAAAATCATCACTTATCATAAACCAAAAACATATGAAGATCTATTTTTCACCCTTAGAGCACATTCTTGAGGCAATTAGACATATTCATAACTAAAATAGATATCCTAATCACTCTCAGACCATTTTGTGCCCGTATGAGGGATGAAGCATTATTTTAATGCACCAAGATGTTGTGTCTTTGCAAGATATCACAAAAAAATTTCTAACATCCTCAACGTACTCTTATTCAAAGGTATCACACCATTTTATATCCAAAATAAGCTCAAAGAAGTATAAAAACTCGAATATCCTTCACAATGTCAACAAATGCTTACACCCAGCTTACTAGCCCTTGTCTTTTGAATCACATCAAGTTATTAATGAAGACACTTTCAAGAGGAGAACATACTAGTTATAGACACCCATTTAATTGATAAAAATTCATCAATAACCTTATGAGCCCATTCCAAAAGAGATATTCCCATATTTCAAGGAGTACCTAACACGATTAGGTCTTTAAGCACCACACAGTAAAATTTTCAACACTGTCAGAGATTTTTGGAAATGCACACATGAGTAAGACTTAAAACCACCTGAATCATTTTCTAATTTTAGTCAAGATGGTATGTACCAAATTTTAGCTTCAAACTCCATTATTAGGACTTCCAAACCCTAGCTTCCATTAGTACCACTCATTAGTACTATGAAAACATAGTCGGGGAAAGAGGAAAAAAATGGCACAATTTTTTCTCTTATTACCACAAGACTTCATTAATATCACTGGGATAACATTCTCCATCCACTATAGTATTTGTATACTTGACATTGAACCATGTGTGTCATTAGCATACTTGAAACCTTCTTAGAAAACTCCATACTTCTCATGTTTTTGAACATTTCGAGCATAGTCCATCCATTGAAGTAATGTAATAATTAAGGGATCACTTTAATACTTAATTTAAACTTCTCAAATCATCTTCAACACGTTGAGGAGATATTTACACTTGTATATCTCATGACATATGACCTAAAGACACACAAACTAAGACTTGTGCTTAAGCATATTTATGATGACTAAACATGTACATTAAGACATTTGATGAGATTTTATTACCATTGAGACATCTTTACAACTTCATACTCATCATGGAATAATAAGAACACTTAATAAATGCTATTAAAACTCATGACTATCCTTATGACACCATTAAAGACATAAACAAGACACCTTTTTCTTCACGTAACTCGGACACACTCAACACTTTGTCAAATTTTGAAACTAAAATAGTGAGCACACTCTTCATGAGTTCTTCACCATTTTAAATTTTATTGATACATATCAAAGGAACTAATGAACATACACAATCAACTCATACTATCCACATACCAATACCAAGAAAACACAGACCATAGGAACATCATATATGACCTACTAGTGACTACAAGAATGAGATCAAGACATATCAAATAAGAAACATCATCATGAACTAAGAAGATCTTGAAATGACATACCTTGACCTTATGGATGAGGCACACATCAAATCAAATATATCCCCTCACTCTAAAGCCTCATTGGAACCCATATACTTGTATGAATCTTATTAGAGGCATATACCATCATGTAGGGACTAGATGAGAGACATAAGGTCTCAAACCCTCTTATTTCACATTGATTGATTCCTCCTTCCTTGATTCTACATTTTCATAGTAGACTCCTCCTTTTGATTAGTCACACTCTTGGAATCCTCTTGAGAACTTTGACTAGCCTCTTCTTTCTTCTTGTACTTTTGAACTTGTGGCTTGGGTCTTTGAGTCTCTTTCTTCAACTATCTTGCATCACAAAACCTTACAATGTGCCCTACCTTGTGGCACCTAAAGCATTCCACTTGTCTTCTCTTGCACTCAAAATCCCTATGTCCATAATCATTGCAAGAATAACAATATCCATTGAACTTTCTTACATACCTTCTTGTGTTTGATGGTCCATTTTTGTAATACTTTGCAAGATGTCCTTTCTCATGAAAATGATAACATTCAACTCCATATCTTTGACCTATCTTTTTCTCTTTCTTGTCTTGACATTCCTCTTCCTTATTTCCTTCACAATGATGTTCTTGTGAATTTCATTTGCAATCATCTTTCTTTTCAACCTTAGGACTACATATGCTAGCTCTATGTCCATAAGTACCACACTTATAACAATTACCATGAGAAACATTACACCTATAAGCATGTGGCTTCCCGATAGATGATTTTCCATGAGACAAAGTCTTGAACTCTCTCTCTTCCTTGGCTTCCTTTTCTCATTAGACCCTTGATTTGATTATTCTTCATTCTTCTCTAAATTGGATGAATCCTCCATGAAGCCTAGACCTGTCTATCACCATATGCCTTTTGTTTCCCTAACATCTTATTTAGATTTTATGAAATCTCATGAAATTATGATAGTTTTCTTGTCACGGTGGATAGCTCTTTCTTAAGCTCCTATTTCTTAGCCTCATGTTTGAGACAATCTTTCCTCTTGATCTTCAATTCAGCTAGCTCCTCCTCAATTTAAGTCTTTAAATACTTGAGTACATCCTCACGAGATGCAACTGATTTCTCTAGCTATGTTTACATCCTCTAAAAAACCACCTCATTTCATAGATATCAATGTAAATTATCACAAAATATCTCCCTCTAGCTTTTAGGATACTTCTAAGGGCATGATCTCATACCAATTATTGTTGGCGAAAATGATCGAGAGGGGGTGAATTATTCCCAATAAAAATTTCTCACTTATACTTCAAACCCTAAACACAAAATCTCATGAAGCACACACATCAAAGCATATATTATTCACAATGAAATGAAATTAATGCAAAGATCACAAGATAAACTCAAAACATTTATATTGATGCTCAAATCAGATCAACACACTTTATTGATTTTCAAATCAGATCACAATGAATTGATGTCTTCAACAATAGCCAACAAGATACAATGAAGAGATACCAAGATAATCAACCTTGTATCATGAATACATAGAATGATATACTTATTTGCAAATGATTACAACTCAATATCAGATTTAAAGAAACTTCTTAAACATGCAAATAAAATCAATGTGATATGAAGATAGCATCTAAGCTCAAACATCCAAATCTTCCCTCCTTCTCCAACTTGCTCTAAAAAAAATCACCATATTTACTTTGCTCAAGTTCTCCTCATGAAGAATCAACCAAATACAATCCTAGAATGAAATTCTAGGAAATTTTGATAGGCCCAAAATGTTTTTCTTTTTAGAAAAGGATTCTTCAAAATAAGATTAAAATGGGTTCGTAAAAATAATAGCACCATTGTACCCAAAACTTCATTTTTATAGCCTCTCCTTGATTCAAATTCAAAATAGTTCAGTTTCCCTCTACTTGCATGAACATACCAGCCTAAAAACATCCCATAAGAATCACTAGAACATTCACAATTGACCCATATAGGTCGTCCTAACAAAAACACTTCATCCATGCACCAAAAATCCCAAAAACCCTTGTATTGGAATGAAAAAATCCCCTCATTCCAAAACCATACTTATTCATGACTAAAAACCACCATGCATGATTAAAATAACATTTAACATCCATACATGGTCACAATTTATCTCAACCAATCAAATTATTTCATTTAATGGGCCCAATACTCTTAATACTTCTCAAAACAGTTGTTTCCTACCCCATTTAGGGCCCTAGAAACTTCATGATGCAACCAAATGGATTAAAATAATTAAAAATATTTCATTTAACCACTTTATGGAAATTCCAAATCCTGTAGAAAAATTATAAGTAAGTTAAAAGCCTTTAAACAATCTCCTTATCAAACCACAACAACGTTTGTCTTCACTAAATCATCCTACCCAAAACATTGTTTCCAAATATCAAATGATAAAAAAATTATAGGAACATTAAATACATATAAATGGATTAATTTTATTCAAAATTAATCCCTCTTCACATTTTAGGTGATATAAATTATCACCTAATCTATCTCATGCTTCAATGAACTCAACACATGCAACAAAACACATTCTCGTCCTTCACTGAAAAAAAACTTCCTATGAAAATAATTTCATGTAAACCTTATAAAAAAATTAATCTTGATAAGAACATCATATCACTAGAAATATCTATTAATCCTCTTTCCAACACATTTTTAATCATCTCAAAACTCCACATTTAGCTCTAGATATGGTCATTTTACCGAACACTAGTTTGTAAGGCCTCAAAACTGCCCTTTGACCAATTAACCTGAATGGAACTCATTATCCTATGTAATTTAATGAAAATTTCATAAAACCTCCATGTAAATCAATATCATCTCACATACATTCCATAAAATCAATTTCACACATACCTCTTCTAGATAACCTTATCCCAAAATCTTCTTCTCCGTAAACTGACCTATTTGAGTAAGGCACACTCATCACCATGACCTAAACCATACCTTTATAGAAATATAATAGATTCCTATATATCATACAATCATCAATTTTTATTGAACACTCTAAATTGGGTCACTATACCTCTTCTTTTGCAAACCGCTCATATAGTTTAGGGTTTAACTAGGGTTTTTGACCACTTTATCTTCTTAATATTTGTTCATAAAAACTTGATGATGAAATAACCTCATTATTTTTTTGAAACATTCTAGACTCACCATATAAAAAACCATGAAATCATAAAGGTACCATGCAAAGCAAAAATTCATAGTGAGCATCTAAAGTTGCAATTTGAGATGGAATTGCATAAGATTTTGACCCTCTCTCATTGAAACTGACATAACTTGAAAAGTTCACATCATGAAAACCTGAATTTTTTCCCAAAGCACCATGAAACATCCTAAAAATATATCCAATTATCATATTTCCATCACCATGCGTCAAACTCTCCAAAGATATCTTATTTGCGTAGCCTCACCTTAGGGTTTCACAATATAAAAGCTAGGGTCTACTGAAAGAATGCTATAAATCAACATGTAACCACTAGAAATGACCCAAACATACCTGGTATACCATGATACACCTGAAAACATACATCCATGAGCTCATGTAGCTCCAAAACTCAATCTCACACCTCTTGACAACCATAACTTCTTTAGATGAGCACCAGTAACATAAATAAACTCTTGTATTTTCACCATGCCACTATTGTGAGTTCCTAAAAACTCTCCAAACCTATTATCCATCATGTCAACATGCTTCTCAAGAATCCAATAAGATCCTACTTCCATGCAACATCACCTAGGCACCTAAATAGGCTTGCAAGAGCAAGCAATCCTCACTGAATCTCACTACATCACCATAAACACATCTGAACCAAGTATGTCAACATCATATACATCATCATATGACCCTAATAAATCATCAAATTTTTCATTAATGTGGTTTTGCATCAATGAAAACACCTAATAGGACCACATGCCAACAACATGCATAATCATAGTGATATCTAACCAAGTACTCATTCAATCATACTAAACCATTGCATTCATTCACTTGGAAACACATGTAATAAGGAAACATATCAGATAACCATAACTAAGATCAATTCCATAAACACATCTCCATATTCATTCACATCAATGATCATAATCCATCCACACTTATCTATTAATCTTAGAAACAACCACATAACAAAAAACTAATAAGTAATATCCAATACAAAGTCATGTGCAATACTATTATAGGGAAACATAATACTAATAAAATGGTGATCATATCCATAACTAGTCTTAATTCTATTATATATAGGGGTGTGGAATTTTTTTCACCACCCATGTACTTCCTAATAATAGGCATGCTCAAAATAGCCATGCATGCTTTACAAAATATTTGCTAATAATATATTCCCTAATAATATCTTGTTTTAATCCTATTAAAAGCTAAAATTAGGCATGTGATTTCTCCAAAATAGCCAATAATTTCTCACCAAGGTAGTCTTTGCGTGATGAGCACTCCAAGTATCTTTTTAGCCTATTCCCGAAAATGGCCCAGTTCTTAATTTGCCTTCCTACGCAAGCCCACACACAATATTATTACTCATAAACACGCTACCTCCTACATGCATATCAAAACACCTCTATGCATGCATGCATGTTCCTACATGTCATCCTTCATCCACCTTGATACTTAGCTAATTCTAAAACCAAAATTACCCCACACTAGGTACGTTGTCCATCCTCGGCAACACTAGAAACTGTCGCACAAAAATAATAGTAGTACACCCACCATGAAATGAAGAATAAAGAATACAAATTATGCCAAATAATGAAAGAATCAATCCTCCTTAGGTGGAAGTAGGATTGGAAATTCATTAGCCAAATTTTCTCCAACTCTCGCCACCCTTATAACTTCTTAGTTACCTTGACGGGCATGATATCAATTATATCAGGAACCTCTGCAGGAGTTAATTCATAAATTATTCCCTTTAGTTATTCAATGATGCCCTCCAACTACTTAGCTGCATTATCCAACGCATCCATCCTACATATAACCCGAGGGAAAATTTCCTTCACTATCCTTATATGGACTCTTTAGGATTGTTAGATTGTTTCTCTTTTTTTCTACCTTTGTAAACAAACTTTCCCTTTACGCCCTATTATTTCTCATAGTGAGGTGGATTTTATTTAATTCTTCCTCATCCCTAGTGTACATAACACTTACTACTTGGTCAAAATATTGGCACTATTTAAAAATAAACCCTTCCTTCACCACAACCGTCTTAGCCTCCATCACTAGTGCATCATATTGCATGAGGTGATCTTTAACCTATTGTTTATCACTCTTATTTTTTCACGCCAAAACTTCTTCCATAAATTATATTATGAGAACCTTCTTCTCATGTGTAAGCTTGTATGCCAAGTTTTCTAAACATTGAAGTGTTGTTTCATACGAAGGTTGGCCTCGATCAATTAGATCTAGGTGCGTGAGTGTAATGGCATCTGCAATACATTTTTCCTTCTTATATGTGGCGCACATCTATCTCTTCTCTTCTCTATCTTTCTTTTCGAGTTCTTTATCCTTCTCCTTTATCTCATAATTATTATCTCATATATTCTTGTGTAGATTTCTTATGAATTATTCCTTATCAAAAATTATCACTCCTATGTTTGTCGATAGTTTGTTAAGTGCATTATAGTATTTTTCATCTATTAACATATGTGCATCAAATATTAGGTATGCCTCTCTGGCATAGACTTAAGTTGAGTCTTGGTTATCAATTGTGTGCTTACCTCAAAATTAGGATACTCCATGTGCAACTAAAATACCTAGGAGAGAATTTTATTAGTGTGCACCAAAGATTCTTCCTTCTTAAAGAATGACCAATAAAAGAGATATTATATAGCCACTTTGTGATTTAATATCTTCCTATAAAACTTTATTAGGATCAACATCATATTGCATCATATGGACATGGGGAGTGTGCCTTGGCTTCCTGTTCTTCCCATGGGCTCCTTTCAGAAAATTAAGTGCAAGGGTGTTCTCTACTCCATTGTACTCTTAAATACTCCTTTCTTCCTTTGCACTCAATATCTTATTCCAAAATGAGATCTACCTCATGCTCAATATGTCATTCAACTTCTAGCTCAATTGTGATCTCAACTCCATGCTCCTCAATATGCTCCTACCTTTCCTCTAAAATATTAGTAACAGGTACTTCATGGCCTACTTCCTCTAGTTCCCCAAGTTGGATCTCTTCATAATTCACATCATGCTCTTCCATATCTGAATCCTCAAGTTCATGCACCAAGGGATCCTTTTGCAAAACTTCTTCCTCATCAATTATGGCCTCCTCTTCATTTCTTATAATCTCCTTTGTTTCTTCATTGGACATAGTCCTTGGTTTATTCTTTAATCAAAAATTCTTCTTTGGTGGCTTCTTCACTTCATCATCATCTTCCAAATCTATTGGAAGCTTTGTCCTTGTTCTATGAAGACAAGTAAATTTTACAATTAAAGGCGCAGTTAGGTGCATCCTTCTTCTAGAAAAATAGAATAAGTATTCATGCACATGCGACATCAACCATTGATATAGTCACTCAAGCTTTCCAAAGTAGGGGAGTTCATATAACTGAAGAACTCCCGCGTTATAAAAATGTGATGTCCCTTATCATAATAGATGGGATTATCATCTGCCATACTTTCTTTTGTCCTTTGAATAATCTCCATATCTATCTTGCATGTGTTCGAGTCTAAATGATGGTTGTAGTCATTGACTGTCATCCTACACATATGTGATACTAAATTTTTCCTAGGAGTACCCCATCTGGGTATTACATTTCTGAGTACCACTCTTCTTGCAAATCCTCAACCACCACATGATTTTCCTTGCCCTTTCCTTTCCCCTTTCCTTTTGGTAACATGGTAACTATCTTCCTAGGTTTCATTGTGTGCACAAATATCAACCCTCATGACTATAATCCTTTGTGCCTCTCGGTGCCCTTAATTTATTGCTTCAAACCATTCATGCCAATTATTATTTTAACCTTATTCTCTTTACTCAATTATGTTCCCTAACTCTAAAAACCCTAGCCAAAAATCCTTAAAAACCCTTCTCTGATCGCAAATAAAATTACACTCTACCCCTAAGAATCAAAATTCCCTACGAAGGAGCTCTTCTACTCACCATGTCCCTACTTCAATCTGGTTGAATAGAATTTCTATGTTTGCATGCAACTTCACAAGAAATCACAAAAATTTGTTCTGAAAATGTAAAATTTATTCACAAGGTAAGGTAAAAATGAATTTACCCCAACGCCTTTTTATATATTTCAAAATTTTACCACATTTTATGCTCGCCACTACCCATCTTATAATAACATTAAATCTTATTTTTATGATTTTTCACGTTTTTTTTGTCTACTTTCTTCCATGTGTTGTAGTTGTAACCTTCTGGAATGCTTAATACTTCTCAAACCACATACCTCCTTTCATGCCCTCCCATGCATCATGGTACATAATCCTCTATGCCATATACCAAGTAGTTCATTCTACCACTACCTAGCTCATGTTACACTACACAAATATTTTTCACATGTGGTCTTCATCCTAAACAATTTCCTTACTATTACCACACTTATTATTTCTTGAGACACCATTTTCATCTTTTCCCACATGCACACTCTGTAATTAACACAAAAACTTCTACCAATGTGTGCATATCCTCATCTACTTCAACTCACCTTCAAGTACCAACAAGGTCTTCTTTTCATACATTCATACCTGGCTCACCCCACACTTAAAATTATGTGTGGTCCTCTACACATGAAATCAAAATATAGTAAGCAGCTTCTTGTGCACAAGCATGCTTATTACAACAAACAAAGAAATAAAATTTTTGGAAAGGAAACACAATACATGGAATGGAAAACTAATCTAAGTGGAAATGATGCCTTATTACAAACACAAAGAAGCTTATTTATAATTGGGCTTAAACATACTCCCATTGAAGTAACCAAGAAATATGGTGGCATCCAACTCCTACAATTGACATGCTCATGAGTCAAGTATCTTGGTTACTAAAAAATGAGCCAAAAAATGCACTTTCAATTTTCTTGGGTGGCGCACAAACTTGGAGTCATAGAGAAGGACAATCTTGCTAATTGCAAATGTATTTTTCTTAATGTTTCTATCATGCTAAGCCTTATGCCTTGCCTTATCGATCTTTTATCTCCATTGCACAATAGTGTGTCTTTCATCTAATTGCATTAGTTTTTCAATGTGCTCTTGAATAGCTTTCTCATCATCAATCCACCACATGTGCATGTAATACACAGGGATGATAACATAAATTAAACTAGTATCACTACCTCCATGCCAAACACCAACTAAAAGGGTGTGGCCTTTTTCAATATCTTATATGTGGTTTTGTAAGCCCAAAGTACAATTGACACTTTATCATCCCAATCCTTTCTTTCAACATCAAAAATATTTTTCAATGTTTTTCCTAAGATCTTGTTGAAAGCTTCTATAGTGCCATTAGCTTGAGGGTGATAAGGGGTGGTTTTATGGTGTGCCACCATAAAATCTACCAATAAAATTCTGATGATATCATTCAAGAAATGAGTTCCTCTATCACTTGTAAAGCTCAATAGGCCTCCATACCTACTAATAATATTCTCCCATAGGAATCTTGCTAATTTATTTATAGTACAATCTTTTGTAGGCGTAACCTCTAGCCACCTTGTAAGATATTTTATACAAGCTATAATGTAGTGCACTCCAATCCTATGTGTAGGTAGTGCAATAGGTCTAAAAATTCAATAGCCCACTTTTCAAAAGGTTCTCGCACTCACAATAGGTCTAAGTGGAATCTCATCTCTATGTCCTGGATTTCCAAGGCACTGACAATGATCACATGCTTTGATGTATTCCTTGGTATCCTTGTACAAATTCTCCCACCAAATTTCAACCATGAATATTTTGTGTGTGGTTACATCACCCGCATAATGTCCTCATGCAATACCACCACGATCCTCTTCCAAAATAAATTCATGCTCATGTTCAAGTACACAATGATGTAAGACATCATATCTACCCATTTTTATAAATCACCACCAATCAACCGATAAAGCATCGTGCATATACCAAACTAATTTTTCTCCGTGTCTTCATCCCTTTAGGCACCAATCTAGTGCACAAAATGATAGCTATGTCTTTCAAATCTACGAGCGCATGGTTCAACCTAAACAAATGTGCATCAAGCATAGTATATTTTATGCTCTACATTTCCTCACCTGAATTTATCTTTGATAGATGATCATGCCCTGAATTGCTCTTTCCTAGTTTGAAAAAACTATGAAGTTAAAATCCTAAAATAAAAGTATCCACCTACATATGTGCCTTTGTAAAATAGGCTTGTTGACCAAATATTTTAATGCCATGTGATCTATAAATGTAGTATCCAAAACTTATTATCAAAACTTATGAAGCGTATAGATAATAGACAAGGCTTCACACTCCATTATTATCTAATTCTAATTTGTGGGTGTCAATTTATTATTGCAAAACAAATAGGATGATCCACAATTCCTTCTCTTGGTTGCACCAACACCTTGCTAATTACATTTCCAAAGGAAGCAACATGTAAATGAAATGGTTTATCCCATGAAGGAAAACACAAAATAGGTGCAGAGGTAAGTCGCTCCTTTAATGTCTTAAACATTTGTTATTGCACATCACCCCAATAAAATTTTCCTTTTGATTTGTGGATCTCTTCCAAGGGAATGGAAATTTTTGCATATCCCTTGATAAAATTTCTATAGTAGCTAATATGTCCCAAAAATCCACACACTTCACTCTTATTGGTAGGCTCTTCCAAACCCAAAATGATAGCTATCTTGGCTGGGTACACCAATAATCCTTATTTATAAATATGATTCCCAAACAAGGTACCAAAGGGTGTAGCAAAGATACAATATTTAATGTTCAACAAGATGATCAACTACCTACACCTCTCAAACGTAAGCTTGAGATTTTCACAATGAAATTTTACTAAATCATATCTTCCAATCATCCAAATATACTTGGAATAACTTATGAATAAAATCCGAAAATCCCGAACAAAAATGTGTGAGAACAATGTTGACATATTATTCAATCCAAAAGGCATAACTTTATATGCAAAATTCCCCATTCATGGTGAAAGTATCTTCTCCTAATCTTCCTTCATGATGGGCACCTAGTGATAAATTGAAAATCCATCTATAAAAGAATATATCTCGCACCCCCAGTAACTTCTTACAAGATCTCCTCTGTAAAATGCGTCGAAAATGATCTATGACACATGAAAAATTCAACTCTCATTGTCTACACAAATCCTGATCCTCCCATCCTTCTTAATGCATATAACCATGGGACTAACCCATTCAAAATCTTCAATTGGATCAATAATTCCATACTTGAGCATATTTTTGGGGGTCAAACTTGCACCCATGTCTCAGATCTAAAGGCCGATCCATTTGAGTCAACAATGGGACTATCTCTAAGTTGTGGGTCCTTACATGCATGAGAAAGACCTTTGGAGAAGGCCAATTCCTCCACTTTTACTGCTACTACTAATCCTAATGCTAAAATGAAAACCAAAGCTAACAATGCTAAGGGACCAAGGATAGAATGATAACATGAAATGGAAAACTAAACTAAGGAAGGAAATAACACTAGAAAAAGTGGGATGAACACTATCTCATTTTGAGCGAGCAGTAATGAAGAAGAAAGCATAAAGGGATGCTAGGCACATACAACATAGACCAATCCATTCACATGATTGATTCCATGAGACACAATAAGAAAATAAAACTAAGGGATTTGGTATGATACATCAAGCATACAATATATGAGAAAGGAGAGAAAGAAGAATAAAAAAACTTAAGGCAAAGAATAGCCACAAAATAATGCTTCTATTACTTCCAGAAATGTAAATTCAATTACAATGGCATCTGAAGGCCAATATCCACATGCAAGAACCAGATCTAGAGGTATAAAACTCAAAATAAAAAGATATAAAGTCATTAGAAAATGCTAGAGGATCCAAAATGTCCAACCCTTTACAATGAGATATGCTCTTACATTTATAGATGAATTGATGAGAGAAGAAGAGGAGAAGGAGGAAAATATGGATTTAAATCACAACCACCACCAACAAGCATTTAATGCCTATAAATCCACTTGAAAATCTATCGATGCACTTTGCCATGTCTATTTGGCATTTGGGAGAAGAAAAGGGGCAAGATATGAATCAAATTGGGTGGTTAGAGAAATCGATCATGTATTAATGGCATGAAAGATGTTTTCCACTTCTCACCTATCCAATCCCACCAAAATTTAAACTTGAATAGTCTAGAGTGTAGCCCACATCAACATATTTTAAATGAGACTAGGTGCATGTGTGTGTGATACCTGTAGAAAATTTATGGCTTTTGTAAGTTATCAGTGCAAACTAAACACACAAGACACATGGTGTGAGCTGATTGACTGAAAGATTGGTCAACTACACAATTATTTTGTCATTTTTTGCCACATTTCACTCATTGGTTGGTTATAAGGATTCAACGCCTAGTTTTTCGTATTTGATTGGTTGCATGCAACACACTTGATGTATGATAGATGCCATATGGCACGAAATGATGTAGAAGGAACATAGGTACACGTGTGGAAAATTGAGGCACATGAGGAGAAAAGAGGAAGGGCACATATAAAGGTAACACATGTGGGAGAAATAGAAGGAATTTCTAAGGGAGAAACATATGGTAGAGGTGCAATCATTACAAAATGATGTGCAACAAGTAGAAAGGGGGCGTGCGGAGAATGCCAACGACTTAGCTAATTTTGGGAAGCAAGTCCAGGGCATGTGTGAAGGATGCATGAACTGCTAGGAAGAAGGAAATTTCACAGAGCGTGCATGCAAGGGAAAATGGAAAAAAGAGGAAAATAAAAGGAGAGGTGGAGGAAAATATGAGCACGCAAGTAGAGAATCTACAACCAAGGGAATTTTTCAAAGGATCAAATGAAGTGCACGTAACCTACAACATAGAACCTCAGAGCTAGAATGGAAATATAAGTTGTCTAAATAACTAGGGGAGTTATTTTGGATAACAGTTTGGAAACTTTTGGTGTCATCTTCCTGCTAGATGAAGGAGATCAGTAGCTTGGAGAATCCACTTTGGGCATGGATTCTTTTTGGAATATAAAATTATGATCTATGACCTTAAATAATTTCCCTTAAAATTGTTGTCGTCATATCACCGCACCTCCGATTGGCCAAAATGTAAATAGGACATTTGGTGTGATTTAGACACATGGGATCACCTCTCAAGTTGTGGGACTTGGGCTCAAGGTGAACCTTTAGAGAAGGTCGGCTTCCTCTTCCTAAAATAAGTGATGTATTTCTCCTAGTGTAAAAAAATGTTTATATAGCCCTATACTAACATTTCATGGGTTTTAGGGAAAGAGATTTGTAGAAATAAAAATATACTAGGGATGGTGATGCACCAAATAAAGGGTGTTTTCAGACTCAAGAAGGGTTAATTTGAAGAGGGTGTGTGCACCACAAGTCAACTTCACCTACTACAACTTAGAGAGGGTACAAAATACCACAGACTAGGAAGCAAGTGTTCCCTTTGTTAAACTCAATCAAACAAACAAGTTATCAGTATTTCAGTGAAGAAGGGTGAACTTGAGAAGGGTGAACAAGCACCACAACTCAACTGCATGTAATGATCCACCACTCGATAAGCACATAACTCCAAGAACATGCAATAGAAAAGTGAACTTGCACAATATACCTGCAATCATGAGAAAAGGCACAAAAAAGTATAGAAGGATGAAAGGACCGAGATTAGTCACAAAACACACACTTTTATTGCTTCAATAACATGCAAAATGCATCATACATTTAGAAGAGGCAATGGTTGTCATTATAGTCTTGAAGAGGAGGCTTGAAAGTTCTCTCAACACACAAGGACAACTTGTAGAAGAGAGAGGACTCTTGAAAAATTGCACTTGCCTAAGATGTCTAACTTTCCAACCTATCTAACCTGTTGGAACCCTTTGGAATGAGCTTCCAACTTACATTTATAGAAGAATATGTGAGAGAGAAGAGGAAAGGTCATAATTACATTCCTAAATTGAAGGTACATGATGGTTCATTTATTATAGTTGGTTGAACCACTTTGAGAAGCTTCCATCATGTGCCATTAATGCCCAGTTGACCTAATATTCTCAATTAATTAAAAAGAATATTTAAATAATAATAATAAATATTATTATTAAAATATTTAAATTAATTATTATTAATGTGGGACCCACGTTGACTAGTTTGACTCGAAGAGGGAGGGTCATGAAGAAAAGGCCAAAAATGAGTCCAACTCGGTGGTTGGCTCACCAAGCCAACTCACCGAGTTGGAATTGAGTCCTACATCGCACCAAGTTGAGCTCACTTTGAATCGACCTCAACCATCAATCGAGCTCTAACTACAAACTGAGATCCTCTTACTTGCATGCATCAACCGACTAATGAGCCCAAACACTACTCGCACAAGATCACCACCAAACTCCTTTACTGATAATCGAGCTCCTCATCACATCGCAACCGAGCCACCCAAACCTTATCCCATCTAGCTTTGCACTGAGCTTTCCATCCACTGAATTGGGAAACATATCTTCCTTTTCTACGAGCTCAATGATTTTTATGCATAACCAAGTCGGAATGTGTCTACGAGCTCTACGTTTTATTGCATTGACCAAGTTATGCTAACTCAGACTACTCTCCATGTCTTTCTCAGCTAGTGTGTGAGATCTCTACTATGAGATCTTCCTACCAAGCCCCCATGAATCCTCTCGTCGAGGCCATGCTTTGAGCCTACAATATGGCTTGGTATTTTACTCCCCGTGAGCTTGTCCCATATGCAAACTCACTCAGGTGAATGATTCAAATTGGTGCATCGAATCCTTTGTGTGAACTTCACACCCTTTTCATCCATATACAGGCTTGAATTTGGGCTATAATCCTGCTACCTAGCTCATAGATCAAACATGGGTTGATGTTTATGCTTTCTCCACTAAAACATTCCAAACACCGACATATAACCCAAACTCGATCTTAAATCAGCTCACCAAGTTTAGTCTTTATCACTTCGCATGCGCCGTGTCACATTCATGTTTTCCCTGACACTCCCATCCATGTCTCCTCACTCAATAACTCGTTCTCTTCCTGGTCTGATTTTCTCACCACGTGAGCTTGGAATCATCAAAACATTTAAACATTCTATGTTCCCACTATTGATTATTATGATGACTCCTCTCGAATTTCTACATCACGGACTCTTCATCAAAGAAGTCATATAGCTCACTACAACATGGATTTGTTGAGTCCCAAAGCAATGAAATTATAAAAATATTGACTCATGAGCTAAATGTCTCACAACACCACCATTCATTGAGCTCTTGTTATTTTGTGTTTGGCAGAGCTCACACCTAGTGAACCCCAATCTATGTCCATGCTAGGAACTACACCAATATTCTCTCCATATTTCCCAAGCTCAGTCATGAGCTTGTTGCAACCAATCTCTAATGTGCCAAATTAAGCTCCTTTTACGCGTGTATAGCTCTTGACTTTCTTCTCGCAAGATCGAAGTGCTTCTTCCAATAAACATATCTCCACCGAGACTTGTCATATTATACTTGGGTTATATTCCTCTCGACTCGGCGAGCTTGTTTGCATCATCATGTCAAACATGATCTTGAGCTGAAAACAAATGAGCTCTTTCCATCACTTTGCTCACATGTTGAGTTCTCAATTGAATTTACTCCTTGGCACTGCCATCGATTTCCTCATGTTCATTCTTCCCCTTCGAGATCATGTGGAGCTCACCTTTGAGCACACATCTTGATCACCATACTCATGTTGATCTCACCTCCCAACTCATGGCGAGCATGCACCGAGCTCACCTAGAAGTTTGGTTTTTCATGACTCACTCAAAACAAGATTTCTTTTACCTCTATGCACCGAGTTAGAATTCTTGTGCATCATATGCACCAAGATCCTCCATAGTCATGCAATGCATAATGTACCCAACTGTTTGGAGATTCATCACCAAACTCGGTGTACATGCATGTGTCCATGAAGTAGCTCATGCCTACGCATCGAGCTCCTGGCTCATCGATGGCTCTTCATACTTTCTTGGAAATGAATTCTCCAAAGCCAAGATCCTCATCATTTTTAACTCAATGCTTGAATAACTTACTTATGGTTGGCACTCCTTCCTTTGTGATGTATTTGAGAACCATGCACTAACCTCCAATTTCACACTATGATTCATTATCCACCTGTTCATACAGTGATCCACTTGCCATGAGTCGGTCATCAACCACCTCCTCTAATTTTTCCAATGTACTCTAATCTTCCCACTTACACAACTCATGTGGGAATCTCATGTTGGTTTTCCATCTCCAACATCTCAAACTCAGAAATCTAGCTCTCAATCCCCGTAACCGCTTCTTGCTACATTTTCATGGTGGGCCCGATGTCCTTATTCTCCCATGTAATTGGTAACTTTGGCTTGCAAACTCAAACGTCGTCTTGTCATGCCAAGCTTGGCATGGTTTTCACACCATGAAATTTTGCGGTGGGAATTCAGTTTTTGACACCATCTTTCCCATGATCATCATGGTTGGATAACCACCGATCTCCATAATTTTATGAGACCTAAATTCCATCTTATTTCACCATTACTAACACTTTGAACTTGGCTTCGACCTAGAATTCTCCTGATTCAGTTCTACCTCGGCCGACCGAGTTGATCCCACTGTACATTCTGACTGAGCAAGGTTACAATCCTTTGAATGACTTGCCCTCTCCTATCTGACTCAAGCTTAACTACTAGCTCCTCCACATAGTGAACCATTTCATCCTTTCAATATCTAAGCTCAACCCCAACCATCACCTTAGAGCTGACTGATCTTTGATTTTCCACAAACTCATCATGATCTTGGTGACTAAGCCCCTCACTTTGATCGACACAACCTGAGCTCCACATCTGCATGGCTCACCATCATCTTGCGTAGCTTGGTTCCTTGAGCTATTTCATTACCCCCATGACCAATCTCTTAATTGAGTGATGTTGATCACTTAGTCTGGGCCGAGTTGGCTCCATATTGTGTGATTTATATTTTTCTTATACGGCCTAGTGTATCTATTTGAACTCGTGAACCGAGTCATTCTATTCCCTTACACACTATGTTGGGCTCGCTTTTGAGCTTCACTTTTCCCATGCCCACTAAGCTAGAGAAGCTCATTTCAACTTACCCCATTCATTGCTTTACGCTCAATCATTTGTTTGGACCGAGCTCTATGATGACTTGTCACTGAATCGGCTCAAGTTTGAGCTCACCTAAGGTTTGATCCCACTGCGAGCCTATTATTCCATTGAACCCGTGAGATTTCTTCTTATGCCACCGAGTAGACTTGGTGCTCCAACATGAGTTATGCAAAAACTTGGATACTTGATGCAAGCTCGATCATCCCTTACGAACTTGTCTTTTGAATTATAGCCTAACCAACTCAACTCAACTCAATGTATTATCTCACCTTGACTCAATATATTAGCTCGCCCTAAACTCAAGGTATTAGCTCACCTTATGTTCTTAACCAACTCGTCAAGCTGCTCGGTGAGTTTTTAAGCTCAGAGCCCCTTTTGTGGCTCCTCTCAGAAATTTATTTTGCTCAAATAAGTGACTTTATTAGGATCTCTCTTGAGACTAGAGGGTAATATAAGTACAACAAGGCCCTTTAAACCTGATTTATGAATGTTGATCATTTCTACATGAGTCATTTGAGAGTGAGCCTCTCAAATATCAATTTCCTTGCTCTGAGTAAGTCCCGAGCCTTGAAAACCCGAAAAAGGTGAAATAGTTCAATATGTTCCCAAATCCTCTTGGAATATCATAAATTTTTTCGAAACACAAAACTTTCCTATAGGCCCTTAAGTCCTTAAAATGGATTGATTCAGTGGCAAAAAATCATGTTTCTAGTGGTCCCCTCGTATCTTTTTCTAACTCTCTGGACCTCCCTAAAAAAGAGCAAGCTCGAGAAAATGTGAAAAAGTTGCATCAAAAACAAGCTTGGGCCAGAAAAATGTGAAAATTGGCTAAGTCCTAGTCCTCGCAAATGATGGATGACATTTGGGACGCTCCCGAAGCGCGATCGGATCGAAAAGGCTCCAGTCCCGCAGGCAAAGGAACATCCGGGACATCGGACGGGTCGCCTCGCGAAAGCCGGTTCACCAAGGAGAAGAAAATCGACTAACTACTCCTCGGGACATTTGGGACAAGAAGACGCCTCGAAGGACGCGAACCGCCTGGATCGCCGGCCGAAGGAGAACTTTCGCACTAAAAGAAGCCCGGGGACATCGGGACATTTGGGCCGCAGGACGCCGAAGCCGACGCGACGTGGAAGGCGAAGGGCCGACATGAGCAAAGGAAGCCCATTTCGGTGGTTCAAGAATTTTTCCCAGCATAGTCCGGGACATTGGGACAAATGGACGCGAAGGACGCGAACCGCCGGGTTCGGCCAAACAATTTGGGAACAATTTGGGATGGGACAAAGGGACGCGGGACGCGATAGCCAAAAGCCGAAAGCCAATCAAGCACGCCACGTGTCACCAAAGAAAAGGGACAAGGAAGCCCATTTCGGCGGGATCGAGAGTTTTTGTCCCAAACAAAGCTTGGGACATCCGGGACAAATGGACGCGAAGGGCGCGAAAAATCCAGCAGGCCCGAGACCAATCAAATCACGACACGTGTCACAAGGGAAAAGTCCAAAAGTCAAAGGGCGAGGTTTGAGGGTCACCCCGAGCCAATCAAAAAGAGACACGTGTCCAATGGAGCAAGGAATGCGGAGCTCCAAAGGAGTTAGAGAATTTGGCAAGAAGTTCACCCAAAAGCTAAAAGCAAAGGTCTACCCCACACCCCCATTACGCATCCAATCAATGCATGCCACGTGTCATCCATCCAGTGGCAGAGCAGCGGGAAGAAATTTTCAAAATCGTTTCACTGCTTTGTGCCCTAAATCTTCGATCGATATATCTTTCGATCCAGAGCTCGATTTGCACGTTCTTTATATCAACGGAAAGCTTATGAAATTCTCTACATGATTCTAGGGTTAATCTTGAATTTTGGTGTAGTCTAGAGAGAGAAAATTGAGAAACGGCTCTGACGCGTGTTCATGGCCGTATGACATTTCAAATAACTGATTTAATGCATAATGGGTCGCATTCTCCTGTAATTCGGTCAAAGTGATAGGGTATGGGTTTGTAAGGTCCCCATGCCATTTTAATGCATCTAGTAGCAATCGAGGAGGGATGGGCTCTCATGTTTTTGTACGTTTTCTGTCCCCTGGGCTCGACCCATGCAATGTAAAAGCCAGATTTGGCTCATTTCTAAAGGGGGGACATTTTTGACATAGAGAACTTCTTCTTTCACCTCCAGCAAGTGATTGATGCAAGAATCAGACCTCTCCAAAGATTGTAATAGTTTTTACCTCTCTGAGGTTGTAATGCAGTGATTTGGGTACTGGAAATGATAATGCAAGCTTTGTGAATGGTTTTCAGTCCTTTGTTTGTATTATTTGCTTCATTTCAGATCCTAAGTTATATCTTATCAGCCTGTGTATGTTTCATGTTGCAAATCTTTGGTCTGTGTCTATTTTCTTGATAGAAATGTTTCACCACTCCTTTTGGTGCATCACCATCTTTAGTTAGTTTCAATTTTTGCATTTCTATCCCTGCCTCCTTGCAATTTAGAGTAGGATTAGGATCTGAACCTCTGTAGTTTTGCAAAATATAGATCTAAATCAGAGGAGTTTGAGGAACCAACCTCTAATCTGAGATTCCTCTCTCAGTTTCACAAGTCCCCACACTTGGAGAGAGGTTTCCATGTTGTGCAATCACACTGGATGCTAGAGTGATCAACCTAGAAGCCTGATCTGCATCCAGGGGTGCTGTGAGTCTGCAACAACAGTTTTGGCACGCCCGGTGGGACTAGAGGTCTCATTTTTATCAGCAGCAGGTTGATGTGCATCTGCTGCATTTTTCTTGCTTAAAAGAGCTATTATTTGCATATCTGGTGACTCCAAGGGGAAGAATCAACTGGTTCCAAGTGCAGGCCTGAAAACTCATGAGAAGAATCACCACAAGGTCAAGAGTTGGAGAAGAAGAAGTGTTGTTTGAATACCTGCAATTATCTCCAAGAAGAAGGCAAAGAGGAAGAAGGATTCAAAGGTCTCCATCTCCACCAAACAGAACTCTCTCAACTCCTCCACCTGGTAGGCCTTTCATTCAGTCAACAAGGGTTTTAAGACCAATTAGAATGGCTCAAAACAATCCCTACGTCAACTTCACAGGCAGCAGCCCACTTGCTCTCAATGCACAACATCCAGCCTTCCTATCATGCAGCCTCAAGAACATTCCCTACTTCACCGGAGAAAATCGACTACCTCCAGTGATCATGTTAAAGATATTGCTAACCTTTGTGCAATTCATGAAATCAATGAAATGCAAGTGGCTGTCAAGTTACTGGCATCTTCCTTCAAGGGTAAAGCATTACAATGGTTTAGGAGCCTTGGAGCTGGTTCTATCACAAACTGGAATCAGCTGTGTATTGCACTTCATGAGCAATTTGGAGAGAAGGGAGACAACTTGTCTCTTTTGGAGCAGCTAACAACCATCAAGAGGGCTCCCAATGAGCAGCTGACCGATTTCAACTTCAGATTTCAAAAAACTTGGGAGAGGATTCCAAAGGGCAAAAAGCCAACAAAGAAGGTGCTTTTCTATACTATCTCAAAGCTTTAAATTCTGATATTTCTATGTTGATTCAGTCTATGGGAGGCACAACTATCCCTATGGCTTATAACATTGCCATTAGGGCTGAAAATTGTTTGATCCAAGCTGGCAAACTTGCCCCTAGACCTCCCATGCCATTGTTTCCAAGTTTAGAGAATCCAAACACTAGTCAAGCACCTAATTTGGCTCCTTCTCCCACTCCTAGAAATCAGAGTTCAAATGAAGCTTCCACTTCATCTCCAAGTGCCCCAAATGAGCTTCAAGAGGTCATGAAGCAATTGCAAAACCTAGGCAATGAGCTAGTTACTCTCAAGAGGCAACAAGCCCAAGGTTTCAGACCTTCTTATCAACCCCAAGCTCAGCCTAATAGGCAGCCATACCAACCACAAAGACCACCTAATCCAGCTGCAAATATGAATCAAACAAGGCCTCCTGCCAATAGACCATTCCAGCCCTATAATCCAAATGCCATATCTGCCTCTAAGGCATTAGTGCCAACACAGAACAACATTGCTCAGGAATATGATTGGTGTTTTCCATGCAATGAGCCTCATAACCAATCCATGTGTTTCAATGGTGCTCTCAATCAAGCATTAATGGTGACAACTACTGGTGTGGAGGGCGAGGGCAGTCAAGGAAACAGCAACAACAAGAAACATTCCAACAACCAATCAGCCCCAAATGACACCACATTGGTGAACCGGCAAGCGTAAGATTTCGTGGGCATGAATCAAGTAGCTTCTCAAGGTGTCAGCAGCCAACACAAGGTCAAAGAGGAGAAATTTGGGTGAAGAACAACCATTAGCCCCAGCCAATCCACAACCTTCCATGGCTCCACAAATGATTGGCAAGCAAAGTCCAGTTTCAAATGCACAAGGGCAGCCAAGAACAGCCCCTAGGCCAACTCAAATGCCAGCTGTTGCTGCCCACGTGCAAGGAGTAAATGTGCAAACCAAGGGACAACAGAGAGATCCTTCATCACCATTCAGTATCATTGATCAGATGAAGAAGACAAACGTCAATATATCAATGTGGGAATCCCTATCCATCCTAGGCCAAAGAGATCTACTGCAAGCTGCCATGAAGGATTGGCCAACTTCAAATCAGCAGGTTCAGATGCAAGACAAAGTGCTTACAAATGCTGCCCAGCCTGAAGGAAGTCATGGAGGACAACAAGGTAAAATGTTGAAGCCCCCTCCTTTCTATGTTTCATTAATCATTGGAAATCAGCTAGTACATAATTGCATGATAGACTCCGGGCAAGTAGCTCAGTAATGCCTAAACAGATAGCTGATCAGCTAGGGCTCCAGTATGAAATAACATCTAAAGGGGTAGTGCAGCTAGATGGGACAGCAATAGCAATAGTTGGAGTGATTAGAAATTTGAGTCTTACCTTGCACGCATGTCCAAATGTTGTTGTTTTACAAGATGTATCAATCATAGACCTTCCACCACTCTTTTCCCTTTGCTTGTCAAGGGACTTCACAGCCAAGATTGGGGGGTATTTGTCTGCTGATTGGTCACACATGCTATTCAGAACAAGATATGGAACTAAGGCCACAATCAGATCCGAACCTATTGCAAACTTCCATATTGAGCCTTACACTCCAAGTCAGATTAATGCCAATTGCTCAGCATTTGATCAAGAAGATCACCCTAGCACTGATGAGGCTGACACCAAGGTTGGAAGTATCCCGGATCTAACTCTTGATGAATGGGCAAACAAGATACATGCTTTTGATCCCTATCAAGAAGTAGAAGAATCTGCGCTAGGAGTTTATTGTTTACATGAAGAGAATCAACCTCTCCCCAGCATCACCAAGCCGGATCATAAAGACAAGAATGAAGTATGGCAATTGTTCTTTGATGGGTCAAGGAGTAGACAAGGTGCAGGAGGAGGAGCTATGCTCATTTCACCACAAGGTATAAAGTATTACTCACCTTCCGCTTTTCCAGCTTCTTCAAACAACACAACTGAGTATGAAGCCTTAATTCATGGACTGCACTGGGCAATGAAGAAAGGCATCAGGAATTTACAAGTATTTGGTGATAGTGAGCTGATCGTAAACCAAGTCAAAGGAAAAAATGCTGCCAAAAATGATCTGTCAAGAACTACAAAAATCGGGTATGGGATCTTATCAAGATCTTTGAAGCTTTTAGCATCAATTCCATCCCAAGAAAAAGAATGAAGCCACGACAAATAGCAAGAATCGGGGCTGCATTTTGATGTTGTAGAAAGTATCAAAAGTGAGAAATCTCAGCCTCATATCAAATTGGTCAGTGAGACCAGCTGTTCCGGATAACAATACAAGTTGGCAAGTCTTCGAGAATGATCAACAAATTGTTAATTTCCTACAAGAAGAAGCTGAGTTCTCCGCCAGGAATCAAGACAAGCTGCATCAGCAGTATGGTGACCAAGTGGTGCAGCTGAGAACTAACAAATTACCAAAAGGCCTCATAACCTCGAGTCAATCTTCAACCCGAATGATCAGCTCCAGAAGGAGAAAGTGAACATTCAAGTAAAGGGTGAAGATTCAAAGCCTATTTTAGTGGAAGAAGGCAAAACATTGCAGATTGGCAAAGTAAGTACCTCACAAGAGAAATCTGATTTTGTTCAGCTTTGTCAAGAGTTCCCGATGTCTTTGCTTGACTTACAAAGATCTAAGAGGTTTCAACCCAAAGTCAGGCACAACATACTATTGAGCCGATCCGAATCCAAGCCTCGTCAGTGCAAAAGCAAAGGCCAAAGAATCCCCATATTGAACCTCTCATGAGAAAAGAGTTAAGCAAGCTTATTGAGGCCAATATCATCTTCCCCATCAAACACTCAAGTTGGGTCGCCAACTTAGTCCCAGTCAGAAAGAAGAATGGAGAGATCAGGTTGTGTGTCGACTTCAGAGATTTGAATAGAGCCTCTCTCAAGGATCATTATCCACTCCCTTCCATGGAGCAAATATTGCAGGTTGTAGCTGGTTCATAAAGGTTTTCACTACTTGATGGCTACTCAGGCTACAATCAGATTATGGTGAAGGGAGAAGACCAATTCAAGACAACCTTCACAACCAAATGGGGAACATATGCCTACAAGAAGATGCCATTTGGCCTATCAAATGCTGGAGCCACTTTCCAAAGGGCAATGGATATGGCATTCAAGGGGTTGATCAATAAAATAGTTTTGATATATCTTGATGACATCACTGTATTCTCCAAAAATGCAGTGGATCACCTTTTTCATCTGAGGCAAGTATTTCAGAGGTGTAGAAGATTTGGGGTATCATTGAATCCCAAAAAATGCATATTCCTGGCTCATGAGGGGAAACTTCTAGGCCATATTGTCTCGAAAGAGGGACTGGCAATTGATCCAGAGAGGGTCGAAGCCATAAGAGCACTACCATTGCCAAGTCACAAGAAGGCTCTTCAAAGCTTCTTGGGAAGGATCAATTTTGTCCGCAGTTTGTCCTGCATTTTGTAGCCCTCACAAGCCCATCACCAAAATGTTAAAGAAGAGCATGGCTTTTAAGTGGACAGCAGAAGGCAAGGAGAGTTTTGAAGCAATCAAAGAAGCTATCTCTCAAGCACCAACTCTCATCAACCCAGACTTCTCCAAGGATTTCATCCTCTATGCATTTGGAGGTGATGACACTATTTCTGCCATTCTAGTACAGCAGAACAAAGATAATGATGAGCAGCCGATTGCCTTTCTTCAGCCAGAGCCTAGATGACTATGAGGTGAGGTACTCTTTTATTGAGAAGCATGTGCTTGCAGTAATCAGAAGCTTGAAGAAATTCAAGCATTTAATCTCAAACAACAAGGTCCAGTTGCTGGTCTCACATGCTGGAGTTAAGGACTTCCTCCTCAACAAGGATTTGAATGAGAAAAGGGCAGGTTGGATCACCCGTGTCATGGAATATGACATTGAGATCAAGATCACCAAGCTGGTAAGAGGGAAAGGATTGTGTGAGCAGCTGGTTTTGGGGAAGCAAAAAGAAGTATGCAACAAAGAAGAAACTGTTTTGATAGTCCAAGACAGCCATGAGCCAAGTGGCAATCAAGAAGAAGACAATGCTTCCCCCACTCCTTGCTGGACCCAAGGTATTATGCACTTCCTAGGCACAGGCCTATGCCCTCCAGAGATGAACAAGACCCAAAGGAGACACTTCAGATTGCAGGCTGTCCCGTATGCCATTGTTGATGGAGTTTTGTTCAAGAAAGATGTGAATGGAGTGCTGCTGAGATGCATTAGCACAAATCAGATTCAAAGGGTGTTGGAAGAGTTTCATGGTGGACCAGCTAGTGGCCATTTTGCACCAAGAGTGACAAATTTCTAAAAATCATGAAGGCTGGTTATTATTGGCCTAAAATCTTCAAAGTGATTGCTATGCATGGATCAAGAGGTGTAAGAATTGTGCATTCTTCACAGAAAAGAAAGAGACTTTGCTGCCCTCCCATCGCATCCAATCTCAGCTGACCAACCATTCATGCAATGGGGTTTGACTTCATCGAGTCATTAATCCCAATTTCAAGCCAAGGGCACAAATGGATTTTGATGCCACGTACTACTTCACCAAATGGACAAGCAAAGAGCACTCAAAGAGGCAAATGAGTCTAAAGATCTTAGACTTTTATGAGGGATAACAACTAGATTTGGTGTACCTTCCACAATAATCTCTCGATAATGCATCGGCATTCATCGATCTAGGTGACCGAGTGGGCTGTCAAGAACGGTATTTACCTAAGCACTTCATCAAACTATTACCCTCGTGGTAATGGCCAGCCGAGTCTACAAACAAGAACTTGTTAAGGATCATTAGGAGGACTCTTGATGAGAATCAAAGGTCTTGGCATACCAAACTGAAATCAGCCTTATGGGCTGATAGGATAACTCCCAAAAGATCCACAGGTAACTCTCCATTCAGGCTTGTCTATGGAAGAGAGGCAATCTTGCCCATGTCACTTGAGTTGCCAACATTGGAACTCATGAAGCAGCTGGAGTTGCTTGAATTTGAGCCCATGGAGGTGAGGTATGCGAGTTGATGGAGCTGCAAGAGATCGAAATCAGCATCCCAAGCAATGGAAAAGGATCAAGCTTTGATCAAGAAGACCTTTGATAGAAAGGCCAAAGATAGATCTTTTCAAGTCGAGATCTAGTGTTGAAATGGGATGTGGATAGAGCAAAAAACCGGGAAGGCATTCAAAATTTGATGCCATTCGAGTGGCCCATACATGGTCACAAAGTGCAAGAACAACAATGCTTTCCAATTGGCCTCACTGATGGTGAAGAACCGCAGATTCCAGTCAATGGAATCTATCTCAAGCGCGCTTTCTAGAGGGAAGTTCACTACCTCTCGTAAATATTAGATTAGATTTTCTTTCCTCCAAGTGCTTGTGCACATTGTTTTGTCATAGGTTAGTTTTGTTTTCCCTAAGTGCTTTGGCACAACTTGCTGTCCCATGGAGATGTTTAGCAGCCCTTGCTTTCATCAGTGACATTCCATCTTCCTCCTTACATTCTCGAGTCACTTAGGGTTCTAAATGAATATTTGATGACTCCATGCCCAATGGACTCGCTTCAGCAACCGGTATCTTCTACCTAGCAGGTGTAGTAACCCCACTGAAGTCACAATTGTTATCCAAATTCACCCCCTAGGGTTAATTTGATAACATGCATCGAATTCTCAAGTCCCAGGCAAATGGATTGATTCAGGGCAAAAATCATGTTTCTAGGGTCCCCTGCATTTTTTTAACTCCCCTGTCCGAAGAAGGAAAGAGCAAGCTCTGAGAAAATGTGAAAAAGTTGCAGAAAATAAGCTTGGGCCAGAAAAAATTGTGAAAATTGGCTAAGTCCTAGTCCTCGCAAGAAGTCGGGACATTTGGGACGTCGGGGCGCGAATCGGCCGAAAGGCCGCCAGCAAATTGCAGGGCAAAGGAACATCCGGGCCGTCGGGACGCGCGGGGACGCGGAAAGCCGGTTCGGCCGAAGGAGAAGAAAATCGACTAACTGCTCTGGGACATTTGGGACAAGAAGACGCGAAGGACGCGAACCACCCGGATCGGCCGAAAAGGAGAACTTTCGCACTAAGCAGTTTGGGACATTTGGGCCGTGAGGACGCGAACCGCAAAGGCCGGCCGAATCGAGAAAAGAAGCCCATTTGTCCCAAAAGAATTTGTCCTGCATACCGGGACAAATTGGAACAAATGGACGCAAGGGAACTGGGAAGACAAATAAACGGGAACTTCAAGACGGGACAATGGGACAAAGGGACGCGAAGGACGCGGATAGCCAAGGAGCCGAAAGCCAATCAAGCAAGCACGCCACGTCACCACAGAAAGGGGGACAAGGAAGCCCATTTCGGGTGGATCGGAGTTTTTGTCCCAAATAAAGACTGGGACATCCGGGACAAATGGACGCGGGGACGCGAAAATCGCAGCAGCCCGAGACCAATCAAATCACGACACGTGTCACAAGGGAAAAAGTCCAAAAGTCAAAGGGCGAGGTTTCAAGGGTCGACCCGAGCCAATAAAAAGAGGACACGTGTCCAATGGAAGTGGAGCTCGGGAAGGAGTTAGAGAATTTACGCAAGAAGTCCAAAAAGCTCAAAAGCAAAGGTCTACCCCACACCCCGTCGCCGACAATCAATGCATGCCACGTCATCCAGTGTGGCAGAGCGCGCGGGAAGAAATTTAAAACACGTTTTCACTGCTTTGTGCCCTAAATCTTCGATCGACATATCTTTCGATCCAGCTCGATTTGCACGTTCTTTATATCAACGGAAATATTATGAAATTCTCTACGTGATTCTAGGGTTAATCTTGAATTTTGGTGCAGTCTAGAGAGAGAAAATTGAGAAATGGCTCGACGCGTGTTCATGGCCGTGACATTTCAACACTGCATTTAATGCGTAATGGGTCGCATTCTCCTCGTAATTCACCAAAATGATAGGGTATGGGTTTGTAAGGTCCCCATGCCATTTTAATGCATCTCGTAGTTCGGAGGGATGGGCTCTCATGTTTTTGTACGTTTTCATCTCCCCGGCTCGACCCATGCAATGTAAAAGCCGATTTGGCTCATTTCTAAAAGGGGAACAATTTTTGACATAAAGAACTTCTTTCTTTCACCTCCAAAGCAAGTGATTGATGCAAGAAGAATCGACCTCTCCAAAGATTGTAATAGTTTTACCTCTCTCGAGGTTGTAATGCAAAGTTGATTTTGACACTGGAAATGATAATGCAAGCTTTGTGAAATGGTTTTCACCCTTTGTTTGTATTATTTGCTTCATTTCGATCCTAAATTATATCTTATCACCGTGTATGTTTTATGTTGCAAATCTTTGGTCTCAGGTCTATTTGCTTGATGAAAATGTTTCACCACTCCTTTTGGTGCATCACCATCTTCAGCATTTCTAGTTTCAATTTTTTAGGATCAACCTTTCTATATAGATCCCCAGCCTCTAATCTATTCCTCTCTCGCAAAGTTTGGAGAGAGGTTTTCAGTTGATTAGGATCTGGCCTTATCTTCATCCTATTTGAGGACTAGATCTCCCTCTTGTAAACACCCGCCGAAGCCTTCTTGTCAAAATAGTTCTTAACATGAGCCCGATGTTGCTCCAAAGTCTTCATAGCCTTGTTTTGTACTTTCTCTAATTTCATGAGTTCAACAAACTTTACTGTCAGAGGATCACTCTCCATAACTTCAAGTTGATGAGCTAACTCTAAATAAGGTAACTCCAAGGAGAGTGGAAGTTTTTCTTCTCTTCCATATACAAGTGTGAAAGGAGATTTCACTATGGAACTTTAAGGTGTGATCCGATCCACCCATAAGGTTGTCTTAAGTTGTGTATGTCAAGTCCTCTTGTTAGTTTCCATTGTGCACTTAATAATCCTTATGAGGTTATTGTTACTAGACTCAGCCAATTCATTTCCTTGTGGATAATAATTAGATGAAGTCTTAAGGTAGACCCCATTTTTAATAGCCCATTCACTCAAATTCATACCAAGAAAAGCCATCGTGTTGTCTGAAATGACTATAAAAGGAACACTGAATCTTGTCATTATACCTTCCAAGAAATCTAGAACTACCTTTTCATTTCTCTCTTTCAATGCTACCACCTCTATCCATCGAGTAAAATAGTATGTTGCAGTAAGGACCCATTTATGTCCATCACTTGATGGAGGATTACTCATTCCAATGAAGTCCAACCCCATTGAAAAAGGTTTGATCCACTTGATTGCATGCGGCAGAATATTTTCCAACTTCGCTTGCTCATGAAAAAGACACATTCCTTACATTTCCTTACCCAGAGATGGGCATATTTGAACAAATCCATCCAATAGTGACTGGATCACATGATCTTGGTAGCAGTTGTTCGTGTAGAGTAATGTTCTCTAGATAGAACATTAGGAAACTCTTCTAGTATCTTACTCACCTATTTTAGTCTTATGCACTGAAGGAGGACACCATTCAAATCCTTTCAAAGAGAACGTTATCTACCAAAACATATGGAATAGATTGAAGATGGAAATTCCATCTTTGGTTTTTATCCATGTTCATAGGATATACTCCTGAGAAGAGGAAATTCTTCATTTTGGATAACCAGTCAACTTGATCATCACTTTCATCAATGTTTAGAAGCATCACATCCTCATCACCTTTTGATTCCATGTCTACAACAAGTTGTTGACACAAACCTTTACCTATGAAAAGTTTTGTAACCTTAATATGCACATCATACTCCATCACCTTCATGATCCATCCAATGCACTTCTCGTTCATCTCTTTGTTCAGCAAAAACTCCTTGATACCGTCGATGAATTTTGTTGTTGGAAAACATGTGCTTGAATTTCTTCAAAGATCGAATAATTGCAAAGAATTTTTTTCAATGAATGATTATTTGAGCTTGTAGTCTTTGAGGGATTGAATGAAGAAAGCAATTGGTTGCTCCATCATATCATCATTTTACTGGGTGAGGATCCTTGAAATGCTCTCTTGACCTACAAAATCATAAAGGATAAAATCTTTATCAAACCTGGGTTCACTAGCATGGGAACTTGAGAAATTTCCATTTTGATGGCTTCAAAGCTCTCTCGTCCTTCCTTTTTCCATGAGAATGGCATGTTTTTCTTTAGCATGGTTGTTAATGGTTTAACCAATGTTGTGAATTGAGGGATGAATCTCCACATGAAATTTATGGTTCCCATAAAACTCTAGAGACCCTTTTTATGACTTGAAAGAGATAAGGACATAATTGAATGAATCCTAGTGGATTGATTGATATCCCTTCCACTAAAACAACATTCCCTACAAAAATAACTTTCCCTCATGCACTACAAAAATACACTTCTTGGGATTAAGTGAAACCCCAAATTCACTACACCTTCATAAAACCTTCCTTAGATGCATGATGTGATCATCTGCATGCTTAGAATATATTGTTATGTCATCTAGGTAAACCAAGATGATATCGTTGATTAGTCCCTTAAACACCATGTATGTGGCTCTTTGGAAAGTAGTCCCGGCATTGGAAAATCTGAACGGAATTTTTGTAGGCATACGTGCCCCACTTAGTAATGAAATCCATTTTGAATTTGTTAGATTCTTAAACCAGAATTTGATTGTAACTCAATATCCATCGAGAAAAGAAAATCTTTGAGAACCTACCACCATTTGAAGGATTTTATCCATTGATGGTAAAGGATAATGGTATTTCAATGACACATGATTCAAATCCTTGAAATCTATGAACAACTGAATATCTCTGTTCTTCTTCCTTATGTGAACCAGATTGGCTACCCAAGAGGAGTGCTTGATGGGAAAAATAATACAGCCTCGATGAGTTTGGTTAGCTCCTTTCTCATTAGTGGCTCAATTTTGGGATTAATTGGCCTCTGTTTCTAACGAACTGGCTTGGAATTAGGATCCAGTTCGATGGTATGTTGTGCTAAACCTGGATCAAAACCACGTAGGTATTTATAGCTCCATGCAAAAATTTCATGATACTATTGACAAAGTTTGATGAAAGATTATTTCTCTTCGGAAGTACACACTTTTCCAATCTTCAAAAACTTCTCATGCACTACCTTGACTTCCTCAAAATCTTCTTCTTTGACCACCATGTTAGAGATTTGTCTTTTGGCTTGATCATCTAAATTGAAAATGGATTCCAGAGTGACTAAGAATTTTGCTATTTTTTTGCTTTTCAATTATATAATTTGATCAGCATATGACTCTTGCAACTTATCCTAATTTCTTGAAAAAAATTTGCCTCTTCTTGTATGAAAAGGAAAATTTGTTTTTCACTATCACACAATTGCCAACTACTCATATTATCGGGAATACATGTCGAACCACTATTTCAAAAAAATTCTGCCCTTATTTCATGATACCAATAGGTATTTTGTATTGTGAGCCAATTGTAGCTGCAGATATCAAAGATCTTGATTTTGATTTCTAGTAATCGCATGGATTCCAAAAGATTTGAAATCTTCAATCATGTCCTAGAATCAGATTCTTGTATGATCTTAAAATATCATTCTTAGATGTACTGCGTGTCATCACTTGATGAACAACTAAGTCAATGTCTCCAAAACTAGTAAGGGCTTTGATTGCCTTCTTTTGGGATAGCTAAATTCCTTTCATAAGGGCCTCATATTCAATAACATTGTTGGTGTAACTGAACTACAACCAAAAAGATTAGAAGTATTTATCTCCCTCTAGAGAAATTAAAATGACACCAAGATGCAGATCCATTCTTAATTCTTGAGCAGTCGAAGAACAATTACCACAGTCCTTTCAAATCACTTTGTGTTTTGACAAAGTTACGATATGATTGTATCTTCTTCATGAATGCAATATGTACCCAATCCCATCTCTTCTGAAAGTAGAAAACTAGCTTCTTCTTCTCGCCAATACATCATCATAGGGATTGTCTTGATGATCTCCACTTACTTCGTCAGCACATGATCGGGGGCTTGTTCAACAAGAGTGGTTGGTTCATTATTAAAATCTTCCTCTTCCGGATCTCGATGATGTAATTCCAATTTATAGAACTAACACTATAGGGTTCTACATGATTATGGCAGATTGGTTCCACCCTTATAGTCAATTTGGTTCCGTATCGAGTCTTGAGAATCATATGTGACCAATCGGCTAATAGATAACTGCCCATCTTGGCATTGAAATCTTGTGATAGGCATATGGTGAAGAGAGGAGGAAGATCAATGACTGATATGTCTTGGGTGAATGAAAAAATTTGGCATGCATGGATGGTAAGCTAAAGTCCTTTGATAACTCCAGAAGTCTTAACAATTTTTCCATCCAAATTGAACAAATCCTCTTGAATCGGCACATATTTTATTCCTAGTATGTCTACAATTTTTTTGGGCATGACTGAGCTACGGCACTAGAATTGATCATACAATTATGCACCGGTGGTTTCCAATGATCGGGAAATATAGAATGGTGGTGGTTTGTTGGATTTAGGAATAATTTTCCCTTCCCATTAACACAAACTTGTAGCAGCTTCTACTCCATGACCTGATGATTCGTCAGTTATACCAAAACTATTTAGAGCCTCTTGCAACAAATTTCTTTGAGAAGGAATTGAGAGTGCATCCCACATAGTAACACTCAAATTGGTTTTATTCATTTGTTCTACTATGCTAAAGGGAATAGCTTTGAATTTTTTGACACTTCTTTGGGCATTGGGATCCTCCTTTAGAAAGTTCTTGTTGGGTATCCTTATGCCTAAAGAGCCTTCTTACCTTGCAACTTTGCTAACAACTATCTCTCGGTGGTTAATTTCCCACATATTTTCAACAACTTCTTGTGTCTAAGGCTATGAAGTGGATTCTTGATTAGATTTGGAAGTTTGAGGTTCCATTGCTCTCTTCTTATAACGAGTGTTAGCCACCATTGATGAAACTTTGAGGAAGATAAGTGTCCACCAGAGAATCCATCATGAAACTCTACTAACATTTTTTTCAATATGTGTGCCATTGATACACCTCAATAGCATGCCATCAATGAGAACATATGGAATAGATTGTAGCCTTAGATGTCTTCTCTTTTCTTTGTTTAGACTAGGAGAGTATGTGCCCTCGAAAAGGAATGTGATCATGTCCTTCATCCAATTACACGCACTAGGGGCTTCATTCTATTTTATCTCACCATGTGGGAGATCATCTAGAAAAAATGAAGTTTTAGGTTCATCTTGCACATCCTCAACAAGTTTTTTTGTAGAGCACAATACCTCTTACCAGCTTTGTGGATTTGATAGTTACATCATACTCCGTGATTTTGGTTATCCACCACACTCTTTTCTCACTGATTTATGCTCCCATGATGAAGTATCTAACATCAGAGTGAGAAAATAACACCTTGATATGGTTTGTGGAGCATAATTTTGAATTTCTTAAGTGTGCGCATGATGGCATAGATATGTTTTTCGTATGACTATATTTCAATTCATAATCCTTTAGTGTTTGACTAAAGAAATCTAATGGCTGCTCCAATCCTTCTTCACAGTAGAAACACTTGCATCAGCTCCATAAGCATAAAGGATGAAATCCTTTAAATATTTGGGGTTGAGTGTTGGTGCACAAGATAAAAATTTCTTACTTGATCTTATTAAAGCTTTCCTTCCTTCTATTGTGCATCTAAAGGTCAGTGTCCTTCTTGAGCATGAGGGTGATGGGCCTAACCAGTCCTGCAAAGTTAGGGATGAATCTCCTAAAAATTGATTTTTCTAAGAAAGGACTGTAAGGCTTTCTTGTGCATCGGTAGGGAAAGAGCCACGATGGATAAAACATGCTTTGAAGATCGATCGATGCCATCCTTTGAAAACACATGGCCCGGTAGCTTTCACTTCACCACAAATAAAATTACACTTCTTGGGGTTAAGAGACACCCCAAATTATTTGTATCTCTCAAATACTTTCTCCGGATGTGCTATGTAATCTGCACCCTACTTTGACAAGATAGTTATATCATCCGTAAACCAAGATGAACTCTTTAATGTAACATTTGAATGCAATGTCCATATCATGTTGAAATGTCATACCTATGTTTGACAGACCAAAGGGAATCTTTTGGTATGCATATGTGCCCCACTTGGTTATAAAAATTGTTTTGAATTGATCCTCTTCCTTTACTAGGATCTCATTCAAGCCATAATACCCATCTAGCATTGAGAATATCTAAGCACTAGCTATAGTCTACAAAATATTCTCCATAGAAGGCAAAAGATAGTGATCTATTGGAAAAAAATTGTCGCGTGGAAAAACTCGTGGATTTTTTTGCCAACGCTCGGGAATTTAAGTCCCTCTACTTAACCAAAGGCAACAGTAGTATATGCATGCGTGTGTGAAAAGGTGTATTTTTGTGGTGGCCTTTCGACCGGGATCTAAAAGGGGAACTCCACTAACCCCGTGGGAAAGCTTGTAAATACTTGCAAGAGAGGAATTTTTTTGAAAGTGGGAGAGGGAGTGAGAAACAAGATAGGAGAACTAATGTGTAGGTAGAAAATCAAATTCATGCACATACATTAGTTAGAAACTTCACCACATGCATTAAATTAAGAGAAAACAACCTGCGAATGGCAACAAGACCAAATAAAATTTGATGAATACAAAGTATCATGAAATACCCTAGTCAAGAAAGCAAGAAACTCCTTCTTCTTGTATTGATGCTTAATCAAAAGTTGTACATAGTGTGAGAATGGAAGAAATTTGAGAGTGGAGGAAAGTAGAAGAAAAATGGCTATCTCCTTTGCTTTCTCTAGGTAAAATACACTCTTGAGCTTACAAGATCAATCGCCAACCCCTTGAAATGGGAATGGAAAGAAAATTTATAGAGTGAGAGGTGACTTATCATCTACCCCTAATGGATTTTCATATGTCCTTATGTAACTTGAAATTTTTCGAATTCCTAGGAGAATATTAAGTCCCTTTTTATAACATAAAGGTGACTTATTACATTAGGAACATTAGGACATATGAAAAGTGAAACCCCAATGTGAAATTAGAATATTGGAAAGTGAGAGAAAGTTGGGGGAGAAGAGGAGAGAGAATAAGAAGAGGATATGTCATTCCCAATGAAGTTTGTTGATCCTCGTTGATGGAAAACTCCAAATGCAGTGAAACTCGAATCTTTGAATTCCTTGTACACTGTGAAACTCTTTCAAGTTGGCTCACGAATCACTCTCTAAGTTGAGTGAACTATTCCATTAATGATAAAAATTGTGGTACCATTGTCAAATTGGATGGTTCGTGTCTCGGGCTCATAGTGGAAAGAGCAGGCTAGGACTAGCTCGAGACTTTGCACAGACATGGGTGTCTTGTAGCGGTGAACAAGCCACTTGTGAATATTTTTCTTCAATCCTCCTTCGGTCCTTGCAAGCCATGCATGTCTTAAGGTCATTCAGTCCATGTACAAGACATCGTTTTCTTCCACATCATACTCATAGGCGAAGGGTTGTGTCAGCTTCTGACCCATCCATTTTGGCTTCATGTCTCCCTTAGAAAAATTAACTTACTATTTTTAGTAAGTGTGAAAAATCAAGTCCCCGCTCTTCAACTGGATGTTGTGGCTCAATTTTCCTCTTTCCTCTGCATTCCTTATTCCTTCTGGATCAACTTTCTATTTTTAGCAGGTGCTCGAGGGCCCACTTACTATTTTTAGTAAGTGTCAAAAATTTCCATTTTGGTGAATTCTCACTGTAGTGCACCTCCAATGACTTCGTCTCCTTCACAGGTTCTTTTGTCGATGACTTTCCCGAAATAGCAGTTCTTATGTAGTAGACCTGCTATTTTTAGAAATTTGGATTCTGGGAGTCGAATTGACATGGAATGAAGTTTTTTGATATGTGTTTTTTCCCAATATCACCCCTTTGAAATTTCGGGTTCGCCACTTAATAGTCCAAGAGATTTTACAGTTTTAATTTTCAGACTTGGCTATGCTTCTGGATGTGGAAACCATTAATGGACCTCAAAATTATAGGTTTGTTTTTCTCCTCCATTTGTGAAGAAATAAATTTCATTGTGATAGGTTTCTTCTTCTGATGCTTCACATGTAATTCTACTTCATTTTGCCCAACGGTTTGACGGGAAATTGGGCTTTTTCTTCATTGAGCCAGAAGTGGGATTTCTTCACTGTGGATGATTTGTAGCATGAGGGGAGAGTTTGAAGGTGTCTTCTTGATGGAATTGGGTAGAGGGATGAGTAAAAAAATATGGCTTGTTGTTTCATGCATCCCTTTGGGAGATTTATTCAACTTTTCGTTTCATGGCCATGGAGTTTTCTCAGTGCTTCTCCTTCTGTGTTTGCTCCAATTTTCCTTTAGAACCTGCATGAATTTTTAGGGAGGAAGAGGATTACCTCTGTGGCAGGTCTTGTATGAGCTTCAACAATGGAGTAATGGAGGTGATAATTTACAAAGGAAGAATGGAGGAAAATTGTGCACGGGAGTGGAAGCATTGGAAGCACTAAAGCGGCAATTAGAATTTTGTAATATTTGAAATTATGAGAGGAGAAGCTTGGGTCCATTTTTACATGCTTTGTTTCCTTGACCTTAGGGATTTGAGGGACATAAAATTCCATGGTGGTCAAAATGAGAACAAGTGGCGAGTGATCTCGACGACAGGGAATGAACGTGAGAAAAGTTTCTTTAAAGCACTAAGAGTTGAAAGCAGGTCACATGGATGTCCAAAAGGCTCCCCATAGGGGATGGGCACATTTTTCCAGGTATGATGTCCCTCACCTTAGGGACATAAGGGAAATCAATTTCCATAGTGGTCCTAGAGCTGACACATGGTGCTTGATCCGATGGTAGGGAATGAATGCTCCAAAAATGCACCTGGGGCTGAACTATCAAGTCTGGAGGTCACATGGATGTCCAAAAGGATCCCCATAGGGGGATGGGAGAATTTTTCCATGTTTTATGTCCCTCACCTCAGGAAAATAAGGGACATCAGTTTCCACGGTGGTCCTAGGGCTGACACATGGCGCTTGATTTGATGGTAGGGAATAGATGCTCCAAACATGCACCTGGGGGTTGAACTATCAAGTCTGGAGGTCATATGAGGGTCCAAGAGGTCACATGGAATCTGAGAAATTTTTTAAGGATTGGTGTACCTGACCTCAGGGACATTAGGGACATGAAATCCCACTAGGCTCCTGGTGCTGACATGTGTCCTCCTGAAAAATGACTAAGTCCTGAACTGCCTTTGAGAGGGCAACTTAGGAAGAAGATAACTTGAGCTCCTAGTGGAATTTATTTGTGAAATTTTATATGATCTTGATTGGAAATGGAATTTTTAATCCAATATTCTTAGTATATGTCTTGATTCATCCATATGATCCCTAAAAATTGGATTTGTGATTTGAGACTCCACTTGTACCTGATAAAAACTTCTTGAAAATCCTATGCGCCTGTGTGTGTGAAAAATTATTTCACCATCATGTATTTATTGGAATAATCTTTCCAGATATGTTTTTTTACTTCTAACTCCATTCGGAGCTCCCAAAATCTTCTTCTGAAGCCTAACAACTATTTTAGGCCTATGTACTACCTAGGCTTGTGAACCCTATTTTTTATTCAGACTGCTCCAAGTCTTTCAAAGCTTCCCCAAACCTTCAAAAATAATTTCCATGATTTTATAATGTCTTCAATTCACCTCCATGTTGAATTTGGCCCTTCCATTCCACTCCAGGGTGGTTGGTCCAGTCCTAGGAAGGCCAATGATAGCCCTTCCCAATACTACCAAAAGATAACATCTTTTCAAAACTCCCTAAAATCACCTAGGGGGAATGAATAGAATTTCCTAAATCACCTAGGGGACCAATTTGACATCAAATAGGGGGTGAACAGACTGACGAATTTGACTTGGGGTGCCTAGGAATGATAAAACATGAAAATTTCAGCACATGGGTATAGTTTTTGTGCTTGGAAACTTCCAATTTCATGTTACACATTTACACGAAAACATGATCCTTCAAAGACGCCTTATTTAAATATCTAAAATCGACGCAGAGTCTAATTTCACCATTATTTTTTCACACTGGAACAAGATTCATGACCCAAGTATAGTATTTGATGGGAAAAATTATCCTCCTCAATGCATTGAGATGCTTCTTTCCTCATGAGGGCTATATTTTTTTTGATTGAATGGCTATTGCTTTTATCCGGTGGACTTGATACCCGATCAAGGTTGATGAAGTGTTGAGAAAAATTAGATCAAATACTTTGAGGTTTTCATACTACCAGTAGAAAATTTCACTATCTTCCCGATAGAGAGAGATGAAGGACTTCCTTTCATCATGCACACAAACTTTACTAAGCGGAACTCCTTGCTATGTGTAATGGTAACTAGACTGCAGTCTTCTTGCATCGCACACATATTATTTTCTTCACCCTTTATTTTATCATCAAGGATAAATATTTTCTCTAAGATGACCAGCCCTTTAGGAAATTTATTTATTTTTAGCTGGATTACTTGGTCACCATAGTTTTCATGCAAATCAGCTTGCATGCTTCAAGATAACTCAACTTCATTTTGGATAAACCGGATGATATATGCATCACTTTCAAACACCTTTTAGCTCATGTTTTTTTCTGGAATGGATGGTTTGATTACCATCTTGGCATGTTGTGCATTCCCTTTGATAAAATCTTGAGAAGGGGAGAACTGCAAGCCAAGCACGACTATTTGATCTACCTATTTTTTCATTTTCCTTGGCACTACCTATAGATTTAGAGCATCAAAGATCTCAAGGAGGTCCCAAAATCTATGTTTATAAGCTTTGAAGCTTATCCTTTCTCGCACATTTGTATGTGACATGGTGGATAACCATTTTAGTGTCCCTAAAGATATGCAATGCCTTAATCCTTTTCTTTTCATCAAAAAGTAGACCATACACTAGCACCTCATAAAGACTAGGGTCATCCAAGTAATCCTAGAAAATTTTGTGCTTCCGCAAGTTCCAATACCTCAAATTCTCCAATAAATTTTTCTCCCTAAATTGTAATGGATGCATCCTTCAGGATGCCCTAATATGTAGAACCTTAGTTTTGTTTTCCATATACAACACATTTGAAGATGGTTGTAATGTAGGTCTTCCTATTTAATTGCATATGTCTAGAGTGATTACATTTACTTTAGCACCCATATCAATCAAAATGTTGCGCACCAACCAACCATCAATCACCGAATCAAGTGTAATTTCCTTATCAAATTCATGATCCTTAGTGGTGGATTAGCATGAAGTTCTCGTAATCCACTCTAGCGAGTGGTATCTTTCACGTAGCCAATCCTCTAGTATTGGGATGATATTCTCTTGGTGTAACATCTTACACACCTCTTTCAGGTCATCCACATCCATTTGTGAGAGCTCAACTTTCTTCACATGTTCTCTCTCTCACACATGTTCTTTTAAGCAATGTATCTCACCTTGTAGACCTCTAATGAATCCCATAGTATCTTAGTAGACTTCCTTCTAATTCACTATGTCTAGATACTTGGCATGTAAAACTTATTATCTCATAATGATTAGATTATCCTTCGAATCTTGTGTGTTCATGCATCCTCAACGAGTGTAATAAACAACATAGGTTACAATTACTCGATCGTGTGTCTTCTTCAAAATCCATTGATCAAAATTTACATGTTTTACATTGATTATCCCCACACACGGGGACCCACAAGTGTAAAACGTTCCTTGGGAAAACCTACCCCTACCACCACAATGAGCTCGGACATGATATCCTCCTTGAAAGCCTCCATTTCTAATATATTTTTTGTTGTCCTTCATGTTCCTTGGATACACTATCCACACTAGTCTAGTGCACTCATGTCTCAATGGCTTCGTGGATATGATTAGTTAGCATAAAATCAATCGTGTCGTGGTATGAGCATGATAAATCTTACAATATATGGACACATTCTTTTGAATTGTGTGCTTCAAAATGTGATAGTTGTGGAAATCATGGTACAAGTGGAAAAATTCACAATCTAGTAACAACACACAAATGGACTTACGCATAAAACTATCCTTAATATATCCTTCAACCTCATAATCAATGCACCATATACCATTCTGCATCTCATGTGCTGATTTGGAAGAAAGGTTATCCAACTACTTCACCATGGCTGCGATATGCACCTCTAAGAATGGGCTAACTTCAGTATCAACACTTCTAACTACCTCAGCACATAAAGCAGCTTCTAAGACTTCACGTGGGTCAACATATGTATTATGAGATAGACCTCTATGAAATGGAGTTATTAATCCCCCACGAATAATTTTGCATGCCAAATTTGATGAATGTCATAGGATAATTTAGACAACAAGGTCTTAGAATGTGTATCATAATCCATCACACTTTTAAACAACCCTGCTTGATATCTTTGAGTGCATTGATGCTCTGCTACTCAAAGTTGTATGACCCATTTTGAATAAGTAAAATACACATGCGAAGATGTCGGTGCACACAAGGAATGCATGAAGGGGGAACATAGGATATAATAAATAGAGTGCAAAGGCTCACGCCCAAGCATGAACTATCCCAAACTTAGCCAATTTTGGAGCCACAGGCTAAAAATAGACAAAGTGTCAAGTTTGAGATTTGATCAAGTAACATTATAGATTTAGAGAGAAGCAAGGATACTTGGTAGCTAAGAAAGGTCTATTTTGGGATAAAGCACATCCTCAATGAAGATCAAAGGTCATGCATAGTTCTACCTAATAATATGATTAAAGAAAAGTTTATTTACAAATTTAATCTATTATTAAGATTTAAAGAAAGTGTGCCTCGCTTTATGACATAGAGTGTAAAGGCTCACACCCAAGCATGAACTATCCCGAACTTAGCTAATTTTGGAGCCACAAAGCTAAAAATAGAAAATGTCAAGTTTGAGATTTGATCAAGTAACATTATAGAGTTAGAGAGAAGCAAGGATACTTGGCAGCTAAGAAAGGTCTATTTTGGGATAAAGCACATGCTCAATGAAGATCAAAGGTCACGCATAGTTCTACCTAATAATATGATTAAAGAAAAGTTTATTTACAAATTTAATCTATTATTAAGATTTAAAGAAAGTGTGCCTACTTTATGACTACTTTTAGACATACACGTGGTTGCTTTTGGAGCATGTAGTATATTTTTGGGATGCATGGAAAGTGAAGGGAAATTCCCACCCCTATATAGGTATTATTTTGCATTGTTCTAGACACCATGTAAGAGACCATGTGATGTAATAGAGTTATGTTGCCCTGATTCACTAACATGTATGGTTTTGTGATATTGATTGTGATTTAATCAGATTATGTTAATTGATGACTTATTACAATGGATAATTGTGGTTGAATTATAGTAATTGATGTATTTGATCATGGTACTTGTATGGTGAATCTGATCTTAATTCTTATATGATTTGTTATTCTTTCTCGGTTTGGGAAAAGGTGAATGTTATGATTTACACTTGAATACATGATCTCGGTAGTGATAAATATGAACATGTGTGCTAACATCTTGACAAGATTTCATAAAAGAGGGACCAGATGACTTCGTGCGCACTTCGAGTGAGTGTTTAGATATGTTTTGATGAAGTGTCAAGCATGCTTAGGAAATCGAGGGGAAATGAAAGACTACATTTGGGTTCTATTTCTAGGACCTCTTTTAACAATGTCTCTAAGATGTTGGATACATATGGCATATTGATTGAATCCAGAGAGCATTGAAATATGGGTAAAAGAAGGGAAAGAAAATTTTGTGTAGAGATATTGATCCATAAGGATATAAAAGAACACCACTTCATCAAGACAACTAGACCAAGAAGAAAAATTAAGAAGAATGAAGAGAAGATCAGAAGGAACCGCCACTCTATGTAGAGTAGTGGTTATGTAAACACCCCACGGTTGTGTAACCGCCGCCTACATACACCAAAGAAATCCTGTCACTAATAGATGAAAAATAAAAAATACAAACCACGAATGATCCTGCATTTCAAGCGTCCTGACCGTGTCTCTTCCTTGGAGGATTTTTCTCATTCTCCAGTGCACAAGAGGAAATTGGAAACATGTTATTTAAGGAAGAGCATGGGAAAGAATTGGATTATTTAAGTTCAATGTAAGAGAGTGAGAAAGAAACCATTGGAGCTGGAAGTGTTTTATAGAAGTAAGGTGTAGAAACAGAGTAGCCAAGTATAAAAGGGAGGTGTTTTACATTGTTTACCTTCTTTCCTCTTGTTGTAATTTGTAATTATTTACAATTGGCCAATAAAAATTGGGAAGAAAGATAAGTTTCCCTTCCCATCTGTTTTTCCCTCAACTTAGGGGTTTCAAGATAAATATTGTGTTGAATGTGACCTTTCCTTTGCTGCAATTATTTCTAAGTTTTATTGTTACTCACTAATAATAATTAAAGACTATCATTTTCGAAGTTGAAAGTAGAATGATAAATTTTTTTGGTCTCGTAAATTTCCAAAGCTAGCGGTTTAAATATCATTTTGGTATTGAAGCTAATTATTATCTAAGAATGTGGTATTCATTCTTGTGATTTGTATGATAGTGAAAAGGTCTAAAGGAAAAGAAGTTTTACCTTGTGATCTAGACATATCTACGAAGAAGTGGAAAAAAATATTCTAAGATCAAATGGAGGAATAGAAGTTGGTCCATAGAATTGAGATGCTTTGGAAATCATGATGGATAGGTTGTATAGAAACCAACAAGAACTTTCATATCTATAAAAGATGACTTCAATTAAGAAAGATTCCATGGACTCAGTGATTCAAGATTTGGCCAAAAAATTTGGCATAGGAAAGAGCCACGATGAGGAATAAGATGTGGAAGAGTGTGAAGAAGAAACTCCAGTTGTAAAAGAGAAGGTAAAATCTGATCATGCTCCTTTTAAAGTTGAAACTAAGGTTGAGATAAAAATATTTGAAGGACAAGTAGATGCAGAATTTCTTGATAAATGGTTAAAAAAATTGGAGGTTTACTTTAGTGTTCATGATGTTATTGAGGCACAAAGGATCACCTTTACATGTCTCAAAATGGAAGGACATGCTCTAGTTTGGTGGGAAACCCATATAGCCACTTGTGAGAAGAAAAAGTGTCCTATTGTAAGATATTGGGAGGGTTTTAAATAATTTCTTAGAGCTAACATTTATCCTATTGGCCATAATACTGACTAGATGATTAAGTGGTAGTATTTTAGACAAGGTAGTGGCCAAAGTGTATAGGACTATACTACGGAGTTTTGAAGATAATCCATGTTGCTTAATATGGACTTGGAGGATTAGAATATGCTAACCAAGCATTTGGGAGGACTTGAAACTCACCTTCCAAGGATGGTTATCTCCAAAAATCCCAAGGATGTCAATGAAGCATGTGTGCAAGCCTACTATATTGATGATAAAAAGAAGTAAGGAGAAATGGAGTCGAGGGTAAAGTAGCCTACAAATCAGCTAAAGAGAGAGTAGGGAAAAACAAGTAGAAAAGGTAAATGGAAAGGGAAAGGTAAATAGATCACTAATAATTTGAATACTTGTAAAGATCCTAAGAATTATGATATAAATGGTCATAATGACACTACATGTTGGAATTTACATCCGTAATTACACCCAAAGAACCGAACCAAGGATTTGAAGAAATCCATGAAAACGTAAAGCTAGATGGGAAGGTGGAGATAGAAGATGATTCTGATGTAGATGAGAGGCTTGGATTCATGGACACCATATGAACAACCAAGAACGAGAGGAAGATGTGAGTAAGCTATTCTGGATCAAAATCCAAATTAAGATAACTAAGGTAAATGTTTTGGTTGATATTGGTTCTCAATATAATTTTATTTCTGATGTAGTTGTAAAGAATATTGGTCTTAAAACTTATGAGCATCCACATCCTTATCCTTTGGGATGGGTGAAGAAGGGTATAGAAATACAGGTAACAAGAAGATGTAAATTCAAGTTTGGGATAAATTCTCAGTATATAGATGTGTTGGAAGTTGATGTTATTCCACTTTATGCATTTGATGTTGTTTTCGGGAGTCCTTACTTATATATCAGGGATGTTATATTTACGATAAGGGAGAACTGATACAGATGGGTCAAGGATGGAATCAATTAAAACATTTGGGAACACCAATGTAAGACAAAAATTCCATGGTAAGTGCTAACCAAGAAAAGAGACTAATTTAGGAAAATCATAATTAGTTTTTTTTACTTTTATTAAAAGATAAGAAATATGGGGTATAAATTTCAGATATTTCTAACAAAGGGATGAAGGATTTGGATAGCATTATTTAGTTCTCTTATGGATTATTCTACACTCCCAGCAAGTTGCCACCAAAATGAGAGGTAGAGCATGAGATTATGATGTTTCCGAGTCCCCTACCAAATATCGGTTATATGGGAAATCCTTGTTGGAGAGTACAGAGATAAAGAAACAACTCTAGGGGATATTGGACTAAGGGATAATATGCCTAAGCACCTCACCATGTAGTTTTCCTATTGTGATGGTGTCAAAGAAGGATGGTTCTTGGAGGATGTGCATCGACTACCGTGTCTTGAACAAGACTACCATAAAGAACAGATATCCACTCCCACACATAGATGACCTCTTGGACCAAATTCAGAATGCAAAGTTATTCACAAAGTTGGATCTCAAGTTTGGTTATCACCAAGTCAGGATGAAGGAGGAGGATATATGGAAGACTCGCATTTAAGACAAAACAAGGTTTGTATTAGTGGTCGATACTTCCATTTGGTTTATGTAATGTACATGCTACATTTATGAGATTGATGAATGATTTATTACGGAATTCGTAGATTCATGTCTCATTATATATATAGATGATATTCTGATTTTTAGTGCCAAATGGGAGGAACATCTAACACATTTTCATAAATTCTTGCAAGTTCTCGAAGAGAAACATCTATTATGTAACATGAAGAAGTGTGAATTTTCCAAATAGTCACTTATCTATCTTGGGCACATGGTTGGAGGAGGAGAGCTACGAGTGGATCCAAAGAAGGTGGAAGCCATCACCAACCGGCAAACACCAATAGAAGCCACAAAGACTAGAATTTTTATGGGAGAAATACAATAAATGAGGAATTTCATTCCCAACTTCTTTGATATTGAAGAACCTCTACACACACAGTGCCACAAAGAGTAAGGGTTTTGACTAGGGTAAGGAACAAGATCAAGATTTTGAGTTATTAAAGTACAAAATTAGTCATGCTCCATTACTTTCTATTCCTAATTTGCAAAGGGGCCCTTTGAAGTAAAGACATATTCTAGTGATTATGCTATAGGAGTAGTGGTTCTACATGGAGGTAAGACAATATGTTATCATTATGAAACTTTCACTTCAGCAGTTAAGGGATGTTCAGTATATGATAAAGAAAGGTATGCATTAGTTTAGGAAATAATGAAATGGAAACATTATTTATTAGGTAAAAACTATTGTGGACACTAACCAAAAACCTCTCCAAGATTTGTAAAAAATTGATTAACTAAAAATAAAATATTGGAATAGTTAGTCTAATCTAGAACAACATGTAAATGGAGTAAATATTTACAATAAATGACTATGGAAAATAACCCAAGAAACTAATATAATGAAAATAGAAACCCTAATATGTAAAATAAGTATGGAAAATACCTAGCTAATTTGGAGAAGATCATAACTATGTCGTAAAGTGAGTAGAATAATTTGGAAGCGGAACGATTTGTGTAGATGTCTCAAAAAGGATGAAGTCAAATTCTCTAGCTATACTAGATGGTTTGGGAGGGACCGGGGCACTTATGCGTGCTCGGGTCTATAGAATGGGCACCTCTGGTCTATGTAAAAGATATGGAACCAAGCTTCACAGTCCTGGAAGGTGGTCCGAAATCCTCATCGTGTGTCACATTAACTATTTTGCCTCGCTCCATATGTCTCTTATAATCCAAGATATATAGAAGACCCCTCCCTAATTTTGTGTGATGAAAATGAACTAGCCTTGTCCTTATGATGGAGCTTAGCTAATGGATGTAAATGATCTCCAAATGGATGCAAATCTAGGTGGATGATAGTAGTGACTAGTTTTTGGTCCCTCGTTATGGTTTCATAAGTTTTTATTTATAGAGTTATCTTGATCTAATTTCATAATTAACCTTGTAATGGCCTACCAAATAAAATATAAAGATCTCAAATGGATAGAAAGAGCCCAAAAAGTGGCAGGAAAGTTTAAAAGGATCTGGGCACCCCAATCAAGGCTAAAATAATTCTAAATGATATTGTAGACACCTAAAACAGGTCACAACCCTCTAGGCCCCCTTTGACTAACATACCCCTTACTATGACCCCTACACACATTATTATTAATTTAATCATCCATATTAAGTTAATAATTCCCTCACCCCTCCACCTCACCATGGACCCATTCCAAGACTATTTATTAACTTATACTAAATCATCATTCCCCTTAACTAACTAAGACTCATTCTAAACCTAACATGCATTACCTATTATCCCTCCTACCAATCTCCCGCTTCACTTAGCACCAACTCGTACTCTAGTCCATGGAAAATATTGATCAATGCCAAAAATGGAGAGAAAAGGATATTTTTGGAAAAATAGGACCTTTTCTCCCTAACCAATGCCGGTTATTCCTTGGCTAGCACCAGTCACCTAACCACCATCAATTTCTTTAAATAAGGAATTCCAACCCTTTTCTGGGTTCCTCGATCTTGGCTTTTGAGTTCTAGCATTCTTAGCTCTTGCATCCAGGCGTTTAAAACAAGATTCTAATGACCAACACAATACCTAAGCACCCACATTCTTCATAAAAATAATACTATTTCTCTAGAGCCTCAGATCATTCACATAGGGAAGCACCAAGCCTTTGTTTCTACTACACCGGATCTCGACCCGCTTCTTCTCCAATAACCTACTAACAACCATCGTCACAACCTTCAATCTCCAGATAAGTATTCTAACCTAGTTGTTAAGTTTCATTTGCTTTTGGTATTGGAATCCTTTATATTTTGTTATCATACAAATTGCTTCTCCCCATATACCTCATTGCTCCCATATACACATCAACCCACCAATCTAAATATTTTTTTCCTTACAACCACCCATTTCACATCTATCAGTACCTTCACATAAATCCAAACACCCTACTTGAGCCTTACCAACATTCTCTTGTAATCATTGTAAGCCCAAACCAACCTCACCCTACCTTATCACCTAATTTCCCCTATTGTGATTAGTTTTCCATCCGATGCCAAACCAAAAGTAGTTATTGTCATCCGTCACCCAATCGGTATCGTCTTTGTACTTGATATTTTCCCTAGACCATAAAGCTATTAAAATCACCCAAAACTTCTTAAAATCTCATCAAACTTCACCCAAAACTCCTTAACATCCTTTGATACACCCGCAAGTCTTGACAACCAACCACCCTTTCTAGATTAAGTCTTATATGCATTATTAGATTAAATATAGATTATTGTATTTGTGTGAGACACCTAAATCATATAATTACAATAGAATTAACTTCTTTCATGTTATTTCTCTGCATTAATTTGTATTTAAACATGGATTGACAACCTTTTAGGAAGTACTCGCTTCTTGATCTAGTTCCCATTATGCGAAACTCCACCGACCTATATTATTAATGTTATCTTGTGGTCTTGTGTTCTTTCTTAGGTAGTCCTTCCCGCATAAAAATGATCTCTTCTAAAACATGCATGACCTTCTTCTTGCATCCGTATTCCTCACATACCCAACCTCTTACCTTAAATGTTTTTCTTATATGTACGTAACTTATTGGTGAAACATTTTGGCATGCCTGGTGGGACCCTCATCTTTGTGGGTTTGTTTATTCATATAGGATTGCATATCTGTGTGTTTTTTTCTTGAAAATATTCATTAAATTTCTTCTCTGGTAATATTCTCCTTCTATTTTCTCTAAAAGATACCTTTCCTTTAGTGAAAATTAAAATAAACCCTTCTTTATTTCCTCTTGCATGCATTAGTGAAAAGAAATATTCTTCTCCTATTCATCATTGTTCTCATCCAACTTCATTTCTCGATTTGGGCTTAAAACTCTTGCATTTCATCCTTGTATGCTTGCATTTTAGCTCACATAGCTTAAATAGAAATCCAATATAATGGAGGTCATGACCAGTTGAGGATTGGGAAATAAAGCATAGTTCACTATTTCACACACTTCTTTTCCAAACCACTTACACAAACAATAAAAATTTAAACATTCCCAAATCCTAGGAAGAAGTTATCAAGGATTTAAAACCCATTGATAGTGGGCCTTGGCCGGTGTTCTAGCCAAAGTTATCATATTAGAGTTTGGACCTCACGTCTTCGAAAGGTATATCGAGGAATTCCCCACCAAAATTTCCTGAAACCATCCTTAGTTGGCTTCTAGGTACCCTATATCCATTCCTCTCTAAAAATTCATAGTCAATCCTAAGGTGTAAGCCATCTAACACTAAAATATTACTCCTAGGATAACGTTTGTTAGATTTTTCTTGTGGATTTGTGACCTTTCTTTCTTGATTTCTATTGTTTGAGGTGTGAGAGAATTTTCATCACTTTTTATTTCTTTTTCATGCTCGGTCATCACAACTAGTTAGTTCTAGTTCTCTGAGTGTGTTAGATTAGATTTACTACACACAACCTCTTCCTTGGATTATTTTGACCAAATCTAACTCAGATTTTTCAAATTTCTTCATTTTCATAGTAACCAACATTAGTTACCTTCCTATCAGAATTGGTTCAACAATTGATATCGGTCCTTTCATCCAACCAACACTAGTTCACTGACCGGTATCAATCTCTGTGTTTTTTGAATTTATGTAAAAAAAAACCTATTTTCACCTACCAAATTATTTCAAAATTTGTTTTTGAATTTTTGTCACTTTCACATAACCTAGAATACCTATTTTCCACCTTTCATATGGTTTGGACTCACCAACAGTGAGAGCTGTAACTTTTCATGTGAGTTATATATTATTACCTACTTCCCTATAGTCATTTTTATACCCTTAGAACAACATTCTAATCCCATGTGTGTTGGCCTATCACCCAAAGGCATTGGGCACTCACCGAGGCATGCACGGACACTAAGCCCTCCTTTATGTGAGTCTTATGAGAATACATCATCTATGATAGATAATTAAGTGCAAAATAATTGAAAAGAAATGCATTCATTCAAGGAACTTAGGATGCACTTTCATATCAATGCATCTATAGAAGAGAAGTATCTAACAGAACACATAACTGATCTACAACACAAAGGAAATGCACTAGGATTAATGCTCATGAATACATATATCTTGTAGAATAGAACCTTATATTCATATTAATGAGTTCAATAACCACATTACATTCATTGAGGCCATAATAGACCAATATAATAATGCAGAGCAAGGTCATGCATTAGAAACTAAACTTCATCCTTCATATTACAAGGATAAACATAGCCCCATCCCTCTAAATATGCCATCACTCCTATATTATAATCCCAACCCATAGAATCCTCCATTATATTTCATAGGCTTCACCTCTCTTTCACCACCTCTTTCACACACTCTTCTACTATCTCGCGCATCTCTATACATAGCTTTTTTCCTTCACCGCCATGCCTTCTGAGGTAACATATTGGTTGCCAAGAGTCCAAGTGGTCCTCTAATTGAGCATGCTTCATTTGATCCAAGCTCTCCACTCTTTGCAATGATGTCTTTCTAGATCCTTCCATGGTATGCATAGAATATTCCATTATTGATCCTATAGCTACAAGATGACACCTTATCCACTCTGCATGCTAGACTGCTTCACGCTTTCCTCGTGTGCTTCATGTAACTCTAAATATGGATAAGTCCCAAAAACTCATCTTTTCTTATGTATGCACACCGTGTGTTCTACTAAAAACTGCTAGAACCCTTCCTATGTGCCTCCAACCCACATGCCCTTCTTCAATTAGGTCCCGTGTGCCCATGTGCCTTCTTGTTCTTAGCCAAATATTCTAGGGCCCAACATCACCCCACACTACACTTGTTCTCCATCCTTAGAAACACTTCTCTTCAATGAATAAAGAATGACGGTCTCAAAATAGGGGAAAAAGAATGAAGGAATGAATAATTGGGAGAAATAATGAAAGAATGGGGAGAATGAAGGAGAACATCAACCTCACTCTATGTTTGCTAACAGAGGTCTCCAACTAAAGTGCTCACCTCTTCAAAACTTAATTCCTCCCCTTTGGTGCTCATTGTCTCAACAATACTTTCCAATTGTTTTCCCAAGTCATCAAGCACATCCATCTTGTGGGTGATCTAGCAGTATAATTCTTTTAGCCAGATTTTGATCGAGCCTCGTAAGGTCTCGATAGCTTCTGACTTCTTTTCTACCTTGAATAGGATTTTATCTCTCTCTACCCTATTCCCTTATTCTTTTCTTAAAAATCCTTGAGCTCCATTTCATGAGTGATGACCAGGATGCTTGTCACTCTATCTCTATCAGTGCATTTATCATATGCAGCTTCTACAACTTGCATAGCGATTTTATCTCAACAAGGATTTTAGTATATCGAGTAACAATCTCGAAAACCTTCATCTTTTCTTCTTTTTCTTGGAGTGCTAGCACTTCTTCTATAGACTCAAAGGCAAGTGAGCACCTTTCCATCATCATAATGCAAATCAAATCCTCCAAACATTAAAAGGTTGATTCATATTTTTTCTCAGGTGGCGCTAGGTCAGGATGCTTTAAAACAATAACACCCATAATCATTTCAATATTCTTGTGTAGCTTATGTACCCTTACCTTCTCCTCTTTCAGTTCACACCTTAACCGCATGCCGATAATATCTTCATTCTTCAAGTCCTTTCTCTTCTCGACAAGCTCCTTCTTTTCCTTTTCTAATTCCTCCTCCAGGAATCTCATTCTATCATTCCTTTTGAACAGCCTCCGCCTCAATCTAAACCGAGACTTTTTAAGCATGATTTAGAATTGTTCATCTTATAATTGTTAAGTATTCACCAAGGGATTAAATCCTTTTGTTTTTGGCACCTTCATCAATGCTCTATGACTTACTTTGAACTCAAGTTCATCTACGTGGGACTCAAATTCCCAAGATAACATCTTCCTGGTTTGGGGATATGCACCTTCTTCATTAAATGAAGACATAGCCAGGAGTTGTTCCATTGGTATGGTGCTCAGGAAGTGCATTCTTAACACTTTGATTGGATCATTAATATATCCCATTCTTTTCTCTTGTGCTATCACTACGCCCTTCCCACTGCTCACATGTACCTTTGAGAAGATTACTACCAAATTGGGATTTCCACCCATGTTGCCATATTATTTTCCAATGCTTTATTCTTCTATCTCTTTCAAAATCACATCCACGCTCCACTCCAAATCCCGATCCACCAAATCCTTAATGATGCCAACCACTTTTCTCTCTCGCGATTTTCTCCACTTTTTCCTTGGTGATGTTTGGGGTTCTCTCGATTTATGGTGCTTACCTTTTTCTCACCCCTTGCCTTGATCCTCTTCTTCCTCCTCATCATTCTTCTCCTCTTCATCTCCCTTGTCATACTTCTCTTCACCTTCCTCCTCCTCCGAGTTGTGTATATCATATACCGTGGTATTCACCTCCTTCAGATCATTTTCATCCTTGTCGCCAATGAAGGTCTCTAATATTTCTATCTCCTCTCGAGTCTTCCTCTTCTCGCCACCTTCGCTTCTTCCTAACTAGTGATTCCAGTATAGGAGATTATTCTTTCTCCTTCTCCTTAACTGTAAAATATTCTTTTGTGACTCTTCATGTGTGATAGGCTCTTCATGCTCTAGCGCCTCTTCTTCTGGGGTATTTTCCTTGACTGGGGACTTCTTTCTACATGTGTAAGTGTTAGGCTTTACGAATGCTTTTGCACCCTCGACCGATTGTGTAGTTTGCACACTTAGTGCCTTTTTCTCCTTCACCTCTTCTCTTTCCCTCTTATTTGGTGCAATATTTTACCAACCTACGGGTCTTCTAGAATGGAGACATCACTCTCCAGATAAGAACCTTTCTCCAACTTAGGTCTTATGTGTAAATATACCCTTGTTGCAACCCTTTCGACAATCGAGTAGCATTATCAGCTTCATCATTTTTACTTCATGGGAGACATACTTCTCCACATACGCATGCTTATTAGGGTAGAAAATATTTTGGCGCAGCTCGTGGTGGTCTTGGTCGAATTCACTAAGGTAAAACCTTATCCTTTTGGCCTCCTTGAACCAAGTGACCCCTACTTAGAAGTATTGTGTGGTGAAGGAGAAGGGCAGCTTACACCATGGGCTCTTAGTCCCATTTGTCAATGTAAACTTATCAATGTAGAAATGTTGATAAAACACAAATTCTACTTCTCCATCCACAAGTGTGGGAAAATTCTCTGTATCCTCCACTCGCCTCGCATGCATCACACATTCATTTATACCACTTCTCTAGGTGCACCTTGTGAGTGATCGTCATGGTTTCACAAGTGTATTTCTCAAACCTTTTTGTGAGTGAGGGGTTATCTTCTGGATACTCCCAAAAACACTATTTCTAGCCCATATGGTACTCTAATCTCTAATAAGATGATGGGGAGGAGGAATTTTCTGAATTAGATCTTTTCTCCTTCCTACGTGCTACTTATGATTTCATCTACATTAAAGTTAGACAAGTTATAGATGGTCCCTTCTCGAGATTTTCTCGCATACATTCAATCATTCCTTGTTCACTTGCTACCATCTTTCTTGATCATTAATCTTGATGAAAAATTGCACAGCCGTCCTCATAACATGGTCTAGAATTTATGTGATATCAAAGTACCATGAACCCTTTTTGTAGTCATAAGTTACTACTTTTTCCTTGATGGTTTCCTTATGAATCAAATTGTCATCTAAGGATTCTCCTTCACAATTCAAGTTAGTGAATTTAGATATCAGCTGAGGTTTTATGCACATCTTACGGCTTGAAAAGTAGAAATGGTCTTCATGCATGCGCGACATCAACCACTGATATAGCCATTTGGGCTTGCCAAAGTAAGGAAACTCATACAGTTGCAATATCCCTACCTTTTCCAACTTTAATTTCACCTCGTCGTTGTATATTGGCATTCCATCTACTGTCCTCTTGTTAATTGGATGAACCAACTCCAGTGCCATTTCTTTCTTTGTAGTGCTCATGTGATGGTTGTAATTTCTCACGGTCATTTGTCTCAAGTGTAATACCTAATCATTTCCTAGCAATACTCCATCTAGGTACTAAATTTCTATATACCATTCCTCATTGGAGCTCGTGACGGTAGTGGTTTGTTTTCCTTTTCCCTTTCCCTTCTGTTTCTTTGGTGAAATGGTCACCTTCTTTGGTGTCATTCTTTCTATCAGTTTAAAATTCGAAACTCCATGATCTACTACACTAATCTGTTGAATCTTGAAACTCAACTCTTAAAAGAAATCCTTCTATCTCAGTGCCCTAGCTACCAAACTATAACTAGGGAAACCTTCCATAAGACGGTGCACTACAAACTAATTCTCCCCTCACTTATGTAATCCTTCCACTCTGGTCTATAGATCTATTTTGGTCACGCACTTAGACTTCTAGGATTCTTCTTCCTTCGCACAAATCTGTATGGATGACCTAGTTTGCAAGAGTGCTTCTTCAACTTTGTAATAGAAAGGTAGAATAATGACTTAGCTGACCTCATATTTATAGTTTTTCCTCCTCTCCAATAATAAATGATATACCACCTACTGCTTCACTCGAAATGTTTCATTCCTTTTAGAAACAGTATAAGGTTAGGGCTGGTGGAATACCCGTTGAACGCCGAGATGGTGTGCGCGTACCGTAGAGAAAGATCGGGTTACTATGAAGAACTCCTTTTTGTCTTGGAAGGACTACCTGCAAATAAGAACACAAGACCACATGATTTTGATTAGACAATAAATGAGGGAACTGCCTTGGGCCCAGGAAATATAAAACTTCCTTTCGAAGGTGGTCAATTCCCTACTAATATGAATTAACACAAAAGACCGTAAGTTATCAATTAAATTGCTTCGTTGAACCGGGTAGGGGAAAGGCTGGTTTTGGTTATAGTCGGGATAACCGATACTGGGTTCTTGATAACCGATTATCGGTATGGTCTAAGATTTTAAGGTTGGTTGTTTTGTGGGGTGGTTGTGTTGTTTGTAAGGTTTGTATATAGGTGATATTAGGAAATAAGGTGATGAGAGGTAGATGAATGATAGTTAGATGTAATGGCACGCTTTGGGTAGTGGATTCGGGAATGGATTTATGAGGACTATGATTCAAAAAGCATAAGAAATGTTATAACAGAGGACATGCAAGATGTGACTTACTTGGTTTTGACAAAGATGCAAGTTGATCTCCTTTCTTTGCAAACTCTTCTGTTTCTCCACTCGTCTCTGCTCTGGTCAAGTGAAGATCTGGGCTCTCTTGATCACTCCCAAATGATCTCTGTTGATTCAAAAATCCTTCCACCTTTGATTTTGGTTCGGGGAGCCCATTTACAGGGAACCGATGGCGGTTACGTAATCGACGGCGGTCGAGTAGGAACCGGCATCGGTGAGGAAAAAGTAGGCTATTTTTAGTAAAATAGCCCACCTTCCCTGCTTTTCTCCCGAGAGATCAGTTGCGGGCTTGGTCAAGTAGCTACAAGGTCAGTTTTGGGTGCGAGTAAGGAGGCATTAGTCATGGGTGTAGATGTGGACCAAGTTATAGGTCTTAATTAGGTTAGTTTAGGGTTAGGGCTAGGTCATGATGAGGTGGCAAAATGAGGTGGCAAGTAAGGTGATGTGGATTTATCAATTACAAGGTAATTAATAAATAATTGTGTAAGGTTTAGGTGATGAGGTTAGGTTGCGAAATGAGATGCGGGTCACAAGGGGTCATAAGACACAAATTTGGTGTCTACATTAGCCCCTTATTGTCGTGTAGCTTGTTTTGTAAAGCTGCACGGACAATAATATGAAGTGGTTTCCCTGTTAAGGGTATAGGTAATCCCCCTCAAATCTATCATAGATTGAGTGAACAGGGAAATCAGGGATAGGGTTGATAAAGGGTAAATGGTGTAGAGGGGATGGTAAGGTGGTGGGGTAGGTCCAAGGAAGCAGACGCATGTTGAAATGTAATAGTATGACTAGGGTACATGATTTGACGAGAAAACCGTAAATGCATAGGCAAAGGTCGATAGTTTATCCAAACAAGGGTGATATAATCTTAGTATCCAAGGCATAGGAAGTAGCTCCGGGGTATATAATGGGTAAGGTACGAACGCGTTTAGGCATGTTCGGCGGTACACTCAAATGGCTGGTTTGGTTGAGATAAACGTCACGGTCTAGGTCTGGGCAAAGTTGGTCGACAGATCAAGTCAAGGACCCTAATTATGCTAAAACACGAACAGGTGAGCTCGATTGGACAAAAAACTACAGGATGGGTGGATAAGAGTGTATGTTGGTGATGTTTGGGTAAGGTATGGAAGTGGTACGGCCTTGGGTCGGGCCAAATGGTTGGGGTGCGGCCTTGGGTCGGGCCGGATGGGTAGGGTGAGGCCTTGGTCGGGCCAGGGTAGGGTGAGGCCTCGGGCCAAATGGGTAGGGTGAGGCCTTGGGTCGGGCCGGATGGTTAGGGTTGCGGCCTTGGGTCGGGCCGGATTAGTTGGTTGAGGCCTTGGGTCGGGCCAAATGGGTAAGGTGAGGCCTTGGGTCGGGCCGGATGGTTAGGGTTGCGGCCTTGGGTCGGGCCAAATGGGTAAGGTGAGGCCTTGGGTCGGGCCGGATGGTTAGGGTGAGGCCTTGGGTCGGGCCGGATGGGTAGGGTGAGGCCTTGGGTCGGGCCAAATGGGTAGGGTGAGGCCTTGGGTCGGGCCGGATGGTTAGGGTTGCGGCCTTGGGTCGGGCCGGATTAGTTGGTTGAGGCCTTGGGTCGGGCCAAATGGTTGGTTGCGGCCTTGGGTCGGGCCGGAGTAGTTGGTTGAGGCCTTGGGTCGGGCCAAATGGTTGGTTGCGGCCTTGGGTCGGGCCGGAGTAGTTGGTTGCGGCCTTGGGTCAGGCCGGTGAAGTCAAAAACGGCTAAAGAGCAATGGAACGTATAGGCGATGTGGTAAATAGGCAATGTGGTGGGAAAGAGAAAGTAGTGAATAAGGGCAAAAAGTTGGGTAAAAAGGAAGAAACCGATATCGGTTATCTATAACCGGTACCGGTTAGATAACCGACGCCGGTTCCTTAGGGCACGCTTTGACCGGTATCGGTTCGATGTGAAAAACCTATAAAAAGAAAAATACGGCCGGTCATTGTCACTTGTCTAATTTGAAAATCGATTTGAGTTGTCTGACGTGGAGAGTGGAGATTGGAGCATTTGGTGCGTGAGGTGGCGTTATTTGACTGGAGGAGTGAGTTGTTAGCGGGCCCGAGTGAGGAGGAGGCAGTAGGTGATTGGTTGAGGACCCAGAAGAGGACATTTGGAGCCATGGCACAGCCAGGAGGAGCAGGAGGAGCTGGACCAGCTGGACCACCACCACCCATCCCACCACGACGACGTGTCGTCATACCGGTAGGTTCGAAACCCCTTATTGTGTTTATTTGATGTTATTATGTTAAATGTGGGGTTTGGGTAGGAATTTACATTTTTTAGGAAATAAGTAGAAAATGGAAATAATTTGAAAAAGGGAGAGGGTAGATAGGCTAAATAGGCTAAGGCGGCTAGGTGGGTAGGTTTTTAGGGTGTTTGGGTGGGTATGTTGGTAGAAAATTGGAAAAAGGTAGGTTGGGGGCCGCGCGGGGGTTCGGCTCCGGGGGAAAAAACAGCGACCGATGTCGGTTGCTAAGCGACCGGCATCGGTCGCCAATTTTAGGGGCTGGGTTCTGTGTGGTTGACCGGCGTCGGTCGTATATCGGCCGGCGTCGGTTGTTGTGTTTGTTTTGTTTTTTTGTTTGTTTTTTTGTTTTGTTTTGTTTTTGGTTTTTGTTTTTTTTTGTTTTGTTTTTGTTTGTTTTTGTTTGTTTTGTTTGTGTTTTGGTTGGGGTATTGGTTGCGGGGTTTCGGTGTGGGTGTGAAGAGGGAGGGGGATAGTGGAGAAGAGGGGTGGGTAGAGGGGTGGGTTTAGAGAGTCGGGGTGTGGTCGGGGGGATAAAAGGGGGTATAGGTAGATATCGTGATAAAGAGTAGGGCTAATGTAGTGGGTGGGTTTTGCAGCACGTCGGTGACGATGATGTGGGACAGAGATGCCCCACTGTTGGTGCGGATGCGACCACATGTGTCCGCAGTGCATTGGGCTATCATGCGCGAGGTGGGACTCGGCGGAGTCCAGCGATATAGAGCGATCGATAGAGATCATAGCTTGATGGTTGCCCTCATCGAGAGATGGGATCCGGCAACCAATGTGTTCCATCTCCCGACTGGGGAGATGACTATCACATTGGAGGATGTGTATCGCATCCTTCGACTGCTGATCGAGGAGAGGCGGTCTTCCAGTAGATTCTGAGACGGCCATGGACAGCATCCTACAGGTTTTTGGAGATGCAGCCGCACTACTTACCTATCACAGGCAGTAGTATCGGTATGGTGATATGTACCGTGCGCAAACATGAGACACGGCTTGCTTGCCGTGCTGATGATCGGGATCACCGCTTTGCCCTCCCAGACTCGAGGGAGGCCGCTTTCCACGTGCATTGATGGGGTGCTGCTTGAGATGGTGGAGGAGCACACCAATGCGCTTGGGCACCAGTATACCTAGTGCAGTTATACAGGGAGCTATGGGGCTATCGCCGGATGAGGCGATTTGGGATTTTCTCTACATTTTTACTTCACTGTTGGGCATATGAGCACATCATATGCATCGACCCGATAGGGTTACCTCAAGGCCCGGGGCCACGAGGTCATATACGAGATACGGCTTTCAGAGGTGGTTGGGGGTCGTGGGGCAGCCACGAGTAGTGCTTGCAGGGCGGGATGTCGCCTATTATAGACATTTGTTAGAGGGCCTGACAACTGGTAGATATTGTATGGAGACCTTACAGAGGTCATCACCCTCACAAGAGGAGCCCGCTTACGGTTTGCGCCGATCCAGTACAAATTCGGATAGCAGGATGGAGGCCGGGAGAGTGCGAGAGGATACCCCTAGAGAGGGCACAGGCAGATGGGGCTGCGACAGGACGAGCCACCTCCCTTCCCTCAGTATAGGAGGGATGATGTAGAGGCCCCACTGCTGCACCACCTGACCCCTTGACCCAGATTGGGTTCTTTGAGAGGCTAGCGAGTGATGGTGTAGATGATCTGGGTGTACGGGGGCATTCATGGTTTGGTGGGCTGGTCAGAGAGCAGCTAGGATATACCGCCAAGACGCCAGCCAGACTTGGCTGCAGTGATAGCAGAGCGAGATCAGCTCGAGGGGCCGAGTGCGGCTATTACGAGGGGTTGGGCTGCTGCACGAGCACGAATAGGTGTCCTACGAGGCAGCCTAGCCCAGCAGCGCGAGTACGAGCACGAGCACGAGCACCACCACCACCACCAGCATACAATACACCACACCCGAGCACGAGTACGAGATACCACCACTACAGCAGGCACGGCACAGCCACACCCGAGCACGAAGTGCGCGCGGGAGTCAGGGACCAGCCCCAGTACCTACGGTGGCACGGACAGATATATGGAGGCGAGAGCGGAGGCCCGTGCTATCAGGATGTTCTTGATAGTACGGAGCTGAGTATCAGCCATATGCGGCACATCGAGCGAGACCTCACATAGTCGAGAGATCGCGAGGAGGTGCGGCCACGGCAAATGGTGTGTGCATTACACAGGTAGGAGGCGGGAGCGAGGCAGACGGGGACCAGCGAGGCGAGCAGGTGAGAGGGAGGTGGAGAGAGCTGAGGGGTCCCTGCACATTTGTATATTGGACATGGGCACCGGTCTGCGAACCGGTTGTGTTGATAGAGGCCTGCGTGCCTACATTTATTCATTTATTGATTCATTATAGACCGGCCTGCGAGCGAGTGCAGGTTATGCACGATTGATGAAGCTGCGAGCAGTATATTTTGATATGAGGACGGGCTGCGCGAGCCGAGTCGAGATGTTTGATAGTTATTGCGGCCTGCGTGCCGGCTTTGTTGGATGATGAGATCACGAGGCCCCGTCGGGGCACATTGTATATTTGAAACTTGTATATATATATATAGAGATGATGTTTTGATCCACATGTAGTGTTTAAAATGTTTTTAAGTATTTAAATGTCAATGGTTTGTGATATAGAATGTATGATGAGTTTAATGGACATGTTGATATATGGATGATGTTGATGTCTTTTGCACGTATATATGGATGACATGTTATATGATGAAATGTTGCATGTTTTGGTGCTGGTTTTGGGACATTGTTATATATGTATCGATGAGTTGGATCCAAATGATGTATAGATAGATAGTTTTTGTTTTGTTTTGGTATCCTTAGTTGATGGCTTGTTTGTTTTTGTAAAATAGATGATGTTAATGAAATTGTAATGATATGTGTGGTGGATGGACAAATATGGATAATGGTGATGAGATGCGGGGAAAAAGAGGCGGGCGCGACAAAAATTAGGTAAAAACAAAGAAAAGAACCATGTTTCAAAAAGGCAGGTGTGTAACCGATATCGGTTAGGGAACCGATGTCGGTAGCTGATAGACCGATATCGGTCACATAACCGATACCGGTTATTTAGGGATGAGCTTTTCTAAAAATAGAAAAGCTAGGGTGGCAACTTAAGTTCTAATTTTGAGAGCCATGCAAGAAGTTAAATACGCGAACGCGACGCTTTTTGACGACTGGGACAGGTATTTGAATGAGAGATTTGAGTGATAAGGAGAAAAGAGACAGGGTATTGCATGAGAGATTTAGGTGATAAGAAAAGAGACAGGGGAAAGTGAATGTGATCTGAGATTCAGACGATAGAAAGGCGAATTTGAAAAAGAGTGGTGATCATGACAGAGCGAGGAGAAGCATCCAAAGCGAGGGGAGGACGAGAGGGAAGACAAGTGCCACCGCAAGCTGCTGCAACCCAAGAGGTAAACGTTTTGGTTGTGATTTGATTTTTGCATGTTTTGTGAATAGGAGGAGGGAGATTAAGTGGGTAGATATGAGAAAGAAAACATGATAGCAAGGGTTATAGATGAGGTGAGTGTTACGGGGTAGGTAATCAGGGGTTTCAGGTATGTTTGTATGTACAGAAAGGAATAAACGCTCAAATTATTGTCGTAGGTGGTGTATTTAGGCAGGCTGTATGAAGGTAACAGTGACCGATATCGGTTAGGGATAACCGGTATCGGTTACTCAACCGGTACCGGTTAGCTGTAAACGATACCGGTTGCTGTAGGAATTTCCAGAATTTGAGAAAAAACCCGGGGATTTGAGGAATTGAATGGTTGTTTGTTATTTGGATGTATGCAGGCAGAGGCAGGGTTGAGGATGAATGATAGTGTACAGTATTTGTTGTCACACGAATCCGAGCGGATGTAATGCCAGCTTGAATGGACATTGATAAATCATTTGGGGTTAAGTGGAATCCGCTATTATTCACGAATCGCACGTAACCATGCTATGTTACAGGCGTTGATTGAGAGATGGAATCCTGAGACAAATACCTTCTATCTGCCAACAGGGGAGATGACAGTGACATTGGAAGATGTGTTCCGTATTTTGAGACTCCCGATTATAGGAACACCAGTATATCAGGCAATGCCTAGCGCGGGGCGGGCAGCGATAACAGCAGTATTTGGTCCATACGCACGAGATTTGACACAGCGAGGTTTGACATTTACGTATGGCATAATGTATGCAGCACACCCTGAGGAGACAAGGTTAGCAGTGATATTAATGATAGCGGTAGGGTATTATGCATTACCGAGGGCGGAAGGGGGAAGATTTCCAAAGGCATTGATGTGTGTTATTTGGGAGATGATAGAAAGGAACGTGACTTTTGCATGGGCACCTGCATATTTGGCGGAGCTATACAGGGGTTTATGGGCTTGTAGGTGAAATCACAGGACTACATTGGATGGTTCATACTTATTACACTGTTGGGCCTATGAGCACATTGTGTGTGTGCGACCAATAGGCCGACCCATCCAGTCAGGAGAGACCGGAGTACAGAGGTTGGGGTTCAGACGATGGGTCCAGACAGAACAAGAGGCAAGATCCCAGGCTGTGACGGGTGACATTGAGTATTATAGGCAGGTATGGGAGAGGGCGACGATTGCGGATATCTGTTGGAGGCCTTACGGGAACTATATGGTAACAGAGAACATAGCTGAGGAGTTGAGGGGTGTAGAGCGATTGAGGTGGATCGCGGGGCACAGGCCAGGTGAGTATGAGAGGATTCCTATAGATCGCGTGCGGCGACAATTTGGATTGGTGCAAGACATACCGCAGGCTTATAGACCATATATGAGGATCGACGCAGAGGCAGCATTCTCACCTCCCCGGCCAACACCTCCAGAAGGTCCTGAAGAAGTAGCAGCCGATCGCAGGGTAATGGATGCAGGAACGACAGAGGCCTATAGATTATGGTGGGTAGCAGAACTGCGAGGTGTACGTGATCATCCTGACATAGCTAGGATTACAGCAGAGAGAGATCGTCTGCAGAGTTTAGTGCAGCAGCTCCAAACGCAGGTGAATGAGACAAGAGGATTGTTAGTGGTTGCGGAGTCACGAGCACAGGGACTAGAGGCTGGATTCCTCCATGCGAGGGAGCGTATTCATATGTTACAGGAGAGATTAGCAGATCAGTGGGCGGTACCAATAGCCGTGGTACCGTTGAGGACAGAGAGGCCTGGTGAGCGGCGTCGTCGATCACGATCATCCCCTAGTTCGGGATGAGGCGTGAGGGTCTAAGTAAATGTTAGCAAGGTATAAGAATAAATAAGGATGCCGACCTGCGTGTCGATGATAGAGAAGATGTATGTGTTTAACATCTAAATAAAGCTGAATATGTATGTTGATTTGAGTTACGATAATAATAAGAATGTTTGTGTTTTGATTTTCGGTGTTTTGAAAAAAGGATAAAGAGGAATGTGATGAAATAGAAATACACAAAAAATGTTTATATTTACTACACATGATAGGTTATGGTAGGGGATGGTCGAGCTAACCTTGGGAGACCCCATGTCTCCGAAGTGCTGCCTACATAGCCCATTGCACAAAGCAAGGAGGGGCCTCAGACCGATGTAGTTCTCCCTTAGGACCAGGGAGAGGTGAATTCAGGCAATTTAGGTATGGTTAGGCGATTGGTTGGTTGGTAAAAGTATTGATAGTAATATTGGTAAGGTAAGGTTGATGGTGTTGGTAATGAATTGGTGATGTTGTAAAAGGTATAAGGGAAGCGAAAGTTAGCCTACCCAAGTGGTAGGGAATCATGTCCTGATTAAGATCAACACACAATCCTAGATGCAAGGCAAAGAGGAAAGAGTGCTCCGCAGGTGAACAGAGCAAAACAAACCACACAACATAGAACGAACTTGAAGCCCTAGGTACCGGTGCATAGACGAGAAGTCAATAGGTGAAAAGAGTTGTATGATCACAACATATCAGGTGTACGTCACGTCCCTTGAGTTGAAACAAATGGTGAGGTGAGGTGAATGGTATAGTTGAGGTACGGAAAACTTATTACAAAGTGAGTGTTACGCGAAAGAGAACCTACCCTAAATAGACAAGTCCATGACCCAAAAAGTTCTTTTGAATGAGGCTTTTATTTTACTAAATATAGGCGATCGATGCGGGAAGTCTACAAGAGGATATTGATTGTGCTATTCTTGAGGTCTTCACAAAGCTGATCCATGCGAGAAGCTTCGATAAAGGCTGATCCATGTATAGCTGTCCTTCGAGGAGCGATCTATTTATAGTAGCGAGATATGATTTTAGTGCATAGCTGTCCTTCGGGGAGCAGTCTATATATAATAGCAGCAATAATTTGGCATATATAGTCATGTCCTTCGAGGAGCGATCTATATATAATTTAGATAGCTAGATGTTCTTTTGGCGTGAAGCATCTAGTTTGGTAGGAAGTTTGACTCAAGAAAATCCCATAAGAAGGTGTTATTTTAAGACTTTGAAGTCATGGACTAGACTAAAAAGGGAAGGCATCGTTGAGGGAGGTGAGAAGTGAGCTTGATTTTATTTGGAGATGTAGGAAACAAAGTGTATGTAGTGGTAAATGAGCTCAAGGGACAAGCAGTAGGTAGATAAGAAGTGATATAACACTAAATTCAACAGTAGAATGATCGAAGATGCAAGGCATTAAGGGTTCGAGCTCGGGTTTACCATTAAGCGAAGCTAAACGATAAGTGCACGATCCATAAGTGTGAGTGATTATATAAGGCCCGATCGATTAGGAGCAAATTTTCCACGTTTGCTCTTTTCTAGTTTGGTTACATGTTGATTCTCTTTGAGGACAAGATCACCAACCTTAAAGGTACGCTCATGAAGTCGCTTATCATAAGCACGCTTGATACGTTTTTGGTAGATTTGAAGGTGATCGAGAGTCAAAGGCGGCGTTCGTCAAGAAGCTCCAATTGGGCTAACCGCTCTTGGCGGAAATCATCGTTGGTGAGAATATCCTGAAGAGATATTCTGAGGGAGGGTATTTGTATTTTGAGAGGCAAGACAGCCTCGGTACCATATACCAAAGAAAAAGGTGTAGCATTAGTAGAGTACGAATGCTAGTACGATAAGCCCAAAGGGCAAAGGGGATGTGATCGTGCCAATTTCTTCCGACTCATTGACAACTTTCATGAGGATTTTGGTTAGGGTTTTATTAGAGGATTCGGCTTGTCCATTTGCTTGTGGATAGTAGGGTGATGAGAAGCTAAGTTTAATACCAAAGTTGTCACAAAGGTCTTGCAATAACTTATTTTTGAAAGATTTTCCATTATCTGTTATCGGGATGAGAACACCAAAACGACAGATAATGTGGTGGTTAATGAACTCTACAATTTTTCTTTTTTTAGTTGAAATGAGTGGAATAGCCTCCACCCATTTTGTGTAATATTCGGTTCTGTGATAATCCATCGGTGACGTTGCGAAGAGGATGGGTGAATCTCACCAATAAGGTCTAAACCCCATTGTGAGAAAGGCCAAAGATCTCGGGCGACCTGTAGGGGGTGGCTAGGAGTATGTTGAAGGTTGGCGTGTTGTTGACACATAACACAACACTTAACATATTCATAGCAATCGTTATTGAGAGTGGGCCAATAATAACCAAGGCGAAGGATTCGTTTGGCCACGCAAGAGCCACTAAAATGTCCGCCACAAATACTGTCATGGACCTGTTGGATGGTATGGGTGACCTCCGCGCCGGTGAGACATCGAAGGAGGATGCCATCAAAGCCACGTTTATAAAGGAGTCCCCCCATAACTACATAACGAGAAACGCGGTTAAGAAAAGCGCGTTTACTAGTACTAGTAAGGTCAGAAGGGAGAACAGAGGTTGTAAGGTAGTCGTGGAATTGGTGATACCAAGTATCCTGCGAGTTAGCAGACACAGTATTTATCATACAAACTACCGGGGTTGAGTAGGATGGGGCAAAAAGTTGTTGGACCAAGACGAATAATTCAGAGTCAGTTGATGAAGTTGGAATTTGCGAGGCTAAGCAAGCCATAGTATCCACAAATTTGTTAGTGGAGCGGGGAATGGTTTGGATAGAATAGTGAGTAAATAAGGCTAGAAGTGAATCCACGTAGTGTTTGTACTTTTGAAGTTCCTCATTTTTACATTGGTAGATGCCCATAACTTGATTGACTACCAATTGAGAGTCGCCAAAAATATTGATAGATTTGATACCTAAGTGCAGCGCCACCTGGAGACCCAGAACAAGGGCTTCGTATTCCGCTGTATTATTAGTGCAAGGGAAATCGAGTCGGAATGAAAGAGGCATAGGCTCGGCGTCGGGAGGAATGAGAACAACGCCGGCTCCTCCACCGCGGTGGCATTTGGATCCATCGAAGAAGAGGGTCATTGGATACGACTCCTCCTCGAGGGAAAGAGTAGCGATGAGTTCGTCTGGGAATGTAAAATTGGTAAATTGTTCCCCAGGTAAAGGGGCTTCCGCAAGTTGGTCTGCTATGGTTTGTCCTTTGATTGATTTCTAGTGGACGAACTCAAGGTCGAGGTCGGCGAGGAGCATGAGCCATCGGGCGATGCGTTGGTTTAGATGAGGTTTGGCATACATGTAATGGATGGGGTCCGTGTTGGTGATGACGAAAGTTTTGTGATTCAGAAGGTAGTGTCGGAGTTTGGTAGCCACGAATGATAGGGCTAGGCATAACTTTTCTACATGTGTATACCTAGTCTCATAGTCCACCAAAGTACGACTTATATAATAAACAGCTTGTTCTCGATTCTCGAGTCACGATGTGCAAGCATGGCACCTACAGCGTGGTCAGTGGCGGAAAGGTAAAGGTAGAAAGGGCGGTCGTCTTGAGGTGGGATAAGCACGGGTGGCTGCAAGAGATAAGTTTTGAGAGCCTCAAAGGCTTGGTGGCACTCTTCGCTCCATTGAAAATCAATGTCCTTTTTAAGAAGGTGATGGAAAGGTTGACATCGATCCGAGAGTTGGGAGATGAAACGTCGGATAGATTGGAGCTTACCTTGTAAACTACGCAATTGTTTGAGATTGGTAGGTGGGGGCATTTCTAGGATAGCTTTGACTTTAGATGGGTCGACCTCAATGCCACGCAAAGAGACGATAAAGCCAAGAAGTTTCCCGAAAGGACACCAAAGACACATTTCTTTGGTTGAAGGCGACCAGAATATTGTAACAGTGATCAAAAATAATGGTTAAAACATCGAGATGTTCACTACGATGTTTAGATTTGCCAAGAAGATCATCGACGTAATCTTCAAGGATAGTGTGCATAATGTCATGAAAAATATAGGTCATAGCCCGCTGATAGGTTGCACCAGCATTCTTAAGGCCAAATGGCATTACACGATAACAGAAGGTTCCCCAAGGAGTTATGAAGGTAGTTTTATGTTGATCGGCAGGGGCAACCAAAATTTGGTTATATCCCGAAAAGCCATCCATGAGAGAGAGCATCTCATGGCCTGCAGTGAGATCAACAAGTTGGTCAATGCTAGGCAGGGGGAAGTCATCCTTAGGGCAAGCGAGGTTAAGATCTCGGAAATCCGTGCATATCCGAAGTCCCCCATCGCTTTAGTGACCAGTGCGATGTTAGAAATCCATTGAGGATAGTCATAGGCGAGAATGAAAGAAACAGAAGGAGTCGTTGAAGCTCCTCTTTGACCAAGAGAGCAATGCGTGGATGCATTTTCTCAATTTACATTTAATTGGCTTGGAATCAGGGTTTAGAGTGATGTTATGGACGGCAATGGTAGGATCAATTCCTGGCATGTCAGCGTAGGACCAAGCGAAAGCTTGGTTGCGAGCACGGAGAAAGGTAGTAAAGGAGACTTGTTCTGATGCGTTAAGGGATTGTCCGATCTTCACAATGTGAGGATCCTCCTCCGTGTGGATGTTGATTTCTATAGTCGATTCATTCAACATGGTTTGAGTTTCAGATGGTAAGGTGCGTTGAATATAGGAGTCATCCGCCCCAAGGTAAGTGAGGATGGAGTCGTCATCCTGGCACTCAACAACATTAATCGAAGGTGAATCCTCTTCGATCATGTCTGGATACAGAAGGGGGATAGAAGAGGGGTCCTCATTATCGCGTTGATAATTGAGAGGACCTAGGAAGATAGCATTTATGAAAAAAAAAAGTTAGGAGGGATAGATTCGGGATCTATTGACTCTGTGGGTGACGAAGGCAAAATAGGTGATGATGGTTCGGTAGGGGTAACGTCATCGTCTTCTAGAAGACAACTGACACGAGGTTCCATCGATATAAGTGTTCCCGGAAATCCGAGACCACTACGATCATTGTGTTTGCGTGTAGTCACGGGAATGAGTGTATGTCGGCCTTGTTCATAAAGACCAAAACCAAAGCCTTTCCAAGCACAGCGAGTCAAGAAGGTGAGGGCGAAATGACAATTTGTCAAGTATTGAAAATCAGATTGGAAGGGAACCACACCAAGAGGGGGTTCAGGGGTAATGGAGGATGCGTCAACACCCCCATACGTTAGGTTGGTGCGGCAATGGGGTGGTCCGTAAGAGATTACTTCCCCCACACGACGGTCATAGGTAGGATGTGCATGTACCTGTCCGTATTCCTGTGGGGTATGGAAAGAACTAACGTTATATAGGCGATACTCCCCCAGCGTAAGGCGTTGAAAAACATCTACTAAGGGGTCTGCGGTTGGGATGTTAGCTGCGGGAAGGGAAGTGGTTTTTGCGACGGTGGTTTCATCAGTTGAAGGCGTAGGTGCGGTTGAGGTGGATGGTTGAGGTACATTTGAAGAGGATGGTTGGGTTGAATGTATGGGTGTCTTGATTGGTATAAGCACATCGTTAGGGCGGTATAACATATTGCAGGTTTTAAAGGGGGGAGGATCAGCTTTTACGGTGTAGGACTTCCCCTCGTACTCAAATTTTATGCATCTATGTAATGTTGAGGGAACACATCCCATAGCCCGGATCCAAGGGCGACCTAGCAATATGTTATATTGGAACTCTCCTTCAAGGACATAGAAGAGTTCGGGTAAAGTACGTGGTCCTACCCGAATGTTGAGGATCACGGTGCCTAAGGTAGAGGTAATAGCGTCATTGAATGACCGCAACATGATGGGATTGCACACATGTAGCTAGAAGGGATATTCATTTGTTGGAAGGCTTTTGAAGAGATGATGTTTAGGCTAGCGCCCCGTCAATCATAACACGACGTACCCGAATGTCCCGGACGTAAGGCCCGAGATGAAAAGGGCGGTCGGGATCTTACGTACCAAAGTCAACAATTTCATCTTGAGCCGATTGCCGCAGCTTGTTGTTGTAAAGTGGTTGGGGCGAATGGGTTGTTTGGTGAGAGAAGCAACGTGATTGGGTGTTAGAATGGAGGCAACAGGTAGGGTTTCATTAGGTAAAACCTCGATCCCTTGAAGAATTTCAACGAGAGCTTGTCGATGGGATTGAAAGTCGAATGAGATCATATAGTGTCATTTTACGGGTGATTGGTGAAGGCTTGTTTGATCATGGCTCGATGGGCAACTCCATTAGAGACGGGGTAAGCGGGTCCACGAATAACCACTTTGGGTGGTGGTGCAATCGGGATGCTGGATGGAGAAAGAGAGGACGCATGTGTGCTTTCTTTTGCTTTCTCGTTGTTTTTCTGCGCTCGAGTAGCAACACTAATCATATTAATCTCGTAGACCGGAGATGAAGAAGATGGTTGGGATAAATCATGGTCTTCAAGAGGTGGGGTTGTAATAATGATAGATCTTGGTGAGGCGGGGATAGATGGTATAGTAGAGGGAATTGAAGCTAAAGGTCTCTCCCTTCATAAGTTGTCTTTCTTAACCTTTGTATCTGGGAGAGGTGACTAACGAAGGATGGTTTTTAAAGCTTTGCATCTCTCCACATCATGTCCTGGTGTGCGGTGATAGGCGCAGATTTTAGACTCATCATAACCTATAGGTCGAGGTTTAGACGGGTCATAAGGTCTAAGTGGGGGTAGGGAAATGGTCGCATTCTCCACCAACATAGCAAGGATTTTGGCGTAAGATCCTTTGAGTGGGTCAAAATCGGAGGAGGATGAGGGTATTGGTTTTGTGGGTTTTGGTAATGTTTGGGCGTGGTTGGTTCATACGGGTGGTGGTTTAGCCGAGGGGTGTTGATACGTGGTTTTCACTAAACGTGGTTTCTTTGGCGCAGAAGCTATATTCAGCTGGTTAGATGATGAGGCTACAGATGACGTGGTAGCGGGAAACAACCACGGAGAAAGGGGAGTGACAGAAAATAAATCCTTTGATGATGGAGTTCGTTTAGGGTTGATGGGTGGACAGGATATGTGGGGTGACAATGTTGATATACCTTTAGATCTCTGTATAGGTGCAGAAGGCGTAGGTCGTTTTGAAGAAAACACAGGAGGTATGATATATTGATGCAAGGTGGAAGGATGAGGTCCCAATATGGAAGGTAGGTGTGACGATGATGGTTTTGATTGTGATAGAGGCACTGGTTGAGTTTGTCTCCTAGGTGGGGGGGCGGCTTTATTTTTGGATAAATCTAGTCGCTTAGGCGGGTGTGTGAGACTGGGTATTGGTGAGGTCCCAAGTGTAGGGGAAGATTTAGTTGGGTTAATAGAGGTGGATGGGATACTTGGTATAGATACGGGGGACGAGAATGAGGACATAGGCATTTTGAGTTTCTGTAAACACTTAGGGTATATGGTAGAGGTGTCTGGATCGGTCATCTGCATTTGAGTAGAATAGGGGGTACTCAAACGTTCCCACAGGACTCGTCTATCTTCTGGAGAATGACAGTCTTCAGGTGTGAATTGTAAATTTTGTACGGAAGAAAGGTGGGTTGTGATTCCAATCCACTGTGGGTATGATACAGGGGGTAGATGAGGCACTGTATCAATAGATGTTAAGAGGTCGACTGATCTTTGAAAAGATTTAGGTGATGAAGAACTAATAGGTAAGAGGGCATGTTCGAAGAGGATCTGTCATGGTTAAAGAATTTGGTGATGTCGGTGCAAGAGATTTCTCGTCTAAGGATGTCAAAAGGAGTGGCATACCTTCCTCTTGTGCAGCAAGAGCGGTAGAAGGAGAAGTTTGGGAAATAGATAGATTAGATAACATCTGTTCGCAGTCTTGTAGGGAAGTGGTATAAGAAGACTCATTGATGGGAAGAGAAGTCTAGGCAATTAACTCCTTTATGGGTAAAGGAACGATTTCACTTTGGCTTGATGGTGGTAAAGGAGGTTCGGGCTCCTGTGTTAGTGAAGAGGCTTGATTCAAAATTTTCTCGATAGAGGCTTTTGGCTGGGTATCGAAGACTACATGGATCTCATGAACACTCTCCTCACTAAGATATCTTGGTTTACGTTCTTGTTGGGCGAGTGATTTGGGAATGGTTTGTTGAAGATTTTCAAATTTCGGTTAGCGGGGGCATTAGGATTATCGAGGTTATATCACCTCGTCAACCATTTCTGCACTATGTTTTTCAACATTTTGCGTTTTCATGACTATGTCCTTTTACGCGGTGAAAGTTACTGAAGTCATTTTCTTTATACCAGGAAGGTATAGCGCGGGTAGAATCAAACCCGGAGTGAGGTTTAACAGGAGGTAAGGTAATGGCTCCTGCTTTGAGCAATTTTTCCAATATCACACCATATGTTTCTCCCAAGGGAGTGTAGTTGATGGGTTCTGCTTTATACTTATAAGTGGTTTTTGGCGGGGTATTAGACGGTGGTTGGGATTTGACCATCACCACGTGCACGGCCCCTTTTGATTTTGAAGTGGTCGATGGGTGAGGATTGGTGGTGTTAGGTTTGTTGGTGGAATCTGGAGTTTGGAAATTGGGGTTTTTGTTGCGCAACCACAATTTCTCTTCTTCTAAGGCTCGAATTTCTAGTTTCCGAGCCATGGTAAAGGCCTCATCAAATGTGCGGAAAGTTTGAATTTGAAGAGTAGGAGAAATGTGCTTAGCACATGCCCGCGTAAAAAGTTCGATAAGTTCAACCTGAGGCAAGGCATATGTAAGTTGGTTGATAAGGCCCCGCCATCGTCCAACGAAATCTGCGATAGATTCGTCTTGAATTTCGGATGGCATAAAGGTCGATGATAGATACTTTCTTGGCAATGTTAATGGAAAAATGATCCAAGAAAGATTGGGCTAGTTGGTTAAAAGAGAAGATTGAGTCTTTGGGTTAAAGCACTTACCACTCAAGGCGGGTCCTGATAAGGACATGGGAAAGGTGCGGAGTAACAAGGCATCATCATGAGCAATCAAATAACAAGCATGTCTAAATGATCGCAAGTGTTGTTGAGGGTCCTCTTTACTGTTAAAACGGGTAAATTTTGGTAATTCCCATTGAGGAGGATACGAATGAAGGGGGACAGACGGGTGAATAGGCTCCTGACAAACTTGCTCGTATGTCAAGGTGCTACGACTTCCTGAAACAGAAGCCTCCAGGTTTTGCATTTTGTCCATCATTTGTTTAATGAAATCCGTGGTTGGATGAGATGATGGTGCGATTGTGGTAAACGGAGGCAAATTGGGCCAAGGGCCTCCACTGGACAATGGTGGGGTTAAGTGTTGATAAGGTATGGAGGATGAATATGTTGAGGCGGCCAATAGGGATGTCCCATATAAGATGTTGAGGTTCTTGGATACGTGTATGGGAAAGAAAAGGTAGGCGGAGCTTGAGAAGGAAAGCTAGTGTGGATAGGTGGCAGAGAGCAAGTCATGAACGGAGCGATGCAAGAGAGAGATAAGGTAGGGATCAATCGGCGGTAATGATATGTGGGGTCCAAGATTAACCAACGGAAAGCCAATCGAGTCGTATGAACCTCTCAAGCCGTCGGATTGGGAGACGGGGCTAGAGATGCGAGAAGCAAAGCGGTGTTATCGGGCGGAGTGGGAGCTAAATGAGCAGCTATACTAATAGGCATACCAACAAGGAGCTGACCATCGGGCGTACGAGTCGGGGTATGAGACAAATAGTATTATGCAGTACAACGCTAGAATTAGCATCCGAGAAACTTGGCAAAGTCCTTATCTCCCACAGAATTTTAGGAACCTCGCCGGTATCCGTCATAGGATTCCCCACGAGAATGTGAAGGGGGTGATTCAGAAAAGAAACAGCAAGCATGTGAAACCATGGTGGCGGCTTGCTTTCAGTGATAACAACCATGGACAGGAGTTCACGGTAGGGTTTCAATCCGTCGAAACGAAAACAAACTCGATCGTGAAATTGGTAGGTTCTTTGGTTTGTCGAAATTGGGAAAGACGATGGCCGATATCGGTCTCATAACCGATGTCGGTTATACTATAGCCGATGGGGTCGTGTAACCGATGTTGGTGTAAGAAGTCTAGACTAACAAGATATAAAAGGCTACTAATTTGATTTTTAACAATGTTTAGTATACTTGTCCAATTATTGATCACGAAAGACGAGGTATGAGAAAGAAAACAGAACTAAAAACAAGCAAGATGCACACGCAAATCCAGAGAGACTAACCCTAGGGTTAATTTTAATTATTTTGGGCTTATGCCTTTAGACGTGAATGATGTCAATCCTAAACAAAAGACTTAGGGAAATGTCAAGTTGTTTTGGCTTATAAGGTTACCTCAATCGGGCGGATGAATACCGCGGAAAAGGGGGTGTTTGAGCTGTTGTGTTAATTGTGAAGTGATTCGGTATGTGTTGTGTAGTGAAAGTAAGATTAATTTTTGTCAATACCATGGATATCACCCCACGTGTACGACACTTACTTAATCTATGTTCACTAGAATTGAAAACATCAAGAAGTCTGATGCACGTGTTTTAAACCCAAATCGAAAATGATATTCGATGAAGCAAAAGAGATGACTTTCACTAATGCGAGATGTAAAAGCAAAGCAAGTTCTTTTATCAAAATAATATAAAACCTTGTGAATATCTTTTAGAAGAAGAAAATAGCAAGTATACTCCCTATATGAAAGCAAGCAAGAAAGAAAGAAACCCAAAATGGGTCCCACCTAAGTGTGCCAAAAATGTTTCACTCGAAATGTTTCATTCCTTTTAGAAACAGATAAGGTTAGGGCTAGGAGGAATACACATTGAACGTCGAGATGGTGTGCGCGTACCGTAGAGAAAGATCATGTTGATGTGAAGAACTCCTTTTTGTCTTGGAAGGACTACTGCAAATAAGAACACAAGACCACACGATTTTGATTAGACAATAAATGAGGGAACTGCCTTAGGCCCAGGAAATATAAAACTTCCTTTCGAAGGTGGTCAATTCCCCTGCTAATATGAATTAACACAAAATACTGTAAGATATCAATTAAATTGCTTCGTTGAACTGGGTAGGGGAAAGGCTGGTTTTTGGTTATAATCAGGATAACCGATACCTGATTCTGATAACCGATTATCGGTATGGTCTAAGATCTGAAGGTTGGTTGTTTTGTGGGGTGGTTGTGTTGTTTGTAAGGCTGTATATAGGTGATATTAGGAAATAAGGTGATGAGAGGTAGATGAATGATAGTTAGATGCAATGGCACGCTGGGTAGTGGATTCAGGAATGGATTTATGAGGACTGTGATTCAAAAAGCATAAGAAATGTTATAACAAAGGACATGCAAGATGTGACTTACTGGTTTTTGGCGAAGATGCAAGTTGATCTCCTTTCTTTCTGCAAACTCTTGGTTTCTCCACTCGTCTCTGCTCGGTCAAGTGAAGATCTGGACTCTCTTGATCGCTCCCAAATGATCTCTGTTGATTCAAAATCCTTCCACCTTTGATTTTGGTTCGGGGAGCCCATTTACAGGGAACCGATGGCGGTTACGTAATCGACGGTGGTCGAGTAGAACCGGCATCGGTGAGGAAAAAGTAGGCTATTTTTAGTAAAATAGCCCACCTTCCCCGGCTTTTCTCTCGAGAGATCGGTTGCGGGCTTGGTCAAGTAGCTAGAAGGTCGGTTTTGGGTGCGAGTAAGGAGGCATTAGTCATGGGTGTAGATGTGGACCAAGTTATAGGTCTTAATTAGGTTAGTTTAGGGTTAGGGCTAGGTCATGATGAGGTGGCAAAATGAGGTGGCAAGTAAGGTGATGTGGATTTATCAATTACAAGGTAATTAATAAATAATTGTGTAAGGTTTAGGTGATGAGGTTAGGTTGCGAAATGAGATGCGGGTCACAAGGGGTCGTAAGACACAAATTTGGTGTCTACACTACCAACATACTTAACATTAAATGCGTATTTTTCCACTAGGAAAACTTTAAGTACCCTTACCCACGTGCCACATCCCGCATGAAAACCTTCTACAACCTTTTGGCACATAAAAATCCAATCTGACCGAAGACTCTTACATGTGCGTCTACAACACCGAAGGCACTTCTTATGTCCTTTACCTAATTTTTCCCTTGCTTACCTCATGTTGTTCCTACACTCTTCATCCTTTATACGCAGCTCTTTTTACAACCTTCTTGACACCATAATTCATTATCCACCATTTCCCTACATGCTTTCTCAATCTTACGTGCTTCCTTCTACTGGGCCACTCAACTTTTACTACTAGGCTTATACTTTACTTTGCATTACTCCACCCCACACTAAAACATATATGCGGTCCTCTGCGCATATACAACCTTAGAAAATAATTTGGTTATTGTACAAGGCAAAACAAAACAAATAGAAAGGAACAAGCAATGAGAAAGGGAAACACAAGAAAAGACAAAGCAATAAAGGGAAATTCTAAGCTAATTAGCAATATTGCCTTATTTACAAACACCGAACCGACCTACTCATTAATATTAGGGATTTATCCTACTCCCATTGAAATGACCTAGTCACCTCGTCCCATATAGGGCTTGAATCGAAAGCTCTTGAATCAAGGATGTAAGAGATGATGTAAGGTCCCAACCAATGGACTTTCAACTTCCCAGGATGACACGAATACTTAGAATCATACAGCATAACCATCTGCCTAACCTCAAATTGCTTGTTCTTGATTTGATGATCATGTCATGCCTTTTGTCTTTCTTTTTTGTCTTCGACTCCATCTATCAAGTGATCACCTTTTGTCTAACTACATCAACTTATCAATCCTCTCTTCCACTACTTGTTCATCATCCAACCTTTTTGAGCGCTATACGTAGCGATGGTAACATGAATTCAAATAGCAAAATAGCCTCCACGCCAAACACTAATTGAAATAGTGCAATACTTTGTCATCCCAATCTTGTAGGCTGTCCTATATGCCCATAGAATGGCTAATACTTTGTCATGTTATGCTTGTGGAGCCTATTTTCATGTTAGAGTGTGGTACACCTTCTATGTGTTACACTCGGGTATTTTTATGGCGGTCCCACTCGCCGGTGAGCGGTCAGTCGGGGTTCGGGGCAAAGCCCCTGTGAGTAATTTTTCATGGGTGGTTTATTAACCCATGGGTAATGGGTAACCATTATGGACTCGTTATTGGGCCCATGGTTTTTGATACCCATTGTTTTGATACCCACTTTTTTTGCCCATTTTTTGATACCCACGGTTTTTGGCCCATGGTTTTGATACCCACAGCTTTTTTCCCATGGTTTTGATACCCATAGTTTTGTATCAAATTGCTTAACAAATTGTCTATTTATATGGTCTTATGCATATGATACTTATACAAGAAAATGCATTTTAGATGTGCTTTGAATTTGGGTGTGAATTCTCAGTAGAGTTTGTTGAGCATAGCTCCAATCGGATCTGGGTATTGTACTGAGAGAGTGGAGGTTTATAATAAAATATGAGCAAGTGATTCTTGGTTGACATAGCCCAACTTGAGTGAACCATGTTAAATACTTGTCTTTCGTGTTGTGTTATTTATTCTCGCACTTTTATTTGATATTTGTAATATTTTCTACATATTAGTTTCTACTGTTTCGATTCTGTAAGGGATTATTCCACATATTTTATCTCTTATTTCCTATCAATTGGTATTAGAGCCTGGTTTTGGTTTGCTGAAGTGTTGAATCACAGGGAAAGTTTTATCTTGAGTGGGAGCTATGGCAGATGATGGAAGATCTAGGGTTGATAAATTCAACGGGTAGAATTTCAATATTTGGAGGATGCGAGATGGAATATTACCTTTATCGAAGGATCTTTATACTCCATTGTTTGAGAAGGTGAACAAACCCTCGAGTATGAAAGATGCAAAATGGGATTTGTTGGATCGAAGGCACTTGGAATGATCCAGCTGTGTCTTGCATCTTCGGTATTATTTAATGTTTCAAAGGAAAAGACTACAAAAGATCTAATGGATGCATTAGGAAGTTGTATGAAATGTTATGTTTGTGGAGCCTATTTGCATGTTAGAATGTGCTACACCTTCTATGTGTTACACTTGGGTATTTTTACGGTGGTCCCACTCACCGGTGAGTGGGTTAGGGGGGTTTGGGGGCGAAGCCCCAAAAAATTTTCATGGGTGGTTTATTAACCCATGGGTAATGGGTAACCGTTATGGGCTATTTTTGGGCCCATTGTTTTGATACCAGCTTTTTACCCTTGGTTTTGATACCCACGGTTTTGTATAAAACCGCTTAAGCGATTGTCTATTTATATGGTCTTATGCATATGATAGATGGACAAGCAAATGTATTGCAGATGTGTTTTGAATTTGGGTGTGAATTCTGTAGAGTTTGTTGAGCATAGCTCCAAACGGATCTAGGTATTGTATTGAGAGAGTGGAGGCTTGTGAGCAAGTAATTCTTGGTGGATGTAGCGCAAATTGGGTGAACCACGTTAAATCTTGTCTCTCGTGTTGTGTTATTTATTGTGCACTTTTATTTGAGATCTGTAATATTTTCTCGTGTATTAGTTTCTATTGTTGCGATTCTATAAGGGATTATTCCACATATTTTATCTCTTATTTCCTAACATGAAAAACCCTCTACCTCTAACAAGATATTTTTAATGAAAAAGTTGTTTAATATGAAGATGTCTAAGAATAGTTCAGTAGCAGATCATTTAAATGATTTCAATATGGTTGTGAATATGCTAGCTTTGGTTATAATAGAATTTGATGAAGAAGTTAGGGATTTATTAATTCTGTGCTCTTTACCTGAAAGTTGGAATAGCCTCAGTGCAACGGCATGAAGCAACTCGGTTCCAGCTTAACTCAAATTTGAAGTTTGAGGATGTTGTAGGGTGATTCTAAGTGAGAAAATGTGAAGAAAAAGCTCTGGGGAATCTTCTACTTCAAGGAATGCTTTGAAAATGGAAACTAGAGGGAGACAGAAGAATAGAGGAAACCATGGAAAATCGAAAGATCGGGCAAGGTCAAAATCCAAGAGCAAGATTGTATGTTGGAACTATGGAAAGTCTCGGGCATGCAAAGAAGGTTGGGAGCTTCGAGACAAGAAGCAACAATAGGAAGAAAACAAGAAGGCAAATGTGGCATCGGGTAATGTATGTCGGGATGTTTTGGTTCTTTCTTTGCATAATATTATCAATCTTAGGTTTTAGATTCAGGGGCTTCTTTTCATGCTACTCCACATAGGCATTATTTTGTTGATTATGTTCAAGGGATTTTGGGCATGTTTTTCTTGGTGATGATGAGCCTTGCAATATAGTTGGAAAAGGTTACTGTTCGTGTTAAGATGTAGAATGGGAATGCATGGCTATTGAAGGATGTCGAGACATGGGCCTACATTAAGGAGAAATTTGATATCGGTGGGGTAGTTGGGAAGTGATGGTTTTAATATGATATTTACAGTGACTCTTGGAAGGTTACCAAGGGTGCTCTTGTGGTGGAAAGAGGTAAGAAGGTTGAAACCTTGTATTTATCCACTGATAGTACTAATGATTGTAATCTTGTGGCTTCAGATGCAAATACAACATTATGGCAATATAGGCTCGGTCATATGAGCCATAAGGGCATGGACATCATAAAGAAGAATTTTCTTGGATATACAGAAATAGGTTTGGATTTCTATGAGAACTGCATATATGGGAAACAGAAGCGAGTAAGGTTTCTCAAGGTTAGACCTACGAAGAAAGAGAGTAAGTTAGAGCTGGTACATTCGATGTTTGGGGGCAGCTCGATATCATCTCTCGGGGTTCAAGTTATTATGTTACTTTTATTAATGATGCAACAAGGAAAGTTGGGTTTATTGTATTAGAAACAAATATGATGTATTTGATACTTTTGTTAAATGGAAAGCCTTGGTAGAGAATGAAATAGGTCTTAAGTTAAAATGTCTCAATTCAAATAATGGAGGGAGTATTACAACAATGAATTTCATGATTATTGTTCTAAGAATGGAATCCACAAGAAAAAGATGTTCCCAGGAACCCCACAAAGAGAATGAGGTGTCGAAAGGATGAAAAGAACAATAATGGAACATGTTAGGAGCATGAGGATACATGTAGGACTACCTCTTTATTTTTGGGCGAAAAGCGGTGAGCACAACTATGTACTTAATAAATAGAGGACCCTCAAGTGCCTTGGATGGAGATTGTTAGGAAATAAGGGATAAAATATGCGAAATAATCCCTCACAGAATTGCAACAGTAGAAACTAATATGCAGAAATTATTACAGATCGCAAATAAAAGTGTAGAATAAATAACACAACACAGAGAGACAAGATTTTAACGTGGTTCACCCAATTTGGGCTACGTCCACCAAGAGTCACTTGCTCGATTTTATTACAAGCTTCCACTCTCTCAATACAATACCCAGATCCGTTTGGGCTATGCTCAACAAACTCTATAGAATTCACACCCGAATTCAAAACACATCTGTAATACATTTGCTTGTATTTATATCATATGCATAAGACCATATAAATAGACAAGCGCTAAGCGAGTTTACAAAACCATGGGTATCAAAACCAAGGGCAAAAAAACCGTGGGTATCAAAACAATGGGCAAAGACCAAAAACCATGGGCCCAAAAACAGCCCATAATGGTTACCCATTACCCATGGGTTAATAAACCACCCATGAAAATTTATTGCACCAGGCTTCGCCCCGAACCCCCCGACCCACTCGGCGTGGCCAGGACCACCATAAAAATACACGAGTGTAACACATAGAAGGTGTACCTTACTCTAACATGAAAATAGGCTCCACAAACATAACAGAGGCATACCTGAGGAGGCTTAGTACGGTAAGAAAGTCGATTACTCATTTCTTAGATTCTTTGGATGTGAGGTGTTTGTTCATATTGATAAGGATGATAGGACCAAGCTAGAGGCTAAATTAGAAAAATTCACTTTTATTGGTTATGGTGGTGATGACTTTGGATTTAAATGTTGGAGTATTAAGGACAAGAAAATCATTCGGTCTAGGGATGTGGTATTTAATGAGAAAGTCATGTATAAGCAACAGCAGAGGAAAACATGGAAGAATCCAAGAAAGAATATGTAGTGGTAGAGGATCTTCCGGATGGGACAGTGACCCATGAATCAATTCAGGAACCTACTCAACAGAACCCCAAACTCATACAGTGAGGAGGTCTTCTAGTGTAAGAAAAGAACCTAAACATTTTTCTCCTTCTCTTTATTATTTATTACTCACCGATAGTGGAGAGCCAAAGAGATTTGATAAAGAAATGTAGGTAGATTCCAAAGAAGAATGGGGAGCAAGCCATGGATGAGGAGCATAAGTCTCTCATGGAGAACCAGACTTGGGATTTGGTGAAGCTACCAGAAGGCAAAAGAGCATTGCAGAACAAGTGGGTGTACAGAGTTAAAGACGAAGAAGGAGGAAAGAAAAGATATAAGGCCCGGTTGGTGGTCAAGGGGTTTACACAAAAACAAGGTATAGATTTTGATGAGATCTTTTCTCCTGTAGTAAAAATGACTTCTATTAGAACTGTTCTTGGAATAGTGGCAGCAGAAGACTTGCACTTAGAATAGTTAGATGTAAAGACTACATTTCTCCATGGTGATTTGGAGGAGGAGCTATATATGCAGCAACCAGAAGGATATGAAGTCAAAGGTAAAGAGGAGATGGTGTGAAAACTAAAGAAGAGCTTGTATGGCCTGAAACAAGCTCCACGTCAATGGTATAAGAAGTTTGATAGCTTCATGATGGAGCAAGGTTATATCAGATGTCATTCTGACCATTGCATGTATATAAAGAAATTTGAGGATGGAAGTTATATTATCCTGTGTTTATATGTTGATGACATGTTGGTTGCAGGTAAAAACATGTAGGAAATAAAAGTACTCAAGAAACAACTAAGTGAATCCTTTGATATGAAGGATTTGGGGGCTGCCAGACAAATCCTTGGTATGAGGATAACTCAGGATAGGAAGGAACAGAAGCTGACTTTATCTCAGGAAGAGTACATTAAGAAGGTATTGGATAGGTTTAACATGTAGGATGCTAAACCGGTTGGGACTCCTTTAGCATGCCATTTTAAGTTATCAAAGGAGCAATGTCCCAAGATAGAGCAAGAAAGAAACCATATGTCCAAGGTACCTTACTCATTAGCGGTTGGCAATTTGATGTATGCTATGGTATGCACTAGGCCTGATATTTCCCATGCAGTAGGATCTGTGAGTAGATTTATGAGTGATCTAGGTAAAGAGCATTAGCAAGTAGTAAAGTGGATCCTTTGGTATTTGAGAGGGACCATGTGGAAAGTTTTATGCTACAAAGGGATCGACACCACTTTACATGGTTATGTAGATTCAGACATGGCTGGAGATGTAGAAAGTAGGAGGAGCATGACAGTTATATTTACACTGTAGGTGGGACAACAGTGAAGCTAGATTTCATGACTACAGAAGCTAGTGGCTTTGTCAACCACGGAGGCTGAGTATGTTGCTGCCACAGAGGCAAGAAAAGAGATGATTTGGTTACAACAATTGCTTGAGGAGTTGGGGCATAAGCAGGAGGAATGTAAGCTACATAGTGATAGTCAGAGTGCTATACACCTAGCTAAGAACTCTACTTTCCACTCCAGGACGAAGCATATATAGTTGAGATATCACTTCATCAGGATAAATTTTGAGGAAGATAAGTTGAAGTTGGAGAAGATTCATACTAGTCAGAATCCTGCAGACATGATGACCAAGGTGGTCACAAGGGATAAACTAAAGCTATGTTCAGCTTTGGTTGGCCTTTGCAGATGATAGTGAAGGGTTGAGAATCTTGCTTAGTGGAAATCAGTCTCCAAGTGGGAGATTGTTATGTTTGTGGAGCCTATTTTCATGTTAGAGTGTGGTACACCTTCTATGTGTTACACTTGGGTATTTTCATGGGTGGTTTATTAACCCATGGGTAATGGGTAACCATTATGGGCTGTTTTGGGGCCCACGGTTTTTCGGTACCCATTGTTTTGATACCAACTATTTTTTGCCCATTGTTTTGATACCCACGGTTTTTGGCCCATGGTTTTGATACCCACGGTTTTTGCCCATGGTTTTGATACCCATAGTTTTGTATCAAATTGCTTAAGCAATTATCTATTCATATGGTATTATGCATATGATACATATATAAGAAAAAGCATTGCAGATGTGTTTTGAATTCGGGTGTGAATTCTATAGAGTTTGTTGAGCATAGCTCCAATTGGATCTGGGTATTGTATTGAGAGAGTGGAGGCTTGTAATAAAATCGAGCAAGTGATTCTTGGTGAATGTAGCCCAAATTGGGTGAACCATGTTAAATATTGTCTTTTTGTGTTGTGTTATTTATTTTTCACTTTTATTTGAGATCTCGTAATATTTTCTCGCATATTAGTTTCTCTTTATTCTTACGTAAGGGATTACTCCGCATATTTTATCTCTTATTTCCTATCATGTCATCCCAATCTTGTCTTTTGAAGTCAAAAATTTTACTCAATGTGTGACTTAGTATTTTGTTGAATGCCTTAGTAGTTCCATTCACTTAAGGGTGGTAAGGATTAGTCTTATGATGGGCCACCATAAATTCTACTAGCAAAATCCTTACTGTTTCATTAAAAAAATGTGTACCCCTATCACTTGTTAAGCTTAAAGTAGAACCATACATATTGATTATTTCTTCCCATACAAATCTAGCATTTTTCGATGCGGTGAAATCCTTTGTATGCACCGCTCCGCCCATCATTTCAAGTAATCGGTGTAAGTAATGATATACCACGAACCAGATCCTTTACACAACCGGAGAAATTGGCCCTACAAAGTTGATTTCCCATTTTTCAAATGGTTTAACACTGGCTATTGGTCGTAATGGAATCTCATCCCTCTTTCCAGGTTTACCAAGGTGCTAGCAATGGTCACAGGCCTTGCAAAACTCAATACAATCCTGGTAGATGGTTTCCCACCAAATCCCTTCTAATAGAATCTTCCATGCGGTAGTAGTTCCTACATAATGTCCTCCCTGTAACCCCACCATGTGCTTCCTCCATAATCGCCACACACTCATGTTCTAATATGAAATGATGCAAAACCTCATCACATCCTAACTTATACAGATCTCCACTAATCAACATGTAGGGTGCAACACGTATTGCTAAATGCTTCCTCTCTAGATCCTTCATCACGTTCGGTGTCACACAAGTTGTCAAGAGTATCTGCGATATCTTCCAAGTCTCGAGGGCATGTGTCGTAGACTAAATAGTTGCACATCCGACATGGTATCCTCAATGCTTTATGCATCCTCCACTGAGTTAATCCTTGATAAGTGGTCAGTCCTGAATTGTTTTTTCCTGGTTTTACAACCACCGTGAAGTCAAAATCTTGGAATAATAGGACCCAACAACATATGTTCCCTTGCAAAATAGGCTTGTTCACCAATTATTTCAATGCCATGTGGTATGTGTAGAATATAAATGGTGTTGCCAATAGGTATTGTCTGAACTTGTGCAACACGTAGATCATTGATAGTTTCTCATGCTCAGTAGTTATATAATTTTGTTCCACCGATGTCAACTTCCCGCTTACAAAACACAAGGGGTGATCATCAATCCCCTCACTAAGCTATGCTAGTACTACTCCCATAGTTGTTCCTGAGCCATAAACATGCACATGGAAAGGCTTATCCCAAGAAGGAAAGTGTAGTATGGGCGCAGTGACAAGCCTATCCTTTAAAGTGTCAAATGCCTTCTGCTGCACCTCTCCCCAATGAAAGGAACTCTTGTGTTTTAGAAATTCTTCAAAGGGCACGATGATCTTGGCATACCACTTGATGAATTTCCTATAATATCCCATACGCCCAAGGAATCTACATATTACGCTTTGACTAGTAGGCTACCCTAATCCCACAATAACTGCAACTTTGGAGGGATCCACCAAGAAGCCTTATTTACATATATTATATCCTATCATGTTTCTAAATGGGGTAAGAAAGACATGTTTATTAATATTGAGGATATCCTAAATTGCTGACATCTCTCAAACATTAGCCTTAAATTTTCACAATGGTCTTTCACCAACCCATATATAGTCCAGTCATCCAGTAAACTTGAAGAAATTTAAGGATGAATTCCTAAATTACTTGTACCACGATGCGTGAGAACATAATAGGTGTATTATTCAATTGAGAAGGCATAACCATGTAGTTAAAACTTCCTATTCAAAGTGACAAAAGTTGTCTTTATTTGGTCTTCCTTGCAATCTTGATTTGGTGATACCCTAGGAACCCATCTATGAAATAGTAGACTTCACTCCCAATAACTCCTTCCAAAATTTCTTTGGTAAAGGGGTTGGGAAAGGATCAATCACACATACTACATTCGATCCCCGTAGTCAACAAAAATCCTTATTTTTCCATCCTTCTTGATACTAATGAACATTCGGTTTATCCATTTTGATTCTTCCACTACCTCAATGATACCAGATGCTATCATCTTGTCTATTTCCTCCTTGACCCGTAGGCACAAATTTGGATTCATCGATAAGGAATCTTCCGATCAGCGTGTACCTTCCTTCAACTTGATCTTCATCTCCCTAAGGAATGATGGTACTCATGAGGGAACAAATCTTGGAACTCATACAACAAATCAATGACCTTTGAAACTTCTTTTTCGAACAATAGTCCCCAATGATAGCTTCCTTAGGTTTTGTCTTTGTCCCAATGTTAACCTTCTTTTTTTTCAATGGCTCATGGTAGGTGCATGCTTACTCATCAACGTTATCTATGACTTCGTGTGTACCTTCAGAATGGTTAGCATCCAAACTTTCCATTTCTTCACCATCTACTACATAGACCATTTTTCCTTTTTCTTTTTCCATGCATGTGCACTTAAGTTGTACTTCCTCTAATTCTTCTTCATTAAGGCACATCTCAAAATAAGGCTCACCCAACAACTCCAGTAGCCTATCTTCTACCATAACACTATCTCCCATCGTAAGGCACTTGATTACTTACAACACCTTATCCACCGATGGCTTGGTACTCCTATACTCGAAAGCTTGAATGAGATCAACCACCAATTTCTGCTAATTACATGTTTGTGAGAACATCTCTCGAATGAATATACCATGCATGCGCACAACCTTGTTAGGTGGAATACAACTTATATACCCATAATGAAGGTGGTAATTCTTCTGTGCTTCCCATCTAGGCCTTCTCACATGCTTGGACATGACATGAGGTAATCTCTTTACCATGGTAATCTTGTATGATAGTGGGCACATTACTTCTAGAGAAAATTATAGAAAATGTGCTTCTTACCTCATGTCATTCTAGCAAGCTCTCCCAATGTGTATCCCACCAATGTGCTACAATTATGAGTAGGTTATAACTGAGCATTCCCCTTATCTCATCCTCAATCTTCCACTAAGCCTCCATTTCTTGCATTAAAATTTTAGGGTATGCTCCTCTAGAGTAACTTGGTAACTTATTCCATCCTAAGAGCTTGACCGAACACACCTTTATCACCCTTGTTACAAATCCTCTCAACTGTTTCCCAATCAATTCATAAGCTCCATGTGCCCAATTGTCACATGCCATGGTAGTGGTATCACTAAAGGGCTGAGCATCTTCAAACTGGATAACTCCCCTCGTGGGATGAATTATCTTAGGATCCCTAATGGAGCACACATAGATTTTGTTGAGGACTTCCTCTCCCAAGGGATCGGTATAGGTGTTAACTTCCCATCATTAAAGGAATAATCATCCTTTCTTCCTTGTTCTCAAAGCTGATATACCCCTTACTAAACCATAGGTTAACATTGTTCTTATAACACTAAGAGTGCCCAAGAAATGATAGAAAGTAATCTACCTCGGCAAGTGCCAAGAATTTGAAATATCCAATGAAATTGGTCCCTTAAATGGTGAAAACTGTATTCTTCAAGACTCCAATGGCCATTGCCTTTTTTTTTTTCATATACAACACATTCGAAGATGGTTGTAATGCGGGTCTTCCCATTTGATGCCAGACATCCAAGGTAAGAACATTGACCTCTGCTCCCGTGTTGATGAGGATATTTCTTAGAAGCCACCCATCAACAACTACATTCAATGTAATCTCCTCATCGAAGGCACCACTCTAGTCCTACCTCATGCACCACTCTTGGCATCCACTGTGAATCAACCTTATTTATACTCACCATCCCAACACCTTTGTCCTTCCTATTCTCGCTAGTTCATATGCTCATAAATCTCTAGAAACTCTTTGTACTTATGTTTCTTTACACACCACGAGCATTGTAATAGATCAGACACTCATGCTTGTAATGCTTTGAAGATCCACAGGTATAACATAATCCTAACAAGAATTCACTTTTTCCTCCACCACGGTTACTACAACAATGAAATCCTCCACGAAAAATCCTTCCGCGTACTCCTCCATCTATGTACCCTTCATATTGACGATCATCTTCCTTAGAACTACTTGCAAGAAGACTAGTCTAGCACATACCAAGATCAATAGCATTGTGAATCTGATCAATAAGTATGCAATCGTTGGTATCATGGGTAGTAGAGGTATATATATTACAATAGAAAGAAACAGTCTTTTCTGGATTGTGTGCTATAGTAGAGGACACCTACTTACATCATGATCCCCATGGAAAATCTCACAGTGTGCTGCCATGTCACGTACCAAATTTTTTGGAAATTTTCCTTTGCATGCCCTTCCACTTCATGGTTTTTACATTAAATCCCACTACAAACCTCATGTGCTGAGTCTTCAAACAACTTCTCCAAATGTTTGGCCACCGCAGCAATTTGAGCCTTTAGAAAGAGGCTAACACCAGTATCAATGATCCCAATAGACTCAATGTGTAGGGCAACTTCCAATGCCTCGTACGGGTATGTGAAAGTCTTGTTTGAAAGTTCCCTTCTAAACGGTGTTATTAATCCTCCAAAAAACCATTGAGCATGTTGAGAAGGGTGAATGTCATACTCTTGCACACTCTCTGCCATTCCTTGTTGGATCTCCTTTAAGGTGCTAATGCTCTTCCTTCAAATTTTGGGATATGAAACTTTGATAGGAAGGTGTTCTTCAATGCAATGTATTCTACCACCGTTTGATGGGGGTCATATTTTGGGTACTAACTATGCACACACCCTTGCAATGTCATTGCAAACCGACTTGCCTTCTACTACTGAGGTAGTGATCCCTTTAGTGGGCCATAGTAATTCACACATGTGTACAAGCTCTGTAACATCCTCAATACCCCGACATCCCGCAAGTGCAAATACATCTAAAAAACTACTTGTGGAGGTGGCTAAGGTCCTTATCCTCCCGATCCGAGCCTTGGTTTCCTCTGGTTTTTCCTTCTCCACTAGATCCACCGGATCCACTAGGTCCTATTCCTCCCGGCCCACTAGATCTTCTAGATTCGATAGATCTACCAGTCCTCCAGCTTCTACACCACCAAATCCACCTCCTATAGCTGACAAATGGCCTGAAGTTGTTGTGCCTAGTGTTCCCAAAGTACCACCGAATTACGTGCCAATAGTTTGGGATATTATCCCACTTGCCACCAGTGTGTCCCGCGTCACTCCCGGATGTGATACCTAAACCTTATATCCTTGCACCTTGTCCAAAAATTCCTCCAAACATAGGAATGGTCGATGCAGCCAAAGATGTCCCAAATGAGAAATTATATCTCCTAAGTGCAGATCGGTTACTTCCCTAATACTAATCAAGGTTAGGAATACTTATTTCTTGATTTGGAAAACCAAGCACTAGGGTTTAGTCACTAGGTGGGTTCAGATGTACACCAACAGCTCTTCTTTCTCCGTGTGACGAACTCTCATTAAAAGCCAAAGGGGTCTCTTTGTCGCACTTTCCAAGATGGGGTAGTGTTTCACCTGATTTCTTAGTTTTCCGAGAAGTACTTGACGAAACAGATAAGGTAAAGGGTGGTAAGAGGAATACATGTTTTAGGATGGTTGAAGGTTGTATGCGCACGTATCTAAATTCTGAATCAAATTGATTATGAGACCTTCCTTTTGGCTAGGAAGAACTACCTGTATAAGAACCAAAACAAGACCACAAAAGAGAGTCAAACAATATGTGGAGTGGACTACCTAACATATGCTAGATCCCGGAAGTGCGATACTTCCTTGATGGTTGTCAATCCACTGTTTAAAATAATTCAATGCTTGAATAAAGTAAATATTTTCCTACTGTAGTTTAATATGATTTAGGTATTTCATACAAAATGCAATAGGCTAGATCTAATCTAACAGTTAGGATAGGAGGAGATCTAGAGATCAAGTAGGTTGGTTGTAGGTGAATCGAGCTAACAAGCTAGGTTAGATACATATCTCGAAGGTCAAATAGGTGTTCGTAGGTATATGTTAGAAATAGGTTGTAATTCTCGCAATGATCGAGCAACACAGATATCGAACATGGTTTAATAAGACTAATGACGGTCTTACTATAACCGCAATGGTTAGAGATGACTATCGACGGTTAAGTTGGGGCTAGTGGAATCACACAGTCTAGATTTTTGGAGTTTTGGGGAAAAAGTAGAGTGGATAGAAGATGTGGATTGATCACAGAGGGGTGTAGATATGTTGTGAAGGTCTGAGACTACTGAGGAGGTCAAAATGGGAAATTGGACCAAGTATTAAGATGATTGGGTATGGAAGGTGGCTACAACCGAAGAGAGGGAATGGACAGAGAGTAAAAAGACTAGGTTCCTTTACCACAAAGACTACAGATGATGATAAGAAAATGAAACAGATGGAAGGAGGATACTTACTCTTCTATGAGGTACATGTCTGAAGAATAATGAAGAAGTTGTTACATTGGAGGATGTTGGGAAGAAATTTTCACCATTGTGCTAGTGTATTTGGTTGCCTTTGTTGATCACCAATCAATCTTCATTCTGATTGTCGTGTCTAAAGAGATCGAACTCAAGATCAAATTTTTCCAACAACCACCAACCAACCTGTATTATAAAGTTGTAAATGGGTCTAAATAGACCATTTGGTCCATTCCGTATAATCAAGCGGCGTTTTAGGGTGAACCGCGTCAATTTAGGTGATTCGACATCAGTTTGGGTGAGATATCTCGAGTTGTTCAAAAGTTGCCTGGGAAGTTGTTCTACCATTTGATAAGGTCTCCTCTTTTCCTCGGTGTGGCCTGACCTTAAGAAATTTTTAAATGTGAGGTGAGGGGATGGGTCTAATGTTAGGTTTTATTTAGGCCATTAGTTTAGGGTTTAGGTTAATGGGTCAAATGATGGGGGTGGTTAGGTGAGGTGCATTTAATAAAGGCAATTTTATTAAATAGGTGTGTGAGGGTAGTGAATTAATTTAATGTAAATAATTAAATTAATGTGTGTGTGGGTAAAAGGTCATTAACTTAATTAAAATAATTAAATTAATATGTATGGAGGTAAATGGCATTAATTTAATTAAAGTAATTAAATTAAAATGTGTGGGGTGCAGGAGGTAGGTGATAAGGTGTTGAGGATGAGGAAGTGATTATAGGGCTGCGCTAGGGGACCAAGGTGATTACGACATGATTTTGGTGTCTACATTTTGCCCCTTTTTGTTGTGTAGCTTGTATTGGTAAGTGACACGACAAAAATAAGATGTGGTTTCCCCAAGTGGGAATGAGGGTGATCCCCTCAAACCAAGAATTGATGAGGTGGCAGAGCACATCGGTGAGTGGTTTGATAAAAGTGGATGCAAAGCAGAATGATGAGAAATGAGGAATGGGGTAAAGGGAAAATCGGGCATATAGGTAAACGGGCCAAGGTCAAAGGTAGGGGTAGTTGAACGCATGCACATGTATAAACTGTGACATGGTACCAAGTTGAAGAGCTTGCAAACTCTACATCATCTAAGGTCGATAGGTTTATCCAAATAAGGTTGAAGTGATTTTGGTATCCAAGGTATAGGATATGGTTAGGAAACACAATGTAGGTTAGGTGCGAACAGTTAGGTAAGTTTCGGTACACCAAAGGTAGGGTCAGAATAAATGGTCACAAAAATAGGTAAGGTAAGGTCATTAGGTCAATCAACACAGGTAACAATGCCACAAGGTATAGTGAGCACATTAGTTCAAAGGTCACAAATAGTTTTCTAGGTCCAGGTATATAGGTCACAACATGGGTAAGGCCGAGGTAGGGGTAAAATAAGGAGGTGTCAATGGCTAATGAGGTAAGGTTGAAGAAGGTGGAGGGCTAGAGGGGAAGGTGGTCCAGGGAGGGGTAGGGGAGGCAAAAGAAAGGGGAGGTAAGGAAAACGAGGTCAATGTGAGGGTAATGAGTATGTAGGGTAACCGACATCGGTCGGGATGAACCGAGGATGGTGGAGAAGAACTAATGGCGGTTGGCTAGGGTAGAAGACCGGCATCAGTCAAGGGTTAACCGACGTCGGTTGAGTCGGGTAGGTTATAAAAAGTGAAAAACCCACATTTGGAAAATTCATTTGTGCATTTGGAAAAGGAGAAAAGGATAAGAATAGAGAAAAGTGGAGGAGGACAAAGAGAGCGTCGGCGAGCTGAGTTAGTGAGCCACATAGGCAAGATTGATTGGGTGAGAGGTGGGGCCATGAGATTGGATTGAGTGAGGTGATTGGTGGAGAGAGTTAGAGGTCATTGGAGGATGGTGGAGGCCAGAGAGGGATCAAGAGGAGCAGCATGGAGGTCAAAGATTCCACCACGATGGAAGCAATGGGATCGGTAGGATTTGAATGTTTGTTATTGATGGTTTGGTTAAATTGGTTAAAAAATATGAAAAATGGGGGTTTGGGGGAAGAATTTCAAAATGGGAAAAATAGAGGGCAATGCGAATGGGGAAGGGTAGGGAGTAGGGAAAAAGGGTAATGTAGGAAAAATTAGGGGTGTAAGGAGGGATTTTGGTGGGTAGAGTGACTAGGAAGGGAAAATGTAGGGTTGGTAAGTTGGGGCGGGCGACACGACAGTGACCGATGTCGGTCAGCTTGTGGCCGATGTCGGTGGGTAGAGATCGGTATTGGTCACAAGAATGGTGACCGATGCCGGTCAAGTGGAGACCATGGTCGGTCAGGGGATAATTGGGGTTGGTCGATGATGACCGGTGTCGGTTAACCTAAGGGTAAGTTGGGACCAAAAAGTAGGTTAGGTGGGAAGGGTTAGGTGAGAGGGAAAAGTGTTAAGGGAGACGAGAAGGGTTTAGAGTGGCTTGAGTGAGGGGTAGGGGAGATAGGTAGGGTAGATGGGTTTGGGTAGGGTTGGGTGAGGGTTAGGGTAGATAGGTTTGGGTAGGTGGGTTTGGGTAGGTTTGGGTGAGGGTTAGGGTAGATAGTTTCGAGTGGATGGGTTTGGGTAGGTTTGGGTGAGGGTTAGGGTAGATAGGTAGGGTAGATGGGTTTGGGTAGGTTGGGGAAAGAGATTAGGTTGGGATGTGGGGTGAAATAGGGTAAGTTGGGAAGGTGTACTAATACATTTCTTTTGTGGGATGTAGGCCCGAGACGAGCTGCGGATGAGGGCTCAAAGTGCCGGCCTTATTATTGATAGTACAGTGAGCACAACACATGAGGAGTGGTAGCATGTTATAGAGGTGGGGTTGATAGGGGTGAGGCACTATCGACATGTAGTCTGAGAGGCGAGTCTGATGGTTTCCCTCATCGATAGATGGGACTCGGCGACCAACACCTTCCTTTCTTTACTCGACGAGTGAGATGACGATCACCACCGGAGGACATCTACAGGATCCTGTGGTTGCCCATATTTGGGGCCCAGGTTTATTCTATCTCTTTAGAGGCATATGAGGAGCTACTAGCACCCATTTTTGGTGAGGGTGTAGTGGATCTGATGTTCCATAGTGCTAGCATGAGCTATGGAGCGATGTATAGAGCTCATCCATAGGAGATGAGGTTAGTGGTACTCTTGATGGAGCGTGCACTACTTGCATGCCCGGATGCATATGGTCGGAGGTTCTCGAGGTCACTGATGGGAGTCCTTCATGACATGATGATATAGCAGACACGGTTCGCATGGGCACATGCATTGCTGACGTAGGTATATAGAGATCTATGGGCCTACGGGTGACTTTGGAGGTTCAACATTTGTTGCATCATATTACTGCATTGTTGGGCTTATGAGCTCATTGTTTGTGTTTGACCAGCGGGGATGCCCCAGGTAGATGTACTCCCATGGAGAGTGTTGAGAGTTGGAGTACGAAATGGGTACGCCATTAGAGAGGCCTAAGGTGCCAAAGCTACCCATCATGTAGCATACTACAAGAGGTTGTTGGAGGGGTTGTCTGGGGTGGAAATAATTTGGAGGCCATATGTGGGCTTCCCCACATATAGATAGATGGCCATAGAGCTAGATGGGCTACAACTATATCTGTGGATAGAGGGGAGGAGAGCGAGAGAGCATGAGCGGATACCCGTAGAGTGGGTTAGGCACTAGTTTAGGCTAGTCCAGATGTACCACCTCCATTTCCGCAAAGATGCAGAGAGATGAATTGGAGAGACCCATGTCTCCACCACGATCCATAGTCTTGACCGGACATGAGGTGAAGCCAAGAGATACCCAAATTAATGATGTTGGGGTTGCAGATGGGTACAGGAAGTGGTGGGCAGCACAACTGAGAGCCATACCACCAAGGCCGGGAAACCAAACTTAGCCATCGTCACGGTTCGAGAGACACCCTACGAGGCGGTGGTTACTTTGGTGATGTAACTTGGGATCATGTAGGGGGTAGCCGACAGTACAAAGGCATAGATTGCCACATTACAGCCCGAGATAGTGATGCTTTGTAGGCTCGGGAAGGGTAGGGCCGGGGACCCGCATAGGTAGAGGTAGGGGAGATAGAGTCGAGAGAGGAGGTAGGTAGATATGGAGAGCGATATAGCTACCCTACGGTGTAAGTACTAGATTTACAGAGACTAGTTGGCCATAATGCGGGGAAGGTTATGGGTCCGTAGGGCCACCGACAAAGAGGACATGTACAAATTACTACCTTGCAGGCCTAGATACAAACACGAGCATATATTCTAGGGCTAACTCAAGCTCTATTACTAGCATAGGGATCAGTGCGGTTTCGGGGACGGGGTCCCATTATGCAGTAACTACGCAGGTAGCGAGACCCATGGCACCCCCATAGATAATGACCATGGTCCGATTCATGGATTCCCTAGCAGAGGCATGATACTATCGGGATCATTTGTTAGCTTTCGGCCTAGATGTGCCCTCTTATGCTTGAGTACAAAGTGTAGTAGGCCTCCAAAGGTGAGAGGACTAGATCCTACACTCATAGTGTGGAGAGTACAGGGGGCCGGCGAGCCTAGGGATAGGGTCATGGTGAGGCCACTAGTGTGTAGAGGCCAGCCCCAAGTGAGGGGGCGTAACAGGGGGTGAGGTAGGTGTCGGGAACAACACGGGTGTGGAAGAGGGGTCGGGAGAGATACAATCATAGGGAGCATTCCCGATATCGAGATGGGGAGATGATTGACTTGCTATGAACCATTGATTTATTTATATGATGAGATACTTGTGTTTTTTTTATTTGTGGATGTGTTGATGAGATTTTGATTTGTTATTTTGATATGAATGGAAAGTAGGTGAGTTAGGCATGATGGAGTCAGGTTGATTTAGGCTGGATCGAGTCAGGTTGGTTTAGGCATAGATCAAGTCGATCATAGGCATGGATCGAGTTAGATCGGGTTAGGAATGGATCGAGTCACGTCGGTTTAGGCATGGATTGAGTTAGGTTAATTTTTAGGCATGGATTGAGTCGAGGTTGGTTTAGGCATGGATGGAGTCGGTCATAGGCATGGATCAAGTCGATCGGTTTAGGCATGGATGGAGTCAAGTTGGTTTAGGCATGGATCGAGTCAAGTTGGTTTAGGCATGGATGTTCATTTCAGATATTTTTGGTAATACTTGTTAATGCAAATTGTAACACCTGAACTGTTGTTACTTTCTCCTGAGCATACAAGTGTTGATATGTGATTTCTTGTATAAGGATGTGTTCCTCGATTTAGAAATCATGCTTGATATGTACTGTATTGTCTTTGCAGATTGCAGATCTTGACTGAGTCAGAATGTGATTAGACTCTTTTATCTATTTCATTTTGTATCTGAGTTTAATCTGATCTCGGAATAAATTATAGAGTTATCCATCTATAAGATCTAGTCTTGGATCAGTGGAATTGATCCAAGTAATGCTTTAAGTTTGTTCATGATGAATTAAAATCACAGACCTTGAACAGGTTGCAAGGTTTAGCAGCATTGAATAAGCTAGTCAGGAGTATGACTCAGGCTGATCAAGTGAAATGGATTGGTTCTCGATATCGAAGAATATCTGGAAGGTCTCGATCGTGGACCAGGTAATAATTCGGTTACATACGATTCTACAGCAGAACAGGAGCTAACCCTGTTCAAGAAGGTATGATATAGGTCTTTTCTGAGTGTACAGAATGTAGACCTAACTGGAATTATTAAATGATTAGTAACCTAAGACTAAACCTAACCTAGGGGTTAGATTAGTGTCAATCTAACCTAGACCTAGGCTATGTGTTAATGTCCTAAGTTAGTATCTATGTTATGGAAGTTAGATTAGGTATTAACCTAAATTCTAACCTAAGATACTAACCTAACTATGAGCAAGAATGTAAAGGGGCCTATGGAGGGGTGCGAACCATGGGCGGCGTTTTCTATGACATTTAATGCATGGGATAAGGATGAAGGACAGGTTTTGGCGGAGGTTTTAGCAACAGCTAAACTAAGCCGACGTGGCAGTTCGCCAAAACTGGAAATGGACTTGGGATTTTGTTTGACTATCGCCAATTCTGGCGGTCGGTGGAAGTGGAGTTTTAGCGGGAAAGTTGGTTTAATTGCATTCAATATTCTCGGTAGTCGAGCTCGGAACTCGTGAGAAGGCATGCAAACAAGAAGTTTGTTGGTTTGTTTGGCTTGTCGCGATTTTCGGGTTTCTCTCTACCTGTTCACTGGTTCTTCGCACCAGTCTTCTTTGTGTTGCATGGCAAGTATGAGATTATCTAGCTCTTTTCTCTGGCAAGGAGAATATATATGCCATGGAGATAGCAAAATTTTGTTGGTCGCTCTAACTTGGAAAAGGAAAAGGAAGTCTGAGCTCTTCCAGTGGTCTGCTTCGGAAATTTGAGCAAAAATCCAGGCATGTTAGGCCCTAACCTTTAAAAATCTTGTTGTCTTTCAAGTGATTTCATTAGAACAACTCTGTTCAAATGTTTTGAGAAAATAGATGATTTTCTATGGAGGTCTTGTTTGATTTTTGGTACTGTATCTCTTCTGGTTCGATTTTTCAATTTCCCCTTGATGGGTGTTTATTAAATTCGAATTGTGGCTCTATTTCTTTGTGTATTCATTCTGGCTTAAATATGTGAGATATATATATATATAAAAAGTATGAATGCTCGGCCTGTTCGGCGAGAGCCCATAGAATATACCTGTGTTAGGTATAGGCCACTTTATTATGTTGTCGATTTTGGTTGCCGTTTCTTGTTGTGGAAACCGTATTATGAAGGATACTGATGGATATTGTATGATTGATCAGTTATATTGATCCTTTGGAAGCTCTGTCGTGGTTTTTGGTGACAGTGGCTAATGATACTTTTTGGGTTTCGTTTTGTCTTCTAATTTGTTTGGGAACAGGTAACTATTGTGTTACCATAGTCTTTACGACCCAGTGGAAGTTGTTTTCCTTGTTATTGTGGTAACAGGGTTTAACCGTTAACTGTATACAATATTGAGATATTTATATTTTATTTGAACGACTCAGTGGAGTCCTCTGAATGAGTCGTATATTACTATCCACTGCTGAGAATATAGATTCATCCTTGAGTTTTGTTAATTGAATTTCGTGGAAGTCTTGTAGAGGTAACAGGTCTTTTGACCTCTGTTATTTGTAATAAATAATGGATATAGACTCCCTGGGTATGCATTTGCATTTCTTTTGTGTAAGCTGTTCGAGAGTTTTGACGAGGCTCGGTTGAATTCCTTGCTATGAAATGGGTATTTGATTTGCTTACACTTGATTTTTCTCAATGCTTGCCATAGATGGCATAGAAGGATTCATCAACTAATTTTATCTTACACATTGTTGGGTTCCTCGGTTATGGTATAAACCCGTTAACGTGTATGCAATGTGTATTTATAGATTTATAATTGTTGTAACTGAACGACTCGAGAGTCGATTGAATGATTTATATTTATATTTGAACATTGCTCGTGTTGAATATAATTGAATGATGGTAATTGTTGTGCAAATGACTTAAGGGAATAACATGTATTTCGATCTTTGTTATTTTGATAAGATTCCTTCGTCGCGAGGATTTTGTGATCTGATTCTTTAGGTGTATATTTACGTCTTCAATCTGTGCAAATTTGTGTAAAATATTGGCAAGGGTACAATGGATTCCTTGTTTTGAATTCAGTCGGATTTGCTTGCCTGATTTTTATAAAGCTCCGTTGATGGGCTCAGATGGAATCGTATGCAACTATTTGACTTATTACTGTTGTTTGGATTTATATGAACTCTTGGAAGGTATCCTGTATTGTTTGAACCTTATTGAATCTGATTTTTTTGGGACACTGTCGTTTTGTCACTGTTCCTTGAGTATGAATGATTATCTTGTATCCTGGCTCTGTTGAAGTGAGTCGTGAATACCATACTTAGGTTTGAATGCGCCCTGGTGAGAATAGATATGCTATGTTCCTTTCCGTTTACTTCAGTCCGATTGAGACTGAGCATGTTTCGGAATTACTGTGTGGTCGTCTTGGCATAGTCTTTAGGAAACCTCAAATTGCTTAATGCAATGAAGTCAGTTGTTCTGACGTTATGCTAAAAGTTCCTTGATTTCAACTTGTGTCGAAAAGCCATACTGTGTATAAAAGGAACTAGTATTGGGCTTAAGGTTGATATATGGGATTGTTGATGTGTTAGCTGCTGTACAGGAGTTTTGCTGTGTTTTATTTCTTGATTTAAAATAGTGATTCTTCCTGTGGCTTGTCGGACTTGTTCGTATACATACTGGATGAATGTTTTCCATAAGTGGAGACGGTACAGTAGTGAACTTGTGTGAAAGGAAGTATGAATGATATGTTTCTTTCTCTTCAGTTATTTAATATTTGTTGATATCTGTCTAATAGTGGGAATTGTTTTGTAACATATTGGTAGAATCACGAATTGTTATGATATTTTCCTTTTTGGATGAATGAAACGATCTGTCCAATGTTGTGATTTTGGATTCAATGATTGTTTGTGCACATTCGTTCCTTGATTCTTAATATTCGATGAAATATTTGAGAAGTGTTTAGGACTATTCTGTAACGATGATAAAGTTACATATTTGTAGTCATTTTGGATTACAAAGGCATAGTCTGAATCATGTTTACTTGTTTGGATTATTGATTTCATTTAAACAGGGTGTTTAATGAAAACAATTGATGGATTGCAATTGTTTTAAAAGTTAGTGCTTATCATGCTCAGTTCATCGAACTGACTCATGTTGACTATTTTTGCAGATGGTTGCCGTAAGTGGTAAAAGCAATGCGATCCGCAGGATGATCGATTATTTAATTGTTTATAATGAATTACACTTGATTTTATAAATGTACTATATGTGGAAAGAAGTTTCTTTTCCGTTAAGCATTGTATCAAGTATCTTGTTTGCATAAAATGTAATTGTATAGTTCTGAAAGGAATGGAAATAAGTATTTGATACTTGTGTTGTATTCTTATTCTGATAGTTGACCTTTTCGGTTTATATACCTGAGTGGCAAGGTTATCTTTGTGTAATTTGGATGTTTTTGTGATTGACAATGAAAGCTTACAAGAAAAGCGGTTGAATTCATATGAGTGTTTAGCAGATCTTATTGTTCTAGCAAAAGCAATTTTTAATTTAAACAATTGTCTTTCTAAAAGATAGGTTAAAATGAACCTAAGCAGAACGCTAAACAAGTTGAATTAAATTACTGATCCCTAGTCTTGAATATGACAGGACAACACTTATTTGGATTCTTAATCATTTACATCCTTATACTAATAAGTATGATATAAATTCAGTTAAGAGAACTGATATAATCAAATGGAGTTCAGATGGCAATCTCATGTGAAGGTTATGAGATATTGTCCAATTCTGTTGTTTTAGAATCAGGTGTATTCTAATGACTCCTTGATGAGAGCTTGACCTTAATACCTCTACCATGTAATGGGCTTTATAGAGGAAGGTCGTCTTAAGACGAAGAATCCAGGGATCGGGAAAGGCTAACCTTAGGGAAAAGTCTTTAAAGTAATTTAAACTCAAGTGCGTAACGCATGTTATTAAGTAGATCTTTTCGAGGCGGATTTAAAGGTTGACGACACAAGTCAACTGCAGGGTTGTACCTCCGAGAAGATTAGGATCTTCTCGAAGATACAACAATGCAGGTGACTTATGGCGACACCCTTTGCATTGATCGCTAAGATTTACACTTAGTTTTCGAACGAGTTACTCAGGGTCCGATTAAGAACGTGGTCATGTTATAAGGCTGCCTAGGAGATTCGGGGTATCATGACACACTGGTTGAACTGCAAGGTTGAACCAGTATGTCACCATATCCCTAATCCTCGTGGGCATCCATATAACATTATCACCTTGTTAATCTGCCTCTGAGTGATTCAACATTGTGAAAAGGAAGGACCGCAAGAGTCGAGAATAAGACATTCTATATAACATAAGAATGGGGTGAAGGGCGTATTCAGTTGGCGAGTATGCGTTAAGGAATACGAGACATAAACAGTATGTTTCAAATCTTTGGCCAAAGTATCGCAAATCTTTGATTGCGTTGTCCTAATTCACCTAGTCTAAGGGATGAGATGCCGATGAATAATAGTAATGATTATTCATTAGGTTCCTTGGACGAGAGCATTACAATCCCGAATAGGGAAGAGAACCATAGGAGTGAAGGGTTAAGTAATAACGCCAACTCTTATTACTCATGAATAGATCGGTAGATTACCGAGTCATGGAATGAATAGATCGGAGGTACTCAGAGTCATTACACTGCATATGGTTATCATTGTTATATGAATGGTTATTTGATTTGTGAGTTCTAAATTATGTATTTAGAACCGAATGCATTTATCAAAAAAAAAAAAAATCGACTTGTTCTATTGTCTAAAATGAGGATGTTACACAAATGAATGTAATGGTGTACAATGTTTAAATATGGGTTATAGATGAATATGGGAAATAATGGTAGTTGTAAAAGAGTATATGAAACATGAGGAATGTACGTAGGTCAAATGATGTGGATATGGGATATATTTACGGGTGTTTGATATGAATAGGAAATTAGGTAAAGGTGGGGAAAATGGTTAGGGTAAAGAGTGGCGAGCTAACGTTCTAGGGCCCCATGCCCTGGAAGTGCTTCCTACATAGTCTTGGTGAAAAGGGACCTCAAACCGATTTAGTTCTCCCATAAGTTACTGAGAAGAATATGAGAAGATAGAAGAAGCAGTAGGTAGGTTGAGAGGTAGGGTTGATTAGAGGGAATAGGTATGATTAGGTCAAGGTCAATTAGGTTGGATGGATTATAGGTAGATAGGTATGGGTGATTTTACAATAGTAGGTAGTGTTGATTCTAGGTCATAGGTATAATAAGGTTGAGGTCATTGATGTTGGGGTTGAGAAAAGGTAGATAGGCATGGGTGATTTTAGGTGAGTAGGTAGTGTTGATTCTAGGTCATAGGTATAATAAGGTTGAGGTCATTGATGTTGGGGTGGAGAATAGGTAGATAGGTAAAGGTGATTTTAGGTTAATAGGTAGTGTTGATTTTAGGTCATATGTATAATAAGGTTGAGGTCATTGATGTTGGGGTTGAGAATAGGTAGATAGGCATGGGTGATTTTAGGTTGATTGAGGTGGGAGAAGAAAATCCCAAAAGACAGGTATCGAGGATCTAGTCCTATATAGGATGATCAAAAGGTAATGAAGAAGAGAAAAGATAAGAGTGGGCAAGGAAGCCACCTGATTGGCAAGGATTAGAACGTATGAAACACAGTGACAAATAGGCTAGTGAACGTAAGACCCTAAAGACATTGCATGCTTGATAATTCTAAGAGTGACGAATAGTCACATGATCACCTAATGTCATTGGTTCAACAGGTCCCTTGATGTATGAAGTGAAAAGACAATGGATAAGAAGGTGAAGGTAATTGGGTCATAAAATGGGAAGTAGAATGCATTAGGTAATAGAGCCAAGATCACAATAGGCAAGTCCATGATGAAATTTTTTTACCTTTCTTTTTCTTTTCTTTTTGACTTTTAAGATAGACGATCGATGAAGGAAGTCTCATGCGGGATGAATATATCTCCTTGAGGTCTTCATAAAGGCTGATCGATGCGGGAATCTTCTAAATTTTGATTTTGAGAAAATAGTCCTCTTTTTAGAAAGGCTATGTAGAGAGTTGTGAGATTTTATAGTTGTCCTTCGAGGGAGCAGTCTACTTATAGTGAAAATTGAAGGTGTAAGATGTCCTTTTGAGAGATTCATCTTTTATATTGGAAGTTAACTCAAGGAGTTAATCCCTTATTTTGGAAATAATTTTTTTGGGTTATAAGTCATGGACTAGAATATAACTAAGCATTTGGTTCTTATTGAGAAGGTAAGGGTGAATGACCATGGGATCTCATCTAAAAGAAGAAGAAAATTATCCATGAGAATCATGCCATGTGCAGAGCCATGGTGCACATATTTAAGATAAGGCAAAAGGGTGATGGGTAATCACATGATTCTTGTTTAGTCATTGGGGATGAGGTGTGGAAAAGAGAAAGGTAAATGGCACTCAAGGGACGAGCATGAACTAGATAAATAGTGATGTAGGACTAGAAGTCAATAGTAGAACGGTTGAAGATGCAAGGCATTGAGGGGCTCAGGTTTGGGCTTACCATCAAGTGAAGACAAGCGATAAGCACCTGATCCATAGTCATGGGTCACGATGTATGGTCCAAGCCAATTAGGAGAAAATTTGCCCCATTTTATTTTTTCTGCTTTGGTTACGTGTTGATTTTCCTTGAGGACGAGATCACCGACCTTGAAGGTGCGTTCATGGACACATTTTCATAGGCAAGCTTGATGCATTTTTAGTAGACTTGGAGCTGGTCGAGAGGGTGAAGACGATGTTCGTCTAATAACTCAAGTTGTGCTAAACGATCTTGGTGAAAGTCATCATCAGTAAGCATATCTTGAAGGGAGATACAGAGAGATGGGATCTGGACTTCGAGAGGAAAAAAACCTCGGTACCATAGACTAGAGAAAAGGAAGTGGCATCGGTGGAGGTGCGAATACTAGTACGGTATGCTCATAGGGAAAAAGGAATGTGCATATGCCAATCCTTCCCCATATCATTAACCAATTTCATGAGAATTTTGTTCATGGTTTTGTTGGTGGATTCAGCTTGGCCATTGGTTTGTGGGTAATATGGTGAGGAGAATCTTAGTTGGATGCCGAAGGCATTGCAAAGTTTTTATAGAGATTTTTTTTGAATTGTTTTCCATTATCAGTGATAAGGCGATGTGGAACACCAAAGAGACAAATAATGTGATGATTGATGAACTCACATATTTTCACACTTTATTAGAGATGAGGGTATGGCTTCAAACCATTTGGTGTAATATTTGGTAGCGGTGATGATCCATTGATGGTGTTGGGAAGAATGCGGATTGATCTCTCGACAAGATACAAGCCCCATTGAGAGAATGGCCAAAGGTCACAGATGACATGTAAGGCATGACTAGGTTTATGATGAAGATTGGAATCTTGTTGGCATTTTACACAATGACTAATGTAGTCACAACAATCATAATTGAGGGTTGGCCAATAATAGCCTAGGTGAAGAATGCATTTAGCAACAACAAAGCCACTGAAGTGACCTCCACATACGCCATCATGAACTTCTTTAATGGTATAGGGGATTTCAGAGTTGGTAAGGCATCGTAAGAGGATACCGTCAAATCCATGTTTATAGAGAAGGCCACCCATGATGACATAACAAGAGGCCTTCTCAAGAAAGGCATGTTGTCCATTACGTGTGAGATCAGGAGGTAATATAGAAAGGAAAAGGTAGTCCGTAAGATGCTTATACCAAAGGTCTTGTGTGTTTAGTGAGATAGTTCGGACAAGGTTAACACAACAAGATTTATAAGAAGGTATCAGTTTGCATTTTATGGTAACAAAGATGTCTGAATCATCAGGTGAAGTGGGTATTTGGGAAGCGAGGCAGGCCATGGTATCCATGAATTTATTGGTGGATCGCAGAACGGTTTGAATTTTATAGTGGTCAAAGGTAGTCAACATGATGCTCGACGTAACATTTGTACTCTTGAAGTATTTCATTATGAAACTAATAAAAACCATTGACTTGGTGTACCACTAGTTGAGAATCACCAAAGATATTAATGGATTTGACATCTAAGCCATAGGTAGTCATGAGACCCAATATGAGCACTTCATATTCGATGATATTGTTGGTGCATTCGAAGTCAAGTTTAAATGATAAAGGCATGGGTTCCCCATCAAGAGGAATGAGGATAATGCTTGCATCACCCCCATGTTGACATTTGGAACCATCGAAGAATAAGGTCATTTGGTAAGGGGCATCATCCAAAGAGACATTAGCAATGGATTCATCGGGAAATCAAAGTTTGAAGATTAATTCCCAGAAAGAGGCGCATCAATGAGTTGGTCAGCAATGTCCTGGCCCTTGATAGATTTTTGGTGGATGAATTCGAGGTCTAGGTCAGCAAGAAGCATGAGCAAACATGTGGCACATTGATTTTGGTAAGATTTAGCATACATGAAGTGTAAGGGGTCAGTGTTGGTCACAACATAGGTTTTGTGGTTGAGTAGGTAATGAAAAGTTTGGTGGCAACAAAAACTAAGGCTAAGAATTTTTTTTTAGGGTGGGTGTATCGGGTTTCATATTCCGAGGAAAGTGCATTATGTAATAAACCACCTGCTCCCTATTTTGTTCGTCATGATGAGCGAGCAAAGCCCCTAAAGAGTGATCAGATGGAAGATATGTATAGGTAAAAGGGTTGGTCATCTTTAGGTGGAATAAACATGGGTGGTTGGAGAAGGTATTGTTTTAAGGCCTCAAAAGCGTTGTGGCAGTGGTCATCCCATTTGAAAGAGACATCCTTTTTGAGAAGGTGATGAAATGGTTGTGATGATCGAGAGTTGGGAAATAAATCGATGAATAGATTGTAGTTTACCTTGTAGGCTATGGAGTTGTTTAAGGTTAGTGGGTGGAGGCATTTCCAAAATGACCTTGACTTCAATAGGGTAAACTTCTATACCACGGAGAGAAATAATAAATTTTGTTAGCTTTCCCGAGAGAAGCTGCGAAGATGCACTTTTTAGGTTGAAGGTGGATGCAATATTTAATGAGGTGGTCAAAGATTGTTTCAAGGACGACGAGGTGCTCTGTGCGACATTTAGATTTGGCCAAGAGATCATCCACGTAATCTTCCAATATGTGATGGATAATGTAATGGAAAATGTAGGTCATAGCCCGCTGATAGGTGGCACCAACATTTTTAAGGCTGAAAGGCATGACTCGATAGCAGAAGGTCCCCCAAGGGGTAATGAATTTGGTTTTGTGTTGATCCTCTAGAGCGAGCAAGATTTGGTTATAACCTAAGAAACCATCCATAAGTGATAGCATCTCATGGCCAGTGGTAAGGTCAACCAACCGGTCAATACTAGGCGAGAGGAAAATCGTCTTTAGGGAGTCAAGGTTGAGATCATAGAAATCGGTGCAAATGAGAAGTCCCCTATCGTCTTAGTAGCGAGGGACGATGTTAGAAATCTATTGTGGGTAATTGATGGGTAAGATGAAGGAAACTAAGAGAAGGTGTTGAAGTTATTCTTTGACAAGAAGAGCAATGCGAGGGTGCATTTTCCTAAACTTATTTTTACAGGTTTGGCATCGGGAATGGTTACAATATTGTGGACCATGATAGTGGGATCAATGCCAGGCATGTCAACATAGGACCAAGTGAAAGCATGGCTATGATTTTTAAGAAAAGAAGTGAGGGCTTCTTGTTCGGATATCAGAGATTGGCCAATCTTAAGAATGTGGGGTCATCCTGAGTGCGGATGTCGAACTCGATTGTCAATTCATTCAACATTGTTTGCATCTTAGAAGGTAATGACTGGTGAATATAAGAGTCTTTAGCACCAAGGTAGGTGAGTATGGACTCATCATCTTGACATTAAACGACATTAATAGGAGTATCATCCCCTATCATGTTAGGATACAAGAAAGGAAGAGAGGAAGGAGCCTCGCCATCGCGGTGATAGGTCAGAGGCCCCAAGGAAATGGTATTTATGAAAAAAAAGGTAGGAGGGATAGATTCAGGATCCATCGACTCCATTGGTGAAGGTGGTGAAGGTGGGGTAGGTGAAGAAGGTGGAGAGGGGTCAATGTCTTCAATGAGTTCAATATGGGGCTTTTTGGCAGGTAGTTTGGTAAAACCAATTCCACTACGATCATTGTGTTTACATGTGGTACATGAAATAATGGTGTGACGACCTTTCTCATAAAGGCCAAAGCCAAAACCCTTCCAGCGCAGCGGTGTAGGAAAGTGTGAGTGAAGTGGCGGTTGGTAAGCGACTGAAGGTCAGCCGAAAAAGGTCGGGTTTGTGATGGTGGTTTGGGTGTGTAAGTGGAAATATCAAGTCCCCCATAGGTAAGATGGGTATGGAGGTGGGGAGGACCATAAAGGAGATGCTCACCTATGCGGTGATCATAGTGAGGATGCTAGTGAAGGTTTCCATACTCTTGTGGAGTAAGGAATGTATTGACATTGTACAGGTGATACTCCCCCATAGTGAGGTGTTGAAAAACACCTTCCAAGGGATCAGTGGTTGATATATTGGTGGTTGGAATGGAGGAAGTGTTAGAAGTTAGATCGGTAGAGGTTTCGGTTAGTTGGGAAGCTAATGTGTGACTGGTAGAAGTGACAGTAGTGGTGGGAATAGAAGATTTGGGCGAAGGTGAGGTTGCAATGGCACTGGTGGATGGGGTAATGTGTGAAGAAGATGTAGGTAGGGAGGTAGATGCCTTAATAGGTATAAGGACATCATTGGGCCGGTAAAGCATGTTACAGGTTTTGAAAGGTGATGGGTCAGCCGGGATGGTATAGGACCGTCCTTCATGTTTGAACTTTACACATCGGTGCAAAGTAGAAGGAACACAACCCATGGCACAAATCTAGGGTCTGTTGAGCAATAAGTTGTATTGAAACTCCCCTTCCAGAACATAGAATAGCTTGGGAACAATGCGGGGACCCACACGAACATGGAGGATGATAGTGCTGAGGGTAGAGGTGATAACGTCATTGAATGACCGCAACATAACTAGATGTTTATGCATGTAGTTGTTGGGTATGCGCATTTATTCGAATGTGTGAGAGGAGATGATGTTAATGCTAGCACCCCCATCAATCATAACATGTCGATATGTATATTATCGATATGGATGGAGATGAAAAGTGTAGGATTTGGGTCATCGGTTTGGTGGGGGATAATTTTGTCATCTGAGAAACTAAGGATAGCAACTTGGTGAACAGGTGGAGGTGATGAGGTAGATGGAAATTTGGTGAGTGAGGTGACATGATGAGGTGTGATAATAGATGCTACAGGTGTGGGGTCATTAGGTAAAACCTCAATAGATTGAAGGACCTCCATGAGGGCTTGACGATGTGACTTCGAGGTTTGGATGAGATCATATAAGGACATTTTGAGAGGAGATTGGTGTAATTGTTTGAGCATCACATGGTGTGTAACCCCATCAAAAATAGGATATGTTGGACCATGGATAGTGATTTTAGGTGCGGGTGTAATGGGTATGTTAGGTACGTGGTTGGGTGATGGATCAACTATTTTTTCTTTCCCTTTGTCTCGCTAACCTCGGGTAAACGTGAACCATATTAATTTGAGGTAGAGAGGTGGATGGGGTGGGGTTATCATGAAAGGTATACCGAGTAGGAGGGACATTTACCAAGAGGTGGATAAGAGCCTTCTGTGATGAGTGTCCAACACTGGCATTTAGGAAAAGGTTGAGTAATCTCGTGGATCTGAGACCATGTTGATTTCAAATTTTGGAGATGGAAAGAAAGGTCATGGCGGTGAAGATGGAGGTTGTGGTATAGATGTAGGAGGAAGGTGTGAAGAAGGTGGTGAGGGTGAAATAGGTTCATCATCTAGGAGGTCATCATCATCAAAATTGGGGTCAGAAGGACATAATTGAATGAGGGAATCCTTTAGACCCTTACATTTCTCAACATCATGCCCTGGCACATGATGGTAAGCGCAAATTTTAGTATCAACAAACCCTTTCGGTTTAGATTTAAGAGGGTCATAAGGTCTAAGATGGTGGCATATGATCCCACCAGTGGATCACAATACGAAGTTAAAGTAGGTTTAATTGGAAGATTGGGTAGTTGTGGTGGTAGTTGAGGTGATGTAGTCTTGGATTTGGGTTGTACTTTCTTTGGTGTAGGTGTAGCAATAGAAAGAGGGGTAAGTTTAACCCCCTCTTTGGAAATTAACAGTTTTTTTTATTTTTGGTTCTTTTTCTTAGGTAGAGGTGTAGGGGAGCACGTGATGTAGATGGCAAGGCAGATGGTGGGAGAGGACAAGTGACCCAAGGGGACAACTGAGGTGCCGCGGTAGGTGTTGGTCGAGGTCGAGAGGGAGGTACAGGTGAGGTGGAAGAAAATGTCATAGGTAGTGAAGGAGATATAGAAGGTAATGGTGGTATAGGAGACAAAGAAGTTATAGATGGTGATGAAGGACAAAGGTTTGCCCAGGTAGAGCTAAAGGATGTGGTGAAGGGGTCAAGGGAATTTTAGGCTTACCCCTGGAGAGAGTAGATTTTGTTAAGGTAGAGGGGTGAGGTCCTAAGATGGATGGTAGGGGTGAAGGTGATAAAGGTGTAGTTGGTGAGGTCAGTGCATGCGGATTAGAAGTTTGGGTTTTTTGTTTAGGTGGAGGAATTAGTTCAATAGGTATATGGGAAGATGTGGTCAAGTGTATCTTGATAGGAGGATGTGCAAGGTTTGATGTGGGTGTGAACCCTAGAACACTAGTGGGTTTAGATACAAGAGATGATCTTTGGAACACGTTAGCTAGCAATTAGAGGGGTGGGTATAGACGAAGGTGATGTAATGAGTTATGTTCATGTGTAGTTTAGGTTGTTAGAACTTCTTGGATAAATGGTAGAGGTGTCAGTGGAAGATGATTGCATTTGGGTTGAGACCGGGAGTAAGAGATGCCCCCAAAGTGAAGCCCTATCAACATAGTCTAGGCGGTCGGCCAAACGTGAGAACGACACTGTGTTAGATGAGGTAGGTGTGGAGTGAGTGGCAATTCCCATAAAATGTGTCTAAGAAACAAGGAATTCACTAGCTTTGGCCTCTATAGGTAAGAGAGCCGAAAGTAGGTCCGTAGGATCTTGGGTAGCTGATGGAGAATGGTCACCAAGTGGTAACGGAAAATCTATTGGATCCTAAATATGTGGAGAAGACGATGGGTACTCCTTTGTGGATGGAGGATGTACAATTGGTAGTGGCTCACTGGGTAGGGAAGCTAAAGGGGAAATGATATCGGTGCTAATGAGAGACTCCTCCACACGTGTACGGGGAGGTGAAGGGCTTTCCTCTATGGGTAGAGGAACGGATAAAGTAGGTTCTTGTGTGGGTAGAGGATTTCGGGCTAGGATTTCCTCGATGCAGGGGATAGGATATATTTGGGAATTAAGTGGTGAGTCGGTAAAGATAACATGTACCTCACGTGTATTACTTTCGTTGTGTGAGGCATCACCAGTTTGATCCTTAGATGGGGAATGGTTAGGGAATGGTTTCTTGAATATATGAAGGTCTTGATTGGCTAGTGCATTAGGGTTATCTAGGACTAACTCGCCGCTATCGAGCATTCCCTGAACAATGGTTTTAAAGGTGATACAATTTCTGTCACTGTGACCATTTACACGGTGATAGTTATAATAGTCATTTTCCTTATACCAACTTGGTATGGGGCGAGAGGGGTCAAAACCAGTATGTGGTTTGATAGGAGGAAGGGTGATGGCATTAGCTTTAATAAGATTTTCTAAAATAGATGAATATGGTTCCCCAATTGAGGTGTATTTATTTTGTTCGCGTCTGAATTGGAAGGTTTGGACTGGTGACAGATTGGATGAAGGTTTAGCATGATTGGATGGATGAGCAGGGCCAGCCTTAAGTACCACTATGTTGGTAGTTCCCTTGGCTTTGGAATAACTTGTTTGAGGTTTCGAGGAAGAGGAAGTATCGTGTGATTTAAACAAGGAGTTATTATTTCATAATTGTATCTTCTTCTCTTTGATGGCACAAATTTCAAGTTTACATGCCATGGTGAAAGCCTCATCAAATGTTCAAAAGGTTTGCACCTGTAAGGTAGGTGAAATATGTCTAGCACAGGCTCATGTGAAGAGCTCTATGAGTTCAGTTTGTGGTAATTGGAAAGTGAGTTGGTTGATTAGGCTACGCCAATGAGCGACAAAATATGTGATAGATTCATCATCATATTGTGCGCGTAGAATAAAGATTGGTCATGGTAACCTTCTTGACGACGTTAATCAAAAAATGATCCAAGAAGGCTTGGGCTATTTGGTTGAATGAGAAGATGGAATGTCTAGGTAATCCACTATACCAGTCCAATGCTAGACCAGTTAGGGACATGGGAAAGGTTTGCAAAAGTAAAGCATCATCATGGGAAATTAAGTAACACCCATGTTTGAAAGATCACAAATGTTGTTACGAGTCTTCCTTACTGTTAAATTAGTTAAACTTAGGCATCTCCCAATGCATGGGATATGGATGAATGGGAATGGATGGGTGAATAGGCTCATTACAAATCTCATCATAAGTGAGAGAATTACGGGAGCCGGAAACAGATGCTTCTAATGTAACATTCCTTAATTTAGTACATTAGAACAAGATTTTTTTTTTATTTTTATTTTTGATAAGTGCTTCCTAGTTCTAAATACATAATTTAGAACTCACAGATCAAAACAATCATTCTTATATCAGATAACCATATGCAGCTGTAATGACTCGGTATACCACCGATCTATTCATTCCATGACTCGGTAATCTACCGATCTATTCATGGGTATCATAGAGTTGGCATTTTTATTTTAACACCACACTCTTGCGGTTCTCTTCCCTAAACTGGGATTTTAGAATGCTCTGCCCAAGGAACCTATCTGAATAATTGTTACCATTATTCATCGGCATCACGTCCCTTAGACTAGGTGACATAGGACAACGCAATCAGCAGCTTGCGATACTTTGGCCAAAGATTTGAAACGTACTGTTTATGTCTCGTATTCCTTGATGGCATACTCGTCAATCTGGGATACGTCCTTCACCCCACTCCGATGTTATATAGAATGTCTTACACTGACTTCTGTCAGCCTCCCCTGTCCCAAGTCATTCACTCAGGAACAGATTAATAACATGTTCACGTTATAAGGATGCTCTCGAGGACTAGGGATAAGCTGACATACTGGGTCAACCCTAGTTATCCTTGTGTGTCAAGGTACCCCGAGTCTCTAAGGGCAGCCTCATAACATGACAGTGTTCCTAACTAGATCCAAAGTAAAAACACATTCGAGTTTAAGGTGTAAATCTTAACGATCAATGCAAAGGGTGCCGCCATAAGTCACCTGCATTGTTGTATCCTCGAGAAGATCCTAATCTTCTCGAAGGTACAACCCTGCAGTTGACATGTGCCGACATCCTACAAAACCACCTCGGAAATATCTACTTAACTTAAGGTGTTACTTACGTTGAGTTGTAATTATACTTTAAGACTCTCCTTTCTGGGTAGTCTTTTCCCAACCCCTGCGTTCCTCACCTTTGAGTTGCCTTATTTATATAAGATCCATTTCACAGAGAGAAATGTAATAAGAATTGAGATCTCGTCAAGGATTTCATTGACTCACATTAATCTTAATCAACAAATTTGGCAGTAGCCCTATGCTATCTCATAAGGGTGCTAACTATACCCCTATAGTTTTATATCAGTTCTCAAAACTGAAATATATATCTTACTCATTGTTTTTAAGGTATAGTGATTTAAAATCATCAGTTGTCTTGACTTAGATCATGGATAGGGAGTATTAGATTACCCTTCCTGTTTCAACTACCTATAAAGGTGTAGTTTAACCTTAACTTCCCGTAAATAGTGGACTAATTATTATAATTTAGCCATATTCAAAACATAAAAGAATTACTAATCATTTACAAGTATTCAGTCACATAATCATTACAAGGCCTACTTAGAGAATCCAAATATCTCCAAGGTATACAATAATAAAAATGCACTTAAAAACAATCGAATCAAAGAGGATCAAGCCATCACAATACAAATGCAGCCACATAGTAACAATCCCCTCATTTCATTTATTTCTAAGCCAAACAATTACAATCTATGCATTCAGCATATTTGATACAATACTCAACAACAAAAGAACAACTTTCTTCATATAGTACAATTAGAGAAATCAAGTTGGAATTCATCATAAAACCAAATTAAGCAATCTGAGTATCATATCAGATCTGCGTGCCTTTACCACTTACGACAACCATCTGTAAAAATTGCCAACACGGGTCAGTTCGGTGAACTGAGCATGATAAGCACTAATTCTTAAAACAATTGCATTCTACCAATTGCTCTCATTAAACAACCTATTTAAATGACATCATTTCTTCAAATACTTAACATAAATCAGACTAATCATCATTCTGTAATTCTAACATGACTTTTAACGCATGACTCATATTATAGTTACCAATTAATCCTAAATACCCTTCAGATGATTCATCATATATATTAGAGACTAAGGAGAAAAAAATGAATCCAAAACATCCATCCATCTGAATCCCAAGGACAACAATAATCCAACAAATTATTCCATTCAAAAATGAATATCCTATCAATTCGTGTATCCAACAGGTATGTTTTTTTTTAACAATTCCTCAAAGGTAGATTATAACTTTCATCAAGTACAACTGACGAGATTCCTTTAAAAACATTACATTATTTCAATGGTATTGACAAATACACTACTTTACTGCAATATATTTTTTACCAGTCTCTCCCTACAGTTTAACAGTCTTTCCTTCTTAAGCCCGTACTGTAGAGTTCACATAAGGAATACAAAAGAAGAAAGCACTCAAAGTTTCTAGACAAGGAGAGAATATTTTATTATTCCTACAGTTATATATATCAACATATACTTTACAGCTGAGGAGAAAGAAACAGAGACATTCAAATTTCCATTCCAATCATATTCAGGACTGTACCGACTTCTCAAGAATAATGCAATTACATTATACGCATGCGACTAAATCAGTCGAGATAACAAGAAGAAACTACAGTTTCATCTAAATTAAATAATGAAAATCACCTGTAGCTATTAAGCAATACAAGAGCTCTCGCGACAAACAGTAATAAATAATCCAACCATAATAGGCTCAACAAATCTTTCCATATCATTCATCAAACATGAAAATACCCAACACCATCGCCTGACATGGCACAGCTAGGAACTCTTTATCTCAGTCAAACACGAGACTAGATAACACTATAAACAGATGACGTATCCATATGCAAACACAACGACATTCCCACTGAGTCGAAACACATACATACACAACAACATTCAACTGAGTCTAATCCCTATGAATATACAGCAAGGACTTATATCAGAAGCCAATTTCATAATATAAGCTCAACAAAGTTTTAACCGAAGTCACCTCCATAACATAAGCTCAGCAAGGTTTAACCGAAGTCGAGCTAAAATGAAAATACAGCAGGGACTCAAACAGAGTCGAGTTTGTAATGTAACCCAGCACACATTTCCACATAATCAAACTGAATATAAACACAACAACATTAAGAAAGAGTCAAATCAATATGCATGCACAGCGAGGACTTAAATCAGAAGTCGAGCCAACACGCAACACATCAAGGACTTCATCAGGAGTCGTGTTCACATGGGAATACTGCAAGGACTCCAACAGAGTCATATCCAACCAGTACTCACAACCAGGGTTTCGATTGAAGTCGAATTCATACGACAACAATTCAAGTACTCCAACAGAGTCAATACCAATATGTAATCACAACAAAGCTTCTACAGAAGTCGAAAACATAAGATACGTTTCAAGGACTCCAACAGAGTCATTTTCATAAATAATCCTTGCAAACCTTCAACGGTGTCTAACCAAAATTGAAAACACAGTAAGGACTTCAACAGAAGTCGCGTTCAAGTAAAACAATCACAACAAGCATTCCAATCAGAAGAAATTTTAAGTAAACCCAGCAAGATTCAACAGGATTCAACAACATGATAACACAGCCGCGTCTTCACCAAAAATGAATCCAAAAAGAAGAAATAAATACAGTAGACATTTCAACAGAGTCTTCGCATAACCAGAGATTCCTAAATCCACAAGAAAAGAAGAACCAATACATTGCTTCAAACCAACTGTACTAAAATCACCTGAACAAAGTTGTTTTAATGAAAGCATTTGAAGGAAAGCAAGATTTTTAAAAGTTAGGGCCTATCATGCCTGATAGTGTCGCTTAAAAATCCGAAGAAGACCTCTGAATGAGCTCACGCCTTCTCTTCTTCTTCCACGATAGATTAAACAACAATAAATTGTTACCTTCATGCCTTATAAACTTTCCCCGACAGAGAAAAGAGCTAGATATTCTCAAAGTTGCCATGCACGCACCACAGTAGGCCGGTTCGAAGAACCAGTGATCAAGTAGAGAGAAAAACGGAACGCATGGAAAACCAAAATACCAACCAATTTTCCATTTGCATGCCTTCCCAAGCAATCCGCGCTCGGGAACCGAAGTTCATCAATTGCATTAACTCCTAAATTCCCACCTATTCTCCATTGCCACCGACCGCCAAAGTTGGCGATTGCCAAATGAAAACAAACAACCATTCCCAAATTTGGTAATGCTACCACGTCAGGTCACAATAGCCGTTAGCAACCTCTGCCAAATCCCAAGTCCTTCATCCTTATCCACCTCATAAATGCCATGGAAACCACCGCCCATGACTCACGCCCCTTCATAGGTCCCCTTCCATCCATTATCATTAGTTAAGATAGGTTAGAAACATAGGTTAGATCATAAGGTAAGACATTAGTCTTACTTCCATAGTGCTAGGTGTAGCTAACCTTAGGAGCATTAAGCTTATAGTTTTAGGGCTAGGTTAGATTAGCAATAATTCAACCAATAGGTTATAGTTTAGGTTAAGGTTATTAACCTTAACGAATCCAGTCTAGGTCTCCCAAGTAGGACCGATCAGTATTAGAACCAAACAGGGTATAGTTTTCCTGTAATGGATTCTATCCGGCATTGCAAATTAAGCTTGCAGTATACACCAGAATTTCTTACCTGACTCAAGGTCTATGCCCTCCTGATATTACGATATCTGGAACCAAATTCATTTCAGGGATAATTTTAGCGAATAATATTCGTAATATGGCGAAAATTTCATTTTAGGAAAATTTGAAAAGGTGAATTATTCGGAGTGGGTCGGTGTCTGTTCTTTAAAATATAAAGTATATTTTTTTTGGGGGGTCGGCTTCACCTTCATTTGAAAACATCTCCTATAAAAACCTATGTGATTCGCCGGGTAGTATACCTCAAGTAGCTTACCAAATTACCAATACTGTGAAATTTGAACTCGCATAACCTTGAGCACCAGAGATTCATATTACTGTTATCCTGTGATTGTTGACGCGCGACAAATGCAGTGTTGACGCGTGACAAGGGCAATATTGACGCGCGACAAGAGCTGTATTGACGCATGACAAGAGTCAGCATCGACGCGTGGACAAGAGCTATATTGACGCCGACAAGAGAGCTATCTTGTGACGCGACTTGGGCTAAGAAGTGACGCGCGACAGAGGAAGGGTTGACGCGCGACAGAGGAAGGGTTGACGCGTGACAAAGGAAGTGTTGACGCGTGACTTGGGTAGTGTTGACACGCGACCTCAGACAGTTCACGCGCGACAAGACCTCAGAGACTGGACAGAGTCGCTTCTTGGTTCTTTTGCTGACGTAGGACTCTTTTCAGAATAATGGAAGGTGCCAGCTCAAAGAATACGAATAACCTAAAAGTAAGTAAGAAATCTCAGAAATCACTCTTCAAGTATTTTGGAAACTCTGCGGATACAGATAATGTAAATACCAATCATATAGATGCCACCAAAAGAATCGAATGACTTGTGTGGAAGGTATTATTGAGGTGGACATGCATTCCGCACGATCATCACGCAAACAAACAAATGAAACCTACGATAATATGCCGATCTTGAAGATATTGTTCTGTTAGGGTGCAACCGAGAAGTGCAACTAGATATCACATATACAAACACTCAGCAAAATGGAAGACAGAAATCAATATCAAACTCTGGTCCAAGAAAGAGGAAACCAGGTGAATGCGATATTGCTCAAAATTCTACTCAAAAAAGTAAAGCATTGAAAACGAACAAGAATATGTGGACCATTGGTAGGACATACAAGTTTGATTGGGCAGCTAAATTTCCATTTATTGAACCTGTACAATCATCTAATTTTGAAGAAATCCCATGTGAATGTACATGTACAATATGTACGTGGAAATTGGGAAAGCAACAAAAATGCAACTGAAGCTTGGACACAATAGAAAAACATTGTGGAAAACAATATTTAACTGTAACAGGGGCGGATGGCCAGAAAATCAAAACACATAGGTGGAAAACTGAAAAGGAGTGCATGCATATCGAGATCGCGACGGAATATATGAAGCAGAGAAGAAAAACACAGACATCTGTTGGAAAAGGGAGGAACAATCACATCGCATATTGGTAAGATGAAAGAAACAAATCTACATGCAAAATTCATACAATTCTCTACTCTTTTTCAAATACTTAAAAAAGGAAGGGCGATGTCAGATTTCCTTGATTTCAAAGTTTTGTATCAATTTAACGGAATGCTGAATGTACCTCAGTCTCATTGGTCTGAGAGTAGTGGATGGGAAATGGCAAAATTCCTCTCGATGATAGAGAAGGAAGATTTGAAAGAGAATGTAAAAAAAGCAAACTTTATCTCTCTTTCAATTGATGAAGTGACAACAGTCGACAACACCGCATGGGTATGTATCCACATATATACTTTAGAAAATCATATAAGGACTCCTCATCTGTTGGGTGTTATGAAAATGGTTGACAACTGCAATGCTGAAAACCTATATAAAATAGTTGTTTCTCATTTGAAAGATGTTGCTGGTATGACTGATTATGAAATTGCTACGAAGTTGGTATGCATTGGAGCAGATGGTGCATCTGTCATGCAGGGTCACCGAATAGGGCTGTGTGTTAGATTACAAACAACAGTGGCCCCATATATGCTACCAATTCACTGTATGGCTCACAGAATGAATTTAGCGTATAAAATGGTAAGCAACCACGAAAATGTTGCTAAATTAGAAGACCTCATAAGAGAACTTCATGCCTATATGTCAAGTAGCCCAAAGCGTTTTCTCAAGTTCCAAAAATTTGTAATTGGAATTACAGATGGAAAAAAACTTCTGAAGGATGTGGAGACTAGATGGATCTCTTTGTATGAACCAGCATGCAAAGTTCGTGAGGAGTATCCTTCATTGGTTGGTTTCATGCACAAATACCGTCATGAAGTTGATAGGGCAAGGGACCTGTTGTTCCGCTTAACTGATTTGGAGACATTGCTTACATTGGTTGGTATTCTTCCAATGTTAAAGGAGATCAATACACTGATGAAGCATGCATAGGGCAGATTGATCTATATTGTGGATTTTATACGGATGAGGAAAATGGTATGTCAAAGTCTTGATATATTGTACTGTTCCTAGGATAGTTTTGATGCACCTGTTTTTGAAAATTGGAGAGATTTATTAGATCTTAAAAATCCTAACACCTTTTTGAGATTTAATATCCACGATCACCTATGCATCTCTGTTAATGGGAGGGAAATACCAATGCACATTTTGCAAAGACGTCAAGATATTACAGGATCGGAACGAGAAGATGTTCCTGTGACACGTAATTTGTTTGAGTCTGTGATAGTTGAAACAAGAATAAAGCTTAAAAATTTTTCAGAAACCTTGTCATCAGAAATTAGGGAATGTTTCTGTAAAGATAAAATTCTGGAAGCCATGGGTGTGATGAATCCAAATTTTTGGAATACAGAAGGTGGCCATGCAGACTTTATCAGTAAGCATTTCCATAAATCAATGGGTACAATAATGGAACAATTTACAAAGACGTCAGAGCTCAAGGGTACGGAAATCAAAGGTATACTGAATGTCGATTTATTAAAGTTTCAGTCAACAAATTTTGCAACAACAATGAGGAACCAATATAAGAATTTAGATCAACCTTCTGAAAGTGGTGCTATTACAAGGCTGTGGCGAGGAATCTATCAAAGTTCTATCTTACAAGAAGATATCAGTGAGTATTTCAGACTATATGAGTTATGCCAGACAATGATTTTGGGGTCTGGGAGGATGAAAGAGTTTTCAGTGCATTGTCATTTATAAAATCAAAACTGAGAAACAGGTTGGATAAAAATCTGGAAAGTTGCATGAGGTGTTACGTTTCACGATACTCCCTCGAAACCTTTCCGTTTGACAGAGCAATTGCACACTGGAATTCCCTTTGCGAAAGAAGAGGTGTAAATAATACAGCTACAAGTACAAATATTCCCAACCTTGAGAGTGTAATTGGCTCTTCGTCACATTCTACAGAAGACAACATCGACTTTGATGAAGCTATTGATAATGGATTGTTTCAACTTTAAGTAGGTATCTTCTTTATCTATCTTTTATCTTTATCATTAAAGATGTTACAGGTCTATATACTAAAAATGTCAGGCAATTCACCCATCTATCTACTAATCCATTTCTCGTGTTGGATTTTTTTAAAACACAGATCTAGCTCATTACCAGTGGCAGTGATGATTTCAACTTTAAGCAGGTATCTTTTTCCCCTTAATCTTATTGTTTGTTACTATTCATTTTTTGACAGAGCAATTGCTCACTGGAATTCCCTTTGTGAAAAAAGAGGTGTAAATAATACAGCTACAAGTACAAATATTCCCAACCTTGAGAGTGTAATTGGCTCTTCGTCACATTCTACAGAAGACAACATCAACTTTGATGAAGCTATTGATAATGGATTGTTTCAACTTTAAGTAGGTATCTTCTTTATCTATCTTTTATCTTTATCATTAAAGATGTTACAGGTCTATATACTAAAAATGTCAGGCAATTCACCGATCTATCTACTAATCCATTTCTCGTGTTGGATTTTTTTAAAACAAAGATCTATCTCATTACCAGTGGCAGTTATGATTTCAACTTTAAGCAGGTATCTTTTTCCCCTTAATCTTATTGTTTGTTACTATTCATTTTTTCAGCTCTGGTTATAATTAAAGATGTTACAGGTGTATGTATTTACATTTAGTTAAATACAAAATTTTTATTTTTTGAAAACGTGGGTTGACATCCGTCCGAGGAAGATTTGTTACTTCTCGGGACTGACAATGTCAGGCAACTCACCCATCTATCTACTAATCCATTTTTTGTGTTGAATTTTATTAAGACAAAGATCTAGCACATTACCGGTGATGATTTCAATTTTAAATAGGTATCTTCTTCAACATCATCTTATTGTTTGTTACTTTACATTTTTTCAGCTCTTGTTATCATTTATTTAAAGATATTGTTGGTCTATATATTTAAATATGTTGCTTTGAGACTTCTCAGATCGACAATGTCGGAAACTCACCCTCTGTCTACAATGTCGGGTAAAACAAAGATCTAAAGACGTTACCCTTGATGATTTCACAAAGAATCTTATACGCAAGAGGTAAGCTAAACCCTATCATATTTTCAATTATGTTTAATTTCTTACCGGTGATGATTCTTTCTTGATTTCTTAGAATTATATTTAATTTATTATATATTAACTATTAAACAATACATTATACTATTATAAATATAAGTCCCGACACTCTTCCTAAAATTCCCCGCTTTGTCATAGATCCATCACTTCTTGATTTCTCCATGAAGTTATTAAAACTCAATTCTAATGCTATCTTCCGATCCTATAGTCACCCACCCAAATCTACACTAATCACAACTATTTAAATTAACTTGACAGAGTCTTTATCTAATTAAAATCCTTTCTAGTAATAAAATTGACTCCACATAAACTATCCCGCAAATGTAGTGTGCCTTCTTCAAGGCTATACATAAATACTTACACACACGATTTACTATGATCTAGTTTCACTGAACCTTCAATATTTTCTTATACACTCAAAATTATTCCAACTTATAGCCTCCCAGTTCTAATCCACAATTATTCTTCACCCTTATCAAATATTAAAAAATGATCCAGTTCATCAACCTAGGAACTTGATCTATACAGACTAATCTTCATGATAAAAACCTTATATGTTTTACATTAAACTTCAAAGTTCTATATCGAGCTTGACCTATCTTTTAATCACATGGTTATTCCAACTTTGGTTAATCTAGCCTCCATAGCCTCCATAATCTACTCTACACAAAACAATATCCATGATAACAAAACCATATCTTTTAAACCAATTTCCCAAGCTCTAATTCTTATGGCCTGGAATTTAACTATTTCATAATTGGCTAATCTAGCCTCTACATCAATGATTGTTTCCAGCAAAACGTTATTTTCTGACAAATGGTCTTGACTATTTTGGATGTCAAACAACCTCTCTAGTGAAAGATTATGCACTAATATAGAGGTGAATCTCTTTAAAATAGAATTTTCCTACACCATAAGTCTATTAAGGAGAAATCCTAAATAGTAAAGATCTGTTTCAAATCTTAGTTGCTATTTTTTCCCAAAGACATAATTTTCAAGATAATTAAAGTCCCACAAGATATTTAGGCACTAAATTTTACATTATACACATTAAATTGATCATCGTCTTTCATCATCATCTATCATTGATTATCAATTGTCATCATTGATCATCTATGTCCACATACAATTCATGACAATGCAAGTAAACAAGAAACATACATATAATTCATGATAGTCACCATCTAATCACCATATAATTAAATTCAAATAGCATAGTACATACTCAATAGTAGAAGTTTTCAAATTCAATATTTAAAGTTTAGTCAATAATAAAAGTTTCTAATTTTGAAAACCGTCTTTTTCTTTAGAAAATTCTGCTCTACTCTCTTCCCCAACGGCTTCTTCCACTGGGCCGTACCTCTTTCCCCAACACCAGAAATAACCCTTGAACTTATAAGATCTTTTGCAGCACTGTCCAGATTTTTTATAATTCTTTCTTCTTGATTTGTTGCATCTCCATGCGACAGCAAATTTGGATCAGCAACTGCTTTGGCTTTGAACAAGATGTCAGGGTCGAGACCATGCTCTTTAATTATCCGCTTTAGTGTATTGTTTTGTTTGTTAACCAAAACAATATTTTGCTTCAAATTTTTTGCTGCGGATAAGCTGTTCTTTGCTGTTTCCAAGTGAACTTGCAAAACCTTCGCCTGACTCTTCAAATTTTCATATTTCAACTGCACAAAAAGAGTAACGTCAATTCAAAATATTAATGTAAACTCAAAATTTCAAATTAACAAAAATGATTATTTGAATGTAATAGTACTTACAACCGCTCTATCTCTTTCGGCATTTGCGATTGATACCAAATCCTTGTCCTTTGACCATTTGTTAAAATATGCCTGGGCCTCGGCACTAATATTTTCCAATTTTTTTAGTGCCTTATCTAAAATGCCATCTTTATAGTCGTTGTTAAACGTGACAGTCCCACATCTTACTTGGGTAAGTAAGGAATCCATCTTCGCAGGTTGATTCTGGACTACAGCGTATAAACTATCCCGTTGCCAATAATTTTCATAATGACTAATAATCTCATTGATAAGAACTTTAGCCCTTCTCTCCCATTCTATAAGCTGTTGGATTTGAGGAATAATAAACTCACTGACATGGGATTGACAATCATTACCAATTAAGTTCTCCAAAGGAAAAGGTGGAAACTCTTCACTATCTGAATCTGATGCAGACGATCTTGCTGGAGAAGTGTGGGGGCTTTCACCAAGATCAACTGCTCCTTGTTTCTGTCTTTGGGTGGGCTGATCCTATTTTTGAAAAAATAAATCAAGATTTAGATAAATAAATTTAAATCAGAATGTAATTAAAAATTGTAAAGCATATTAAAATTGAAATTTGAAGTATACCTGCTGGCCTTGAATCATCTCGCGGGTATCGAAAAAACCAGTTGGGTCATTGCTATCAATGCCCAAATAATCTTCATCTAAATTTATATTGTTCAAAACAGATATGCCCGTTGCACTGGGCAAGCCACCAAGTGATAGAGTTGGAATTCGAAACGAGGAGTCAAGGTTTAGTGTCCCACTAGGGGCCGGAGCAAAACTCATGCGTTTACCAATGGTCTTTTTCACTGTTCCTCTGGTTGGCATTTTAAAAATTAATGGTTGAGTGGGTGTCGGTGCCGTGGTTTGATCATGACTGACATGTGCTGAAAAGTACAAGAAAAAATGAAAAATATTAAAACAATTCATAAAGTCAAAACTACGAAATTAAACGTTCTATAGAAAAGTTGTACCTTGTTGTCGAGGGGTTGTTTTTTTTAGTGCTACGGGTGGCCTTGTAGGAGTTGTACTCAGTGGTTATTCAGAAGATATCAATGCATGCGACTGTATGGAGTGAGTTGGGGAAGAAGGTTCCATAGTCCCTGCAATTCATCAATATTAAATGTTGTCAATTCATTTGGTTAAAATTTAAATTGAAAAATAAATCTGCAACTTTGGAATTTGTAAATAATATATGAGAATGTATTACTTCTCTGGCATTTAACGAGTTCAAACTGTTGAGGGTTTGGAGAGGAGTGAGCTTCCATTTCAGATTGGGAGTCCCCCGAAGCCTCCGCGTGTAGTTGGCCTCTTCCTCTCGACATCTTTTTTTTTTTGGGAATGGCTTCAAGATATCTTCTCTGCAAAACATTAAAATTTAAGTTTTAATAACTGTGCACTGTAATGAAGAAAATTGTAATACAATTACAAACTAAATAGTTTATACCTGTTGTTCTGCAAATGGAATTGAGAATTTCTTCAAAGCCTCATCAGAGCAAGTAGGAATTTCTTTAGCTTTTAAATTTAAAAGTGCCTCATAGTAGAAGCCGAGGAGATAGTTTGTTGAATAAATGAAAGGTTTATCTGAGATTTTTGAATTTGATATGTCAGTTCTTATTTTTTTGGATAGAAATGTGCACCAATCAAATTTTCGTTTTGAGATAGTGGCACAAATGTATGCAATGGCCCAATTTGGTATATCTGTTTGGCGACCCCGCAAAACAATTCTGGCTTGAAAAAACGCAATAAGTGCAGCAAGAAAGTGGTGTGCAATTGATTGTGTATCTACACCATGCCTGGATTTATTGACATGGGCTGCAAATGCGAAACAGTGAAAATTACTATAAATTTATAACAGAAAATTGTATCAGAATAAAAAACAGATTAAAAAATATGAATTAAAATGAATTATACTTACAATCAACATGGAAACCGTACGTTGATTCGAGAAATTTCTTGTCATCTTCCACGAGTGTTGCCTTGGTTGTCACAGTTGGTACATTTCTGATAGGAAGGCCCGTAAACCGATGTATGTCATTTGCTTCAATAGTGAATTGGAACATTTGGCCATCGTTCAGAGTAACATAAAATATACCGTCCTCGGAATTGTAGGATGACAGAAGGTAATTCAAAAGATCCGGATCTGTTTCGAAATGGGGCATATTAACGAGCCCTGTAAATTCACACTCTTCCATTATAGCTTGATATTCTGAAGACATCTTTAAAGCCGTATGGATGTGAGGGCATAAGGGATTCCTGTAGGTTATCTTGGAAATCGATTGAGTTGGATTCTCTTCATTTTCTTGCTGAACTTGCAATTGGGAAGCATGTGAAGTCGACATTATAGCTGTAATTGCGTCTTTGTCAAAGATTTAGACCTGTAAAAATTCAAGAACGGGAAAACAAAAACGAGAAAATGAGCGGCACAAGGGTATTTATAACCTAAATAGGGCATCACTGTCCCCTATTGACGTGCGTCATTTGCTTCTAATGACGCGCGTCAATAGAAGGCAGTGTCGCACGTCAATAGAAGGCTGTGTCATGCGTCATGTGTTTACAGTGTCACGCGTCATTTGATTACAGTGTCATGCGTCAATACAAGACAGTGTTGCGCGTCATTTGTTTATAGTGTCGCGTCAATACAAGACAGTGTCGTGCGTCATTTGTTTACAGTGTCGCGCATCAATAAATGACAATGTCGCACGTCATTTGATGACTGTGTCACGCATCAATAGGAGCAAGTGACGCGCGTCAGTAGGAGAAAATGATGCACGTCATCAGGGGCCAGTGATGTGCGACAGTAGGAGACAATGTCGCGCGTTATTACGAGCCAGTGTCGTGCATCATTATGAGCTAGTGTCGCGCCAATGTCGCACGTCATTATGACCTAGTGTCACTAGAGTGTCGCGTGTCATTACGAGCTATTGTCGCGCCAGTGACGTGTGTCATTACGGACTAGTGTTGTCACACGTCACTGATGGAGCCTTGAAAAACCAGGTGAAAATTTTGTTTTTGAATACTGTCAAATTCACCTTTCGCTGAAACTAGTTACGGGGATATTCGCTAGGTATTTTCCACCTTCAATTTTATAGGGGTGTCTTAAAATGAACCCTAATTCATTTAACACGTTCATCCCGAGTTAAACTCTGGATTGCTCATTTAACTCATTCGGACCTTACTGCAACTTTCGTAAGGTCAATAATTTTTGTTCATCCCGAATAAACTTAAAACATCTCTTGGATCAATGCAACTGATCCAAGGCTGAGTCATAAGGATGGATAAATCCACAATTCATCCCGAAATCAAATTGAACTCAGGTACTAAAAAATGAAAGAAATAAAAGAGTCCAAGCATATTCTGACTCAGTCAAAGATCTTCAAGAGCAAAGAAGATACAATCCATATCAAGCATGACTTCACAATCAAGGAAACACATCCTTATACCGAAGAAATCATATATCAACACTTGAATACTCAGGAGGAAGTAACAATAATTCAGGGTGTTACATCTAATGTATGTATCTTATCCATCATTAACTTGATAAAGTCATTGTTAGGTTGTGAAGATTGGGTACCCCCCAAACGAAAGGAGGTTATTGTTGGACATATGAAGAATACGACATTCCAGAGTATGGTGGTGTTGAATAAGGAGGTGGGAATTGAGAGACAAACATCGAGGGTATATACCCAGATTGAATGACCGATGAAACAAGAGGTGGCTGGTAGTAGGTATGTGAGGGTGGGACACTTGTAGTGACCCTGGTAGAGATGGGAGGTAGAGATTGGGGAATAGAAAGGACAATGTTTTGAAATGGGGTAGAGGTTACCGACACCAAGGGTGGTAGCATTGTGACTGGTATATATGAGACAACAGGTGCGGATGATGCTATGTTTTGGGTGGTGGATGAAGGTATGGTGGAGACTGCGGGTGTAATAGAGGTGGCGGATGTGGCGGTCAAAGCTGGTGTGGGACCTAGTTATCACACAACTGGGGATAAAACAAGTGAGTTCACCATGGTAGGAGGTGGATCCAAGGCGAAGCAATCATTAGGGATGGAGATAAGGATACGGGCATGCCATAGATCAATTGACCCGAGGCATCTTGAGTGGAGGCATGGGTGAGGTAGTGGCTCAAAGTAGCGGGATTCTGATCCAGGAGTTGTGCAAACTCTGTGTCACCCGTAGGAATGGTGATAGGTTAATTGGATCCATGGATGATGAGATGGAAGGTGGTGAAGGACTAGGTGATGAAGGGCTAGGTGGGAGTGGTAGTTGACTAGCGTCGAATACGAGGGTGCTCGCCTAACTACAGTTGGCACCATGCAGTAGGAACTAATGTGGTGAGACCGTATTATGTCCGAATGGTACGAACACGATAGAAGTAGGAAAATAGTCAATGGTAAGTGAATTAGGTTGGCTGGTGAGCTGTAAAACAACACAGGGTGACCGACACTAGTTCGGGTAAACTAATGCCGGTTAGGCTTAACCGGTGTTGGTTACTGTGAAAACCAATAGTCTATTAAATGATGGTCCCAGACGACAATTTTCACACAAGATGAGACATAAGGTGACTGTGATTGAAGTAATGACAATATGAAAGGTGATAGGAGCCTTTTACAACTTAGAAAGTGAAATAGGTGTCTTTTGGATAGGTATCCAAGAAGACTTCAGACCGACATTGGTTGGGTTAAACTGATGCCGGTTAAAGATAACCGTAGCCAGTTACTGTGAAATTGAAACAAAGAATAAGAAAAATGGTTGTGATTTAAAAATCTGGTGTTGAATCAAACCCAGAAGTCTAAGAATGATGTAGATGTGGTCCAAGCACACTCAGACAAAGTCAGAATACACCAACTATGATCAAGAGTGTGTAAGGAAAGACAAAAAAATAATGATCGAGAGCTCTCATCTCAAAACACAAATCAAGCAGAACACTAAGAAAGAACATTCCTAGAGTGCCTATTCTATTACGTTTGTTCAACTTATGCTATTTGTATGGACTAACTGTTATGAACAGAACAATATAATTTCTTGGTGAGGAAGGCTTCCTACGAAGAAATAATTCTAAAGGGTGAGGTTTCAGGAATGTTATAGCGGGGTAGGCTTCTCTTTGAAATATGACTTGACAAAAGCAAGCAAGCTTGGGTGCCCATCAGATGCCGTTATCGTGTGATCACCACTTTGTCTTGTTATGGTGTGATCACCTAAAAAATTTTCAGTAGGATGTTGTTTAAGAATGTATGTAGTTTGAATTTTTGTGTGGTTTGGTAAGACTCAAGAGAAAGAGAAAAGGATAGAAGTGCTTTTTATGATTTGTTTGTCAACCATCAGCTGGTCATGACTTCTAGCATATAGGTTGCCCTTAATTAATGTGAGCTAATGAGCTAAATCAGAATGCAGTGCACTTGTTTTAAACCCAAATTGAAAGTATGATATTCAATGACAAAAATAGATGAACAGGAAGAGGGATGCTCTTTCACTAAAATGTAGAAAACAATAATAAGAAGGTTCTTTTTAAATACACCAAAAGAAATGTGTCTTTCGGAGCAAGTAGAAAGAAGAGAATGTTACCAAGGAGAAAGTTTTAATGTGAATGCTACTAGAAGGGAAAAACACACACAATTTTTCACCTAGGAATGAAGAAAGATGCAAGGAACCCCGAATGGGTCCCACCGGGCATGCCAAAATGTTTCATATGATTTCTTATTTTTGAAAATTACTTGACGAAACAGATAAGGTAAAGGGTGGTAAGAGGAATACCTGTTTTAGGATGGTTGATGGTTGCATGCGCAAGTATCGAATTCCAAATCAAAGTGATTGTGAGACCTTCCTTTTGGCTAGAAGGAACTACCTATCTAAGAACCAAAACAAGACCACAAAAGAGAGTTAAATCATATATGCAGTGGACTGCCTAGCATATGCTAGATCCCTAAAGTGCGATACTTCCTCGATGGTCACAATCCACCGTTTTAAACAATTTAATGCTGAAATAAAGTAAATATTGTCCTCTTCAGTAGTTTAATATGATTTAGGAATCTCATACAAAATGTAATAGGCTAGATCTAATCTAACAGGCTAGGCTAGAAGGAGATCCAGAGGTCAAGTAGGTTGGTTGTAGGTGAATCTAAGCTAACAAGCTAGGTTAGATACAAATCTAAAGGTCAAATAGGTGTTCGGTAGGTATATGTCAAAAACATGTTGTAATTCGCGGTGATCAAGTGACATAGAGACCGACCATAGTTTTATAAAACTGATGATGGTTTTACTATAACCGGCGATGGTTAGAGATGACCGACGATGGTTAAGTCGGGGCTGGTGGAATCACACAGTCCAAGTTTTTAGAGTTTTGGGGCAAAAGTGGAGTGGATAGAAGACAGGGGATTGATCATAGAGGGGGTGTAGATATGTTGTGAAGGTCTGAGACTACTGAGGAGATCAAAATGGGAAATTGGGCCAAGTATTAAGATGATTGGGTATGGAAGGTGGCTACAACTGGAGAGAGGGAATGGACAGAGAGTAAAAAACTAGGTTCCTTTACCACAAAGACTACAACTAATGATAAGAAAATGAAATAGATGGAAGGAGGATACTTACTCTTCTGTGAGGTATAGGTCTGAAGAATAATGAATAAGTTGTTGCATTGGAGGATGTTGGGAAGAAAGTTTCACTATTGTGCTAGTGTATTTGGTTGCCTTTGTTGATCACCAATCAATCTACGTTCTGCTATCACGTCTAAAGAGATCGAACTCGAGATCATAATTTTTCCAACAACCACCAACCAATCGGTATGAAAAAAACTTTAAATGGGTCTAAATAGGCCATTTTTTCCATTTCGGTATAACCGGCATTGGTTTAGGGTGAACTGGCGTTAGTTTAGGGTGAACCGACATCGGTTTGGGTGAGATATCTCGGGTTTTTCAAAAGTTTCCTAGGAATTTGTTCAGCCATTTGATAAGGGTCTCCTATTTTCCTTAGTGCGAAAAATGACCTCGGAGGTTTTTAAATGTGAGGTGATTAGATGGGTCTAATGTTAGGTTTTATTTAGGCCATTGGTTTAGGGTTTAGGTTAATGGGTCAAATGATGGGGGTGGTTAGGTGAGGTGCATTTAATAAAGGAAATTTTATTAAATAGGTGTGTGAGGGTAGTGAATTAATTTAATATAAATAATTAAATTAATGTGTGTGTGGGTAAAAGGTCATTAACTTAATTAAAATAATTAAATTAATATGTATGGAGATAAATGGCATTAATTTAATTAAAGTAATTAAATTAAAATGTGTGGGGTGCATGAGGTAGGTGATAAGGTGTTGAGGATGAGGAAGTGATTATAGGGCTGCGTTAGGGGACCAAGGTGATTACGACACAATTTCGGTGTCTACAGGTAGCACATAATGCTTAGGTTCCACATCCTTTGAGTGAACCTTAACTCCTTCCCATAACGTTTGCCTCCAAAGATCCATCAAACTTGCAACCTCACGTTCCTAGCAATCTCCCTTTCATGCTCTTCGCCATACTTGAGTTTTCTTTCTTCCCTCTATTTTTCTATCGGAATGTCTTCCATATTCCTCCACCCTAAATTCCTCACCCAAAGACTCGAGAGAATCTTATCCAGCCATGGGAAATGCCTCTAAACTTAGGGTAATGACCAAGATCTTCATATCATAAGGAATAACACACAAAAATGATCCTCTAGGTTCCCTCAAAACTTGAATTCAACAAATTCTAGGAAATAATATGTAAAAATGGCATATTCTAGAGTATAACTAGTTAGCACTCCTTTCCACCAATGATTAACAAAGCGGGTCCAAGTCAGATCTGCATCTTGCAACCTCTGGTAATCATCTTGGGTCCATATGCATAATCTATAGTACCATCTCGATCTGGATGCATATGCTGAAATCCATTCATATAGTTCTACTAGAAAATAGAAGAAGAATGTCTCGTATAAGTCATGGTACAAGTTCTCTACTACCCATATATGTGCATTGAGCAAAATCATCCTTCGTACTCTTGAACCATGCTTCAAAAATTTACAAGGTTAGATGTTTTGTCATCACGTATCACAAGGACCAAGATGTATGCCATTTCTCACAACTTCAAAAAGAGGTCCTGAAACGGAACCAAGATGTAGTCATTTTTGTACTCTTAGAACAATAGTTTAATCCCATGTGTGCTTTGGCCTATCACCCAACGGGCACTTTGGGTGCTCACCCAAGGCATGCATGGCCACCGAGCCTCTCTTTTATGTGAGTCTTATGAGAATACATCATCTATGACAAATACTTAAGTGTAAAATAATGGAAAAGAACCATGCATTCATTCAAAGAACTTAGGATGAGTTTTCATATCGATGCATCCATAAAAGAGAAGTATCTAACAAAACACATAAATGATCCACAACACAAAGGAAATGCACTAGGATTTATGCTCATGAATACATATATCTTGTAGAACATAACCTTATATTCATATTAATGAGTTCAATAACCACATTACATTCATTGAGGCCATAACAGACTAATATAATAATGTAGAGAAAGGTCGTGCATCAGAAACTAAACTTCATCCTTCATATTATAAGGATAAATACAGACCCATCCCTCTAAACATGCCATCACTCCTATATTAGAATCCTAACCCATAAAATCCTCCATTATATTTCTACAAGGCTTCACCTCTCTTCCACCACCTCTTTCGCACATTCTTCTATTATCCGTGCATCTCTATATATTTTTTTGCCTTCACCACCATGGATTTTGAGGTAACAAATCAGTTGTCAAGTGTCCAAGTGGTTCTCGAATGGAGCATGTTTCCTTTGATTCAAGCTCTCCACTCTTTGTAATGATATCTTTTTGGATCCTTCCATCACATGCATGGAATATTCCATTCTTGATCCTACAGCTGCCAGGCTGGCACCTTATCCACTCTGCATGCTAGATGGGTCATGCTTTCCTCGTGTGCTACCTCTGGAAATCCAAATATGGCCAAGTCCCAAAAACACATCTTGTCTTACGTGTGTGTGTCGTGTGTTCTACTAAAACCTGGTAGAACCTTGTCATGCGTGCCTTCAAATCATGCACCCTTCTTTAATTATGTCCCGCGTGCCCATTGGTTATTTTGTACTTAACCAAATATTTAACTTAGAATTTTCAAATTTCTTCATTTTCACAGTAATTGGCATTGGTTACCTTCCTACTGGCATTAGTTCAACAACTGATATCGGTCCTCTCATCCAACTAAAATAGGTTCATTGAACGGTATTGCTCTCGGTCTTTTTGAATTTATATAAAAAAAGCCAACCTATTTTCACCTACCAATTTTTTTCAAAATCTTTTTTTGAATTTTTGTCACTTTCACAGAACTTAGAATACCTATTTTCCACCTTTCACATGGTTTGGACTCACCAAAAGGCAAGATCTCTTAATTTTCATGTGAGTTGTATACTGTTACCTACTACCCCCTCGATAACCTTCTATTTCTTCACCAATGAACCCAAATCCACTTGTGATTATACTCGAGGGTGATGAGGAATACACTCGATTCCTTGATCACAACACCAAGGCCTTGTAACACTACCTCGCCAATTCTTATACTCATGACTCATCGGGTTAGCCTCTTTATGGAATGCCTACTTCCATGCCCCCCATTTCTACCACCTCTACCATATCGACAAATGCTAATGTAGCTACCCAAACTACTCTAGCATTAACCAACCCCATCTCACAACCGACCATTTCACAAGTGACCTCTACACCTTCAACATGTGTCATCTCCTCAACATCTGTTATCCCTCTCGACATCTTCGGTACCTACATCCATTGTCCCTATTGTTTCATTGTCAATATATTATGTACCCATTCCTACGTAGCCACTAGTTGTGTCGACGTATTATACCCCCTTTCAAAATTTGGTCCTTTCTATACCCCAAAATCTTCCACCTATTACCATGAGGATCTTTACACAAGTTCCTCCCACCTACACCTTACCTTAGACACAACCTATCACCTCCACTTCATATTCAAGGTATTTTCCCTCCTCTTCTACCACTACCTATATGCCTACATCTCAATTCACTTACTCAACACCACCACATACTGGCGTGCCTTCCATGACCTACTTATCTTATCCACCCCCATATACCTCAGGGGGAATTCCTTAATCAAATCCCATTATAGATCTCATTAATATGATGATGGAAAAATTTAGACAATCAAGTCCTCCATTTCTAGATCTCGTAACGTCCTAACATATGATGATATTTGTAATGAACCCATCCACCCTTCCATACCTATTCATCCTTATCCCGCAATGGGAGTTGCCCAAATTTAAGTATTTTAATAGTAAGGAGGATCCCCAACATAAATTTCATTCCTTTAAACATGCTTATTATTTGATCATGCATGGTGACTCCTTACTCTTTAGAACATTTCCCATGTCATTGTCAGGACCCACCCTATATTGGTATAGTTTTTACCTAGGCACTCATTCTTTCCATTCAACTAATTGGACCAGACCTTCTTTTATCACTTCTCAATCAATATCTCTAAGAAGGTATCTATGATATATCTGTACTCTATTCACCAATATGATGACGAGCCTATCATTGATTTTGTCACATGTTGGTAGGGCCTAATCAATCATATCTCCTTCTCTCTCTACCGAAATATGAACTCATAGAATTTTTACCAAGGTGTGTGCCGGACACATTTCCCAAATCTTCAAGTTTAAATGTTTCGTATGTTTGAATAGGCCTTTACCATGGTTATAAAGCTTGAGATCCATGCTCTTAAGGAATAGAAACTTAAATTGCGTAACAAGAACATTGCCTTCAAATCCAATGACTCTTCTTCCAAACCATCTAACAACCATTCCAAACCCAAAGGATCTTCCAACATAGTGATTCTGAAGGCTGGCCCCTCTCATCCATCTAATCAACCCAAACCTCCTTCCAATATCTCACCTATTCAAAAATTTCAATTCAGATATAAACATAGGAGTCACACTCCCATTGGAGAGCCCTATACTTCTATGATAGAAAAACTATTAAAAGCATGAACCATCACTCGCCTACTATCAAACCACATACTAGTTTTGATCCTCCTTGCCCCACACTAGCCTAGTGTAAAGAGAATGGTTTTTGTAATTACCACTACATGAGAGGCCATAGTGACAGAAATTGCAAAAATTTCAAAAAAATTGTCTAAGGAATGTTAGATAGTATAAATCTTGTCCTCAAAAATCCTAACGCACATGCCAATGTAAACTTGTATGTCTTTAGAAAATTGTTTCCTAGATATGCCCCTTCATTAAATCATGCTAGTGAGACATATAAATATGAAACCAATGTCCATGTATTTCATGCAATCTTAAATCTAGCATCTGATCCTTCTATCAAGCATCCTCCTTTAGCATCCATTGAGGAAATTATCACGTGGAATCCAAAATCATAGAGGATCCTACCTTACCAATTCCTTTACTCACGGAGAGGAACTAACCTCACCTATTCGTGTATCCATAAGGATCCCTCGTTATCAACCTCTCTACCCATAAAAGGAACCTACATCACCCACCTTTCCTTCTCCTCAACCCATAGAGGAGCTAACCTTGTCTACTTCATCCACTTTGCCTCCACCTCTACCCATAGAGGAGTCAATATTACCTACCCACTCTATTTTTGATACCTCACCAAAGGACCTCACAAATCCCATTGTTCTTCTTAACTCGCTCTTACCTACCAAATCTAAGGCCAAGACCTTCCTTGTCTCACAAACCTCAGAGCTCATCATGGGGATTAGCACTAGTGCATCGTCCTCTTCATCTAAACCAAAAACATTCTCTCATTTGGTTGATCGCATGGAGTATGTCGATTACTCTACCCTCCAGGGGAACCTCCAACTCCCAGTTTCCACCCAAATGTAGATGTTGTCTCCGGATACCTCGACCATTTACCCCAAGGTATTCAAAGCACCTATGACTATTACACCTGAGCCTATGGTTCTAGCTCCTTCTTCATCAACACCCCTTTCACTCAAGCCCTTGTCTACACCAAAACCTAACACCACCTTAGGGATCTTACCAGTATCAATTCTATCACATCCCGTTGTGAAGCTAGACTTATCAACTTCATCCCCACCCATCAAAAAAATATTCCAACACCTAAGAGGAAGACCCAACCTTTTAGGGCTCACACCCCAGTATCTCCCATGCCTTCTTACTCGCCTTCACCTTTTCCATCGATTTTAGGCCCACATCCTTCAACCTTGGTTAACCTACCTCTTCGCCAAGGAAAACCTAAAGTGCAAAAACCTACACCCTCACCTTTACCTTCCCTTCTACCTACACCTTCTTCATCACCCTCAACCTCACTCTTGCCAACACCCCCACTTTCACCTTGGCTTACTCAAATGCCTACACCTTCTAAGTCTCCTCTCGTCCTATTGTGTTGTTCCTATAACTTTACCCAAGAAGGCACAACCTACACCCAAACCTTCACTACCTACCAAAAAGGTAGTTAAACCCAAACCCTCACTACCTACCAAAAAGGTAGTTACACCAACATGATCACTTGCCTCACCCTCTTCATGAAGGTCACCCACACCTTTACCCAAAGAAACCCTGACTTCTCACTGTGATCCTTTGGCGAGATCTTATGCTAACATCCTCACTCGATTGTTAGAGAAATATTCCATATCTCTTTTGCCCCTCAAACCTTACAACCCTCTCAAACCTAAACTAGTAGGGTTTGACGATATGAAAATTTGTGCCTATCATCACTCGCCAAGGCATGATGTCGAGAGTTGTAAGGCCCTTAAAAACATTCTCCTTTAGCTTTGTTATTATGATGGTCTCTTTTAACAAGATGATGTGTTAGATGAGGATTCTAATCTTTCTTCACCCATTGTAACAAAACCCTCTTTTCCTATTCATGTCTTTGAAATCATCATGGTGTGTGTAGCCACTCGGTCACAACACATGAAATACAAGGGAAAAGAGAAATTTGGTAACCCTTATAGTTCAATTTCACCCACTATTTCACTTTCACCTCCCCCCTAGATAACCATCCTTGGGACAGAACCACCTACTTCATTTGGGTTTACCCATCATTCAATGATCAAACAGCTTCACCAATCCCCATTGAATATGTCTTTATTCGACTTGATTTAGACCTCTGATTCTCATCATCAAGCCCTCATTGAGGTCCTACAATCCATCGAGGTACCACCCAATGACACTTCACCTATCACTACCCTCATTTCTCCTCATCATATTACTTCCATCAATTTCTCTAAATAAGATATTTCCCCTTCACACCTTGATGATCCAAATCCAACTCTTTTCATCTCTACCTACATCAATGATATTCATATTAAATGCATCATGATTGATGGGGGCACTAACATCAATATCATCTCCTCTCATGCCTACAAACAAATGGGCATACCCACTAATTGCATGTCTAAAAACCTTGTCATGCTTCGATCCTTTAATGATGCCATGACCACTACCCTCGACACCTTTTCCTCCACATCCACATGGGTCCCCGAACCATTCCCGAACTCTTCTATATTATCAAAGGACAGCTTCTAGTAAAACATGTTTTTATATCATCCCTAGATTCACGCCATGGCTTTTGTACCTTCCACCCTTCACCATTTCCTCAAATTTGAATATGAAGGGGAAACCTACACCATTCAGTAGATCCTTCCCCCTTCAAAACCTGCAATATGCTTTACCATCCAAATGATGTCTTAATCCCAATTAAGGCACCTACCACATCTACCACTTCCACCACTTCACCTTCCTCATCTAGCCCACCTATCGAAACTCATATAATGTCGTCTATTGATGCCCCATTTTCTCAAGCTTCAGATAGCTCATCAATACCGATTACCTAAGTATCAACCAAAAACCCCTAGGTAGGCATTTTTAACTCCTTTCACTTAGAGAATACCACCTCCTTAGCATTGGTGCATTCCTTACTCCTTAGGAGTATGGAAAACTACGGATAATATTGGCTAGATAATGGTGTTAAACATAAGCTGAATTTGGTTCTTATATGGTTAATCTTATTATTGTGATTGTTTAGTTCACAATTCTCTAATATCTATATCAAGATTATGGACTATGGAATGTTTATGTTTAATTATGTATCTGAATATATTTTATCACCATCACACTAACATCTTGCATAAGTAACTCTAAAGAGAGGCCTGGTACCTTTGCATGCTTTGAGTGAGCACTCAGCTCAAGCTTGGTGATGTTTCAAAGATGCTTGGGTTATTCACCGTTTGTAGATTCTAGGTTGCATCATTGGTTACTTCCGGATCTCTTTTTCAGTTGTTTTCAAGATGTTTCATGATGAAGATGTACCAGTTTACCCTAGCAAGTATTGAGGAGTGGCTAATAGACCTGGAAGAAGAGTACACTTGGAGATTCAACACTAGATCTGAGTTTGATGCACGTGCATGGGTAGAGTAGAATTTGTATGATTTTTGTATGAGAGATTCTTTGTTATGTTTCCAATAGATTTGTATGATTAGTTGGTTGCTTATGCATTTAAATTGAATTAGAGGTATCACACACTTGTCTGAGACACGGGAAGAAGTTCGGGCCCTCCAAGATGTTGATCGATTTGGACACGTGCTCTCGAACACTTGGTTCCATGGTGTTCTGAATAGCTATATTTTAGAGTACTCAATTTATACTTACTCTTTCCCAGAGGTAGCTAAGTTCCATTTTTTTGTTATCCCAGGGGAACCTATCTGCAAGGCATTCCACTGGCAATCAAAATCTTGATGGTAACCCTAAAATTTGAATAAAATTCGATGGCCAACTAAACCTTACCATGTGTGGGCGTGAGAGTAGGTTTTTTGAAGGATGGCGGACCTAGCGATAGAGAGGAAAAGAGAAGAAAGGTGGCTTAAGTAAAATGAAGCACGTGAGAGGGAGATAGATAAGCAATGTGATATTGCAAAATGGATGGCGTTAAGGAGAGAGATGGCTCATGAAGGATTTAGAGCTCATGTAGAAGGTGTAGAGTTAGAGCATCTAGAACTCCCCATTTGGGAAAGCATGATAGGGAACCCTCCTTAGCCTCATATGGGAGCGCACTAGCGAGAGACGACATGGGCAAATGGGCATGCATCTAAATCTACCTGACAAACTAGACCCCGTGCTTGGTTTTGTGATATCTAGTACAACCAAAGATTCAAAGAAGCTAGTTTAGGGAGTAGTAGAAAAGGAGTAAATAAAGTAGAAAGTGTGTTTATAGAAGGGTAAATGTCTACTTTGTTATTTAGAGGTACCTTTTCAGGTGCATCATCGGCACAAAATTCAAGCGCATAGAATTTTGGACTCACTTCAAGGATTAGTACCACCTTGTAGACTATAGGAGTTCAATTTAGTACCACTATTGGGACACAGGGAAGTACATCCACTGGTCCAATTTTGGCTCTAGGTGGAGGATCAGGGGTCATAGGTGGCTCTAGTTACGGTGGATTTGATGGGTATAGAGGTAGAGGTGACATAGGAGTTTCTAGATCAGGTGGACATGGTATTCACCGACCCTAGAATATTTACATAGAGATGTCACTTCATCTTATAAAGTAATCAAGGATGTTGTTGAGCATTTGCACATGTGTGAGATATTGTGGCATGCAAAAGGAATCAAGGATTTTGAGCACAAGGAAAGTCAATTTACAACTACATTGTAGGGACGCGTTCACAGTTGGTATAGGAATTTTGACCTTGATCAGACTTGCGTAGATTATGCAACATTACATGAAGCTTTCCTTAAGGAGTTTCATATCCCTAAGTGCAAGCAGAAGAGTATAAGTGCACTCAAGGATATTAAGAAGGGCACTATTGAGAGTGTTCGGGAATATGATGCTTGTTTTAAAACACTTTTGTCTCAAATTTATTATGATATACATGTAAGCCAACATGCACAAAGGGTTCGTAGGGGGTTGATCATACCTTTTAGGAGGGTATTATCACATAAGACATATACGGAACTACATGAAGCACTTGAAGCATCGTTATGTGTTAAGGCGATTAGAAGTATATACACTAGGGTTAGCCCAATCCTGGAAGCATAGATTGATATGACAAAGTATTTGGAAACATAATCAGCCAATTCACTCATGAGACACACACTAGAATTTTGTGTAAAAATTGTGAAGTGGAAGGGAACACTAAGGATAGTTTTCCCCACAGGTTAGTACATTCATTGTTGTTAGACTGTGAGATATGTCATTTAGACCATGATGCAAGCCACTTGCCCATTATTACAATGCATAATAAGAAATAATGTATCTTACTATTGTAATATTTTCTAGTCCATGACTCACAATACAAAAGATTGTAGGTTGATTGGTCAGATCCATGATGTTATAGATATTGGTGTACGACAGACAAGAGTATCAGATAATTCTAAAAGTAACAAAGAAGCACCATGATCATGATCACACTCAAGGGCACTACGATCGAATGAAGGGTGCTTTGAAGGAGGTCATGCCAAAGGTTGAGGATACCGTGGTGGATTTAGGGGCCGAGGTCATGGTGGTGGATGAGGCAAGTTTCCTCCTAAAATGTGCTTTAAATATGGATCTTCTGATCAATACAAGTGTGAATTTCCTGAAAATGTTACTTGTTATTTTTGTGGGAGGAATCATAACTATGAGGAATGCCCGACTTGTATGAGCATATTAGCAAGCAACAAAAATAGGAAAACAAGGGAGCAGGGGATGGTTAGGATACAACATTCCATAAAAAATCGGTGGATGCCAAAGTTGGCATTAGAACTTGAGGTGGTACTGTGAATATTACTACACGCCCGAATTTGTGCATGCCAAAGAGACGCTACAACAAAAGTTTACCATTACTAAGGAGGAAGTTATACATGCAAGATACACAAATCCTACACATCGAAGGAGGTTTATCAGAAACCATGGAGGTACTCAAAGATCTTCGGGTGAAATACAATTTTTAAAGGAATAGTCATAGAAGTTGGAACAAAAGAAGGTAGAAAATACGGTTTAGTAAAATATTGATAATTTGAAAGAGGTATGCAAGATGTTGTGTCGGTGAATATTATTCCATTACTAGGTAATTGGCAAAAGGGGAACACTCTACACGCATGTATTGAGAATGGATGGAAGATCCTACATGCTAATCTTCCCCCTCATAGTTTGGATTATGAAAATGAGATCAATATGAATTTTTTTGTGGGTGGGTGGCTTTTGAGTAATATACGATTGACACAGACACGTATGAATGTTCTTACTTTAGATGCATGAGTGCGGATGGGAAGACCTCCATTACAACCATCCTCTAATGTATTATTTAAGGATAATCAGATTAAGGCACTCCAATCGAGTTTTAAAGGATGAGTCCATTACTATACAAGGGGCCAAGTTCACTAGGGACTTTGAGATTTTGGCACTTGCGAAGAGACAAATTCCTAGCTCTACTTGGGCACCCTTGGTGTTATGCAAATAATGTTGATCTATGGTTCAACAAAGGATATATAAGTTTTGAGAACAAGGAAGAAAGAGTTATTATCCCTTTAACATATGGGAAATTTGCACCTTATGTTAAACCTTTGAGTGGGGAATGCTTGAACATTATTTATGTATACGCCATTTGGGATCCGGAAGTACTTGAGCCATTTAAGGAGGGAATCCTCTAGTGGGAAGATACACACAGATCTATTAGTGATAATACAAGTGTTTATTTTGACAATTGGGTGCATGACACCTATGAGATGGTTAGGCATGAGGTAAGAAGTGCATTTGTGTGGAGGAAAAAACCTCATTGTATTAGGAGGATAGGTAACAACTTTGTACCTTGGTACACTAGAGAAGGAGATCCTACAATATTCTTGTGTGCCATGGAGGAGCAATGGATGGATCAAGTGGAAAGAAGAAATATGTTAGTGTATACCCTATGTGGGATGAAAACATGCTGGTGGATGGTTCATAGGGATAATCTCATAGAATGGAATGAAGTGAGAATTACTCGACAACCCGGTTTCTCAAGAGTAATGCGCCTACTCAAATCTGCATATATCATGGTAATCAACATGTTCAACACCACGTTTAACAGTGTGAGAGAATTTGGATAGAGGGGAAGGAAGATTTACCACCTTCACTTTGGGTGCACAAAATTTATTCCACTTTGTAAGGTTACGCATATGCTTGGTATGTTTATGTGGGACCGCGCATAGGAGACTAGAAAGTAGCAAGACTTGATTGCAAGAATGATCCAGACTTTTGACTACTTCTCTACTAAACCTCTGGTGAGAAAGGCATTATGGGTTATGGAATGCTTAACTATGGGAGATAGTGCAAAGGCTGAAGAACTCATTCAAGAGTTATTTGGTGAGGAAAAACCAAGAGCGAGTTTTGATGTAGTTGATACAAATGCCGAACTATTTACACGTGCTTTCCTTGAGAAGGAGAAAGGAAAGATGTTATACATAGTGGATGATGAAGAAGTAGAAGATTTTGACATAGATCATTCAAGTAGGTATGCCCGAAGTTCTATACAGTGAAGATAAAAACATGTGCGCCTATCATGAATCTATGAAGACCAAGAAAGTAAACATTGGCACAGATGTTGAATCTAAGGAGGTCATAATTGGGGATTATTGGTATGATTTTGAAGTGGCATGACAATTGAGTTACTACATTATTTCCAAGAATTATTCCCTAGGGGCTACCATGATTTAAATTGGGTGCATGATTCATTAGGTGAGATGAAGATTAAGCTAAAAGAAGGAGCACGCCGATTAGGATGAACCCTAACATGTGAATAAAAGTTAAAGGAGAAATTGAAAAATGTTGAAATATGACATCATTAAGCCCCTATAAGAACTAGAGTGAGTTAGCCCCATGATGATTAGTATAAATAAAGATGGTCGGATTAGGATTTGTGTGGATTACAGGGAGCTAAATGTTGCATGTGTGATTGATCCTTTTCCTATACCTTTCACCGAGGACATATTAGAAGGCGTTGCGGGGAAGAAATTTTACTCTTTTACGAGATGGATTCTCAAGGTATCACCAAGTTATAATTACACAGAGGATCAAGAGAAAATTAATTTCACCACTGAATGAGGAATTTTTGCATATATTGTGATGCCCTTTGGTTTTAAGAATGTGCCTGCTATATTTTCATGCATAGTTGTTCAAGAATTCCAGGATTTTATTCACAAATTCTTACAGGTTTACTTGGATGATTGGACAATATATGGGCTTGTTAAGGATCATTGTGAAAAATATGCTTAATGTTTGAAAGATACAAACAATTAAGCATCTCTTTAAACATCAAGAATTACGTATTTGCTACACCTTTTGGAACTTTGTTAGGGCATATCATCTGCAAGGAAGGTTTATTAGTAGATCTAGCTAAGGTTGCAGTTATTGTAGGCCTAGAGGAACCTACTAGTCAGAGTGAGGTGCGTGGATTATTTGTCTATACAAGGTATTATAGAAAATGTATCAAAGGATATGTAAAGATTTATGCACCCCCGGAGGAGTTACTTAAAGGAAAAGGAACATTTTATTGTGGAGAACTACGAAAGCACACATTTGAGGCATTGAATGAGAGAATTATTACAAAGGCCTATTCTCAGTGCATTTTCCCTCATGGAACCAAATTTGTTACATGTGGACGCCTCTAGAAAAATAAAATTATACAACTACAGAGTGTGAGGCCTTGTCGATGATCTACGTGCTTTGCATAAATCCAAAGATTACTTTCTTGAAATACCATTTTTATTTTATATAGATCACATGGTATTAAAATACTTGTAAATAATCCCGTTTTACAAGGGCGTATAAGTTGATGGGCTCTCTTATTCTAAGAATTTGACTTTAAAGTCATGGTAAAACTAGGTAAAAGTAAATTTGGCCCAAACCACTTATCAAGGATTCAATCAAGGGAAGATGCGCATACAATTAAAGATACATTTCCGATGCATAGTTAGAGAGGTTACATCACGAACCTTCAAAATGGAGGATATTGTTTTCTTTTATGCACGGTATGGTGCCAGAAGAAATGAAAGCCTTAGAGAAGAAGCAAATTGCAATTCATGTTATACCTTTCATGTTTATCGGTGGTGAATTATACAAACTAGGACAAGATGAAGTATTTCACCAATGTGTACTAGAACATGAGCGCACATATATCATAGAAGAGGCTCATTGGGGTATGCCCATAGAATGGATGATACCTTGTCATCCCAATCTCATCTTCCCACATCGTAAATTTTAGTTAACATGTGACCCAAAATTTTGTTAAATGCCTCTGTGGTTCCATTAGCTTATGGGTGGTGTAGAGTAGTCTTATGATGGGCCACCATGAACTCATCCAAATAGAATCATGACTGTTTCATTCAAAAATGTGTACCCTCGTCACTACTCAAGATTAAAGGACATCCATACCTGCTAATTATGTTCTCCCATAATAATATAGTGGCTTTCATTGTGGTATAGTCCCTTATAGGCACTACCTCCACCCACCTTGTTAAGTAATCGGTCAAGTGATGATATAGCGTGATCTAGTCCTTCGCGCGACAGTGAAATTGGTCCTACAAAATTACCCGCCCATTTTTCAAATGGTTCAGGTGCGCTATCAGCCTCAAGGGCATTTCATCCCTTCTTCCCGCTTTCCAAGGCATTGACAATGTTGATCAAAGAACACTTGATAGAGAAATCACATAAGAAGTCCACATGGGAAAACAAGTCATACACAAAGGTGCAAATGGATAGGAGGACATGCATGTGGAACAAAAGTTCAGTTTTTAGGACTTAGCTATTTTCACTCTTAAAGGTCTATTTTTAGAGATGTCGTGTAGAGTACACAAACAAGTGGAAGAATAGCATGCCACCTATTAGGTAATTTTGGATATTGGTGACATGAAGTACCTACATGGACACAGGATGGAAATAGATCTACCCTTATATATAGTAGTAGTCTATTGTTAGTGCACTTTCATGTGTGGCTAGTTTTGTAAAGGCGTGTGGCTAAGAAGCATGTGACCTCTTTTGGAATGGATAAGTGGTGAAGGGCAAGTCCCTACCTTTATATATGTATTAGATTATGTAATAGATATAAGATATATATATATGAGATCATGATAGAGAGGTGATGAGATTGAGACATACAGTGTTATGTTGCTACACACATACTTTTGATATTGTAATGAAGCTTATGTAACTTAATGCATTGAATATAATGGAGGATATTGACTGAATCTAAGTATTAGTCTATGAGTATCTAAATCTAGTATGCTTTTGATCTCATCATGGTTAATATTTAGTTATGTTCTTCTTTGGATATAGATCTGATATGCTCTATAGAATGATATGTTAGTAATGGAACTATATATGTTAAGTCTTCATCATGCTAACATCCTATTACAACAACCCTAAATAGGGACTTGATACCTTTACATGCTTTAGGTGAGTACTCAATCTAGGCTGAGTGATGTGCCAATACGCATAGGGTTTCATTGGGTTTGTGTCACTGAATTCTAGGTTGCATCATTGGTTATTGTTGCCATGACCTCTTTTCAGTTGTTTTTAGGATGGTTCGTAATGAAGACATACTGGTTGACCTTAGCAAGTATTGAAGAATGGATACATGATCTGGAAGAAGAATACACATGGTGGTTTAACACTGGATCTGAGTTCAACGCACGCACTTGGGTAGAACAAAATCTATATGACAACTTATATGAGAGCTTTTTCACTATCTTTCTAGTAGGACTATACAATGGCTGGTTGCTTATGCATCTAAAATAAATTGGAGGTATCACACACTTTTTTGACACAAGAATAATTCAGGCCCTTTATGATGCTTGATCTGATTTGGACTCGAGTTGTGGATATGTGGTTTCATGGTGTCTTGAATAGTTATATCTTGGAATACTCAATTTCCACTTATTCATGTCCAGAGGTAGCTAAATTCTAGTTCTTATGACATCCACAGGGAGCTTATCTATAAGGAATTCCATGGCAATCAAGATCCTAATGTTAACTTTGAACTTGGAGAGTAAACCAATGGCTAACTAAACCCCACCACATGCAGGGGGGACAGATTGATGAAGGATGGCGAGACTTAGCGGTGGCAAGGAAAAGAAAAGAGAAGAAAGGCAGGCTTAAGTATAATGAGGCACGTGAGAGGGAGATAGAGAAGCAACGTGATGTTGCACAGGATGGAGTTGAGGAGAGAGATGGATCGTGAGGGATTTGGAGCTCACATAGAAGACATGGAGCTAGAGCATCAGGAACTCCCCCATCTAGGAAAGCATGATAGGGAACCCTCCTCGGCCTCACAAAGAGCACAACAGTAGAGATGACCTGGCCGTGGGTGTGCATATGAATCCACCTCGCTAAACCTAGCCCTTGTGCTTGGTTTTCCATTATCTAGTATGATAAGTAATCAACAAGAAATTTTGGGAAGTAAGAGAGAAAGTACATCAATGGCAGGACATATGACTTCATTGTTATTTGGAGGTGTGTTTTCAGGTGCATCATCCATGCACAGAATATGAGTGCACCAAATGTTGGATTCACTTCTAGAAGTGGAACTACTTCACAGATCATAGGGGTTTAGTATAGTACTACTATTGGAGCATAGGGGAGTACATCTACAGGACCTATTCTAGCTATAGGTTTGGGATCGGGGCATGGGAAGTTCTCATGAGGGATCTGAGGTTCTTGAGTCCAGTTTAGGTGGGCAAGGTCCACCTCAACCCCATAATATTTATATGGAAATGTCTCTATGTCTTCCAGAGTATAGGGGCATAGAAGATGTTGCTAAACATGTGCATATGTGTGAAATATTGTGGCATGTAAAAGGAATCACAACTTCTGAGCGTAGGGAAAGATAATTTGCTACTACGTTACAAGGGCACACACATAGCTGGTACAGAAAGTTTGACCCTGATCAGACTTGCATGGATTATGTGACATTTAAGGATGCATTCTTAAAAGAGTTTCATATCCCTTAGTTTGAGCAAAAGAGTATAAGTGCACTCAAGGATATTAAGCAAGGCACTACTAAAAGTGTTAGAGAGTATGATGCACGGTTTAAAACATTGTTATCAAATATTTCTTATGACATACACACAAGCCAACATGCACAATGGTTTGTTGGGGGATTGATTACACCATTTAGGAGGGTGCTATCACATAAGACATATAATGATCTATGTGATGCAATTGGAAGTAGCCCTATGTGTTGAGGTAGTTGGGAGTATTGACACTGGCGTTAGCCCATTCTTAGAGGCACAAATTGCAGCTATGGAAAAACAACTAGAGAAATTATTAGCGAATTCAGCCCATGAAACACACTGCTCAAGAATTTGGTGTATAAATTGTGAAGTAGAGGGTCACACAAAGGATAGTTGTCCTCATAGAATAATACACTCATTGTTGATGGATTGTGAGATATGCCACTTAAACCATGATGCTAGCCATTACCCATTATTACACACATGATAAGGAAGAATGTTTCAAGCTATTGTAAAATATGCAGGTCCACAACACATGACACGGAGGACTGCTGACTGATTGGATAGATCCATGATGCTATTGATATTGGTGTATGGAAACAAGAGTTTCAGATAACTCTAAGGCCAAGAATGAGCATCAGGACCGAGAGCACAATTAGGTGCGCTATGATTAGAATGAGGGGCATTTTGAAGGCAGCCATGGCAGAGGTCGAGGATACCATGGTGGATTCAAAGGATGAGGCCGTGGTGGTGGAAGAAGTGAGTTTCCTCACGGAACATGTTATACATGTGATCTCCTAACCACTATAGGTGCATGAAGGTCCTTAGAATATTGCATGTTCTTTCTCTATGGGAAGAACCATAGCTATGAAGAGTTCCTAGACTTATATGAGCACCTGAGTAAGCAACATAAATAAGAAAACAAAGGCACAGGGATGGTTAGGATACAACGCGTTGTGGACAATCAATGGATGCCCAAGATGGGAGTAGAATCCAGGGACTACAAGTGAAGATCATGACTCACTTGAGGCAACATGTGCCAAGGAGGCATTACAAAAAACCTACCATCACTAAGGATGAGGTTCTTCATGCATGGTACCCAGATCCTACCTATCAAAAGGAGGTTTATCAAGATACCATGGAAGTGCTAAGGAATCTTCAGGGTGAGATACAATATTTAAAGGAGTAGAAGAAAGCATCAGAGACTATCCAAACTGATATAGATGACTTGAGAGAAGTGTGCAAAATGTTGTTCCAGGAGAACATAATTCCACTATTAGGAAGTTGGTTGAAAGGAACACTCCACGTAAGTATTGAGACCGATGAAAATCCTACATGCAAATCTCCCTCCTCATAGCCTAGATTATGACAAGGAAATTACTTTGAATGTTGTTGTGGATGGGTGGTTATTGAGTAATATATTGATTGATACAGCGCGGAGAAGTCAATGTTCTTACCTTGGATGCATGGGTACAAATGGGGAGACCCCCATTACAGCCATCCTCTAATGTATTATTCATGGCTAATCGACTAAGGCCACTCCCATAGGAGTTTTAAAAGATGCATCCATTACCATACAAGGAGAAAAGTTCATAGGAGACTTTGAATTTTTAGTGCTGGTAGAATCAGATAGTTTCCCAGCTCTATTAGGCATCCTTGGTGTTATGCAAATAATGTTGATCTTTGGTTCAACAAGGGCTATATTAGTTTTGAAAATAAAGAGGAAAGGTTCATTATCCCTTTAACAGATGGAAATTCATGCCCTATGTTGAGCCCTTAAGTGAAGAATATATGAATAGGATTTATGTACGTGCATGCCATCCGAGATCCAAAGATGATTGAACCAACCAAAGAAGGACTAATTCAATGGGAGGATGCATAGTCTATTAGTGATACTACAAGTGTTGCTTGTGATAATTGGGCTCACATCACTTATGAGTTGGTAGGGTACAAAGTAAAGAGCATATTCCCTCGAGGCACTAAACCACGTTATGTAAGGAGGATAGGTAACAACTAGTACCTTGTTACACAGAGAAGGGGATCCCATGGTATTCCTACACGCCATGGAAGAAAAATGGATAGACCCACTGGAGAGGAGAAATATGCTAGCATATACACTACGTGGGACAATAGCATGTTGGTGGGTGGTCCACAAGGATAATCTGGTCAAATGGAATGAAATTGGGGTTGCTCTTGCTACTAGGTTCTTTAGGAGAAATGCACCTACACAAATATGTAATTATCATGGTGATCAACCTATTCAGCACCATGTTTAGAAGTGTGAGAGACTCTAGATAGAAAGGTATAAACTTTACCACCTTCACTATGGGTGCATTGGTTTTATTCCACTTTACAAGGTTGCGTGTGTGCTTGGTATGTATATGTAGAACTCCATAGAGAAACTAGAATTGGCATAATTTAGTTGTAGGAATGGCACATAGATGTTTCAATTCTTCTCTAAAAACCTCCAGGTAGAAGAAGCATTGAAAGTTATCAAGTGCTTAACTATGGGGGATAGTGCGAGGCTAAAGAAATCCTCCAGAGTTATTAGATAAAGAGGACTCAAGAGCACGTCTTGATAAAGAACCAGAGGCTGATGTAATGTTACTTCAATTTTCTTGCCTTGAGAAAGAGAAAGGAAAAATGGTCTACTTAGTAGATGATGAGGAAGTATATAATCTAGATGTAAACCATTCAACAAGAAGGCATGAGGTATTGGACAGTGCAGATAAGACCACGCGTGCCTATCATGAACCTATGAAGAAAAAGCGAGTGAATATTGGAACATATACTGATCCTAAGGAAGCTAAAATTGGAGATTATTGGTCAGACTCTGAAGTGGTAAAAAATCATTGAGTTATTAAGGGACTACCAGGACCTATTTCCTAGGGGGTACCATAAACTTAAAGGCATGTATGAATCATTAGGGGAGATGAAGATAAAAATTAAAGAGGGGGCACACCCAGTTAGGAAAAGGCCTTACAGAATGAACCCCAATTTGCGTGAAAAGGTCAAAGAAGAGATTGATAACATGTTGAAATCTAGAATTATCAAGCCCTTGATGAGTTAGAATGGGTTAGTCCAATGGTGATTAGTATCAAGAAGGATGGAAGAATTAGAATATGTGTGGACTACAGGGAGCTGAATGCTGCATGTGTAACAAATCCATTCCCTACACCATTTATTGAGGAAATATTAGAAGGATTTGTAGGGTGTGAAATCTATTCATTTACAGATGGATTCTCTGGGTATCATCAGGTTAGGATTTCCTAGGAAGATCAAGAAAAGACTACATTTACTACTGAATGGGGTAGCTTCACCTATATTGTGATGCCTTTTGGTCTGAAAAATGTGCCTATTGTATTTTCATGCATAGTCATCCAAGCGTTCAAATAATTTATTCACAACTTCTTACAGGTATATTTAGATGATTAGATAGTGTATGGATTAGTTAAGGACCACTATGAAAATATACACTTAATGTTTGAATGGTGTATACATTTGAGTATCTCTTTGAACATCAAGAAGTGCATATTTGCTACACCATTTGGGATAGTTTTAGGACACATAATCTGCAAGGAGGTTTGTTGGTTGACCCAAAAAAGGTTACAATCATTATAGGCCTAGGGGATCCTACCAGGTCAAAGTGAGGTACACATATTTTGGGACATACAGATATTACCAAAAATTTATCAAAGGAAATGCTAAAGTTGATGCACCCTTAGAAGAGTTACTTGAAATGGAAAGATACATTCTACTTGGGGAAAACAACAACAACGCGCATTTGAGACATTGAAGGAGAAACTTACTACCACATCCATTCTACATTTTCCTTTGTGGGAAATACCATTCCATGCACATGTTGATGCCTTTAGTATGGCCATTGGTGTGGTGTTGGATCAACCTGGAGAAGGTATTGTACATCATCCTATATGTTTTACTAGTAGAAAGCTAACTCTTGTAGAACAAAATTACACAACTACAGAGCAAAGCTTTGTCCATGATCTATGCCTTGCATAAATTTTGTCAATACTTACTAGCTACACCATTCATCTTTTATACAAATCACATGGCATTGAAGTATTTGGTAAATAAGCCTGTTTTATAAGGGCGCATATGTCGATGGGTACTCCTATTTCAAGAGTTTTATTTCACAGTTGTGGTAAAACCAATAAAAAGTAATTTTGGACCAGACCATCTATCAAGAATACAGTCATGAGAAGAAGCATAAGTAATTGAGGATACTATGCCAAATGCACAATTATACAAGTTACAACACACGCCATCAGAACTAGAGGACATTGTTATCTTTTTACGCATAAGGATGACACCATAAGGAATGAAATCCTTATAGAAGAAACAACTTGTTATACATGTTGCACCTTATATGTTAATTAGTGGTGACTTGTACAAAATGGGATGGGATTAAATATTGCATCGTTGTGTATTAGAACATGAGTGCATGGGCATTATGGAAGAATCTCATGGTGGAATTATAGGAGGCCACTATGTAGGTGATGCCACAACGCGTAAAATTATTCTCATTGGATTATGGTGGGAGACCCTCTATAAATAATGTAATGAATTTTGTAAGGCATGTGATCATTGTCAATGTCTTGGAAGACCAAGTTAGCGAGATTAAATTCCTCTTAGACCTATTACTAGCGTAGACCATTTGAAAATGGGCTATACATTTTTGGGTCCTATTTCCCAATCTGCGCGCAAAACTAGGATCACACTATATTATATCTTGCATGAGACTATCTGATAAGGTGGGTAGAAGTAGCACACTACCAAGGATTGTACAACACCTTTAAGTTTGAACATTGATAGGGGATGTCACACATTTTTTCTTAATGAGACAATCAGAATTTTATTGGATGAGTTCATGATTGCACACCATAAGACTACACCCTATCATCCTTAGGTAAATGGAACAAGAGATTTCAACAAAATTTTGGGCCAAACATTAACAAAAATCTATGATGTCGGAAGAAAGGATTGGGATGATAAAGTATCTGCAGTACTTTGGGCATATTTAACAACATATAAAAGGTTGAACAAAGCCACACCATTTCGATTAGTATTTGACACATAATCTGCATTCTTCCTATGGAGTTTATGTTACCTTCTTTGCATATTGCATGCTAGAGGTCTAGTCCACCGATGAACAAGCTTTAGAAGAATGGATTGAGAAGATAATTCAGCTGGATGAGCAACAAGCCATAACATGTTTGAGTCAAAAGCAAGAAAAGGCTAGGCGAAAGCATGACATGACAGAACATAAGGCATAAGAAATTTAAGATTGGAAAAATGGTACTTCTTTATGACTCTAAGTTCTTGTGCCATCCAGAAAACTTAAGGTGCATTTGTTGGGGCCATATGTTATGACTTACATCCTTGAATCAGGTGTTTTCCAGTTAGAAGCACTTCATGGAACACAGCTACCTAGTTATTTCAATGGGAGTAGGCTGAAGTCCTACTATAAATAAGTCTTCTTGGTGTTTGTAATAAGGTAGTATTCCCACTTAGATTAGGTTTTCAATTTTTATTTTCTTCATGTGTTTCCTTCTCTTATTGTTATGCTTTTTCAATTTAGTTTGCGTGTTGTGAAATAAGCACACTTGTGCACCAAAGATAATTATTACATGAAGTATGTTTATGCATAGAGGACTACACATCCTTTTAGTGTGGGGTGGTTGTTGATATCCAGGTATAAGATTGTGGAAATTGAAAGGTGAAAAGAATAAGTTGCTACAGGTGTTCTTCAAGTCAAAGGATTGCTTCTAAAAAGTGACCAAAGATGAAGATAAATGAAGGAACAAGTATAATGCGAGGTAAGTAGAGGCAATAGCAACTACCAGTAAAAGGTGCAATGATGAGGTACTCGAGTGCAAGGATGCATGCTGAAGAGAAGTATGTGACCAGAGGGTGGGAAGGCACGAGGATGTAACATGTGGAAAGGATGGAATTGGTCAATTAATGAGAGGATATTTGGTAGGTGAAGGAGTAATGAATGCATCAAAAATTTGAAACTCTATATAAGCATGGGATACCAGTTCATTTTTACCATTGTGATTAAGATTATTTGAAAAGGATCCAAGTGCAAAGATCCAAGTGATCATATTAAGGTATGAGAGGTGTGTAAGCAGTCATGAAAAAGAGATTTGTGCACGTAAAGATCTTTTGTCCCAGTGGTGAAGTGTTTGAGAGAAGTGAGGAGACAAAGAGGAGTTAGGGCACGTGATTTAACCTAGGGCATGCTGAATCAAACTAGGGTTTTCTTCACACATTACATAATTTTAGCAGAAAAAAGATCTATAAAGGATTGCGAAGGTAGAAATCATACCCAAGAAAGTAGTTGAAACAGAGTGAAGGGAAAGAAGAAGATAGTAGTAGAAGAAGAAGAGATGGCTCTAGAAAGCAATTTTTCTCAGATGCAATATCCAAAGGGGGTTATTGTCACCAAGAGTGGGATTCTCACATAAGGAAAAGTAAGGTGAGTGAGTACAATCACCGTACCATAGAGAATAAGAAGGATCTTGATGCGTTGCTGAACACGAAGACAAATAAATGCATGGCGGAAGACATGCTGGTGTATGATGATGTTGGTGAGAAGCTCTTGTAAAATATAGGAGTTTACCAACTATATGAGCTCCCTTACTATGGGAAACATGAGCCCTTGTACCAATTTCTCATGAGCAGAGTGCATGAGGAATTTTTCTACTTTGTAGGTTGCAGATTCAAAATTTCGGTCACGCTCATCTCCACAAGAATGGGCTTGAAAGGAATAGGAGAGGATTTATGAGATGATCTAACAGACAAGACTACAATATTGGAGACCAGAATGGAGTTAGGGTACACAAAGTGTTCACATGGAATGTACATTGACAAACTAAAGATGTATCCAATTGTGCAAGTGGCCACACATCTTGTTACAAAGCTAAATGACCAGGAAAGGTGGTCACAAGTAAACACAATGTGGCTACACATTGCCAAAAAGATGTTTGAAGGGGTAGTCTACAAATTTTTGTGTTATATTGCAGAAATAATCATTGATGAATAGTGCACGGGAGGAAAGATCAACTTTGGAGCTGTTCTATTATCACTGGTGTTCATGGAGATTGGAGTACCTAATGGACCAAAGGAGAAGGTATGGGAGTATCCAATGGAACACAAATCACCTGTAGAATGATTTAATAAGTACTTATGTGAGGGATCCATGACAAAGCAGGTCAAGCAAAGGGTTGACAAGTGGTATGATAGGCTCCGCCTAGCTTTTGAGGAAGAATGGCACATCCCCAAAGACTTGCCTTCGGTGGTTGGAAAGGCAGTCTAGTTTTCTGTATACCATCATTTTTGTATAGTGTTGTTTTCCATGAAGGATGGAGCATGGAGTCCTTGGTGTAAATTACCATACGCCTTCACAAAAAGGTATTTCAGACATCAGTACACATGTTCACAAACACACGATGACTAACATTGAACACGAGATATGGTAGATTGTGACTACCACACACTAAGGAATAAATATGTGTATCCAGGGTATGGATTATGTATTAGACACTATTTTGGCTTGGTTTAGTATGATGTTGGATTATGGACTTCATTATGTGATTATGGACTTATACATGATGATGCATGATGATTATTATAAACATTATATATATATATATATATATATATATATATATATATATATGTTGATGCTTTATTTGATGTAGTTATATCATTGATGCTATCCGGATATGTGATGTTTAATCATTTGATTATATATAGAAAATGAAAATTTTAAATGATGATAGAATGGTTGATTTAATTTATAAAATGATATAGTCACTATTTTGATGTTGTGTTATGCAGTTATACTTACGATGCTTAGATTTATATTATATTATTTTTGAGCGTTCTGATATGGCCATGAGGCCGAAGGAGGTATTTGTATTTTGCAGGCTATTTTATATCACAATAGACATCGGGGGATTGGAGACTAACCACAACAAAATTTTGGATGGATTCAACATGGTCACCATGGCAACTAGTCGTTTGCATGTTGTTTGTTGTTGGGGGTTCCCATGGGGGATCACCTTTATATGTGACCATGGGGGTTTGTGTGTGTTAGTATGTGGTCCTTCTTTTATTGTTATCTTGCATGTGTTTTATTTGTGAATGTGTCCATTCCTTTATTTAAATAGAATGTGAAAGATAAATTTAAATAAGACTTGCTTAAATATAGTTATTGATGTGTTGATCCTTGCATTTAATGTGTGTAAGAGAGTTGATCTTTGGAGTATAAAACACTTCACCATCTTGAAACTCAGATTTGTACTTGGAGGGTGTTTTTGGAAGCTTGTGGGACAAGCTAAACTTGTCCCACACCCATTAAAAGCTTCATACCAACTTTATCTTGATTGGAGTGTTTACTTTTGCCTCTTAAATGCATTTTTGCTTGTCAATCTTGCTTGTGTAAGTGTACTTTCTTACAAAAATTTAATTGGCTGTCCTTGAGGTGTAAGTGGAGGCTTGCAAGTAAAGTCGATTTGATTGGCATGAGGACATTACATTTCTTTTTGGTTTTTTATTTTTTTTTTGGGGGATGATTATTTTTCACTTGCATTTTGGAGAGAGCTGGAAAAAGTCACATTTTTCTCTTCTTCTTCTTTTTTGTTGTTTTGGAGCTGCATGATTTGGTAGCCATGGGAGTTCTTCTCTTGCTGGAATGTTTGTTGTTTTGGAGCTGCACGTTTTGGAAGCCATTGGAGCTCTTCTCTTACTGGAATGTTGCTTTTTAGATTGTCTCCTTGGCGTTAGAGAGAGCTGTTGTTTTAGATTGTCATTTCATCTCCATTCAAGCTTGCTATTGGACTATCTTCTTGGCATTTGAAGCTATTTTTTTTTGAACTATTTTGGGCATTTTGTTCCATTTGAAGGTGGACATTCAAGTGATTGTTGGGGCTGCATTCTTGTATTTGAAGCTGTTTTTTGAACTATTTTGGGCATTCTTGTTTGATTTTGAGACTATTTTGGTGGACATTCAAGTGATTGTTGGGGATGAATTGTTGTATTTGAAGGCTTTTGTTTTTTGAATTGTGATTTGGGCATTCTTGTTGCTGATTTGAAGACTATTTTTGGTGGACATTCAAGTGACTGTTGGGGCTGCATTCTTGTATTTGAAGCTGTTGTTTTTGAACTGTGATTTGGGCATTCTTGTTGCTGTTTTGAGGACTATTTTGGTGGACATTCAAGTGACTGTTGGGGCTGCATTCTTGTATTTGAAGCCTATTGTTTCTAAACTGTGAGTTGGGCATTCTTGTTGTTGTTTTGAAGACTATTTTGTGGACATTCAAATTAATATTTGGGGCTTGTCTTTTCTTGCTTGCAAAGGTGTTGTCATTGTTATGGCAAGGTAAGAGCTTGTTCATCTTTAAACTGTTGTTTTCTTGCATGTTATTATGGAATGTAAATGTGTGTCTCTTCTCCATTTGTCTAGTTGGGTAGATTGCCTAGGGATGGTGTAGGAGAAGGCTATGGGGAATCATTATGGGGGCATAAGGGAATGCTAGAGGCATCAGATATTGAGGAGGGAGTTTTGAGAATGGGGTCCACCATGGAAAAGAAATAGCTTGCATTTCTTACTTTTGGGGGCATAAGTGATTTTGTGGGGGCATAAGGAGGTTATTGGGGGCATAAGGATGTGTGTGATGATATTTCATGGAGGGATGTTCTAGGTGGATGCACCATTGCTCATTGGGAGGCATAAGAAGCTTCCCCCATAGTCCTTGCTCCTTTGGCTTGATTAAATAGAGCCTATGTGTTGTTTGATTGTGAAATACAGTGGAAATTTGTATGTGTGTCTTGGCTGTTTTGTTGTTAAAAATCTATGCCTATGTGTGTGTTGTGGAAGCCTGTGGATGTTGCCATGTGTTGAACCCCATCTTTCATTGTGTTGTGGTTGGGGCTCGGGGGCCAATGATGAGAGAGGCTTCATCTCTTCATTGGATATCTTGGTTGGGTGGAGAGCATTTCCTTTCCCCCTCTCTTCTTGTTGTGATCGATCGAAGGAAACATCTAAAGCATGTTGTTGTTTTGGAATCAGTCATGGTGCAGAGTTAACATCCATCATTGTTAGTTTACTTCTTGCTGTAATTTCCTTTACCCACTCTATGTGGATGGACTGTAACTTTCATTATATTGTAAAGATGTTGTATTGACCATGCAAGATGTATTTTGATTTGAGAAAGGGAAACAATCTTGTCTTCTTGCTATTGAGAGAACTGTAATGGTATTGTATTTGTGCATTCATGGCATAATGAAAAAGAGATATGTTGTTGCCTCCATTGGATTGCATTTGTCCAAGTTGATTGCTCAATCGTAATGTAACTTCATGCTTGAAAGAATGTAAAGGGATCGAGTTGTGTTTTGTATATTACATTTGAAATGATTAAAAGAATTACTTTGTTGCATCCATTGGTATGAGTTGGTGTAAGTAAGAATCATTCAAATGCATGTAATTCTCTATTTTGGAATGTTGGAAGCAAATCTTGCATAAGGGAATTATGTTATTCTTGTTACTTGTCTTGTTGGGAAACGTTCAATCTATAAAGAATAAGAAGGACTTCGTTTAGATCTTGTTATCAATCATTGAAGAAAGAAGTTTGTTTTAAGCTAGCATGAAATGACTTTAAATGATGTTCTTACATACTTAAGAGTTGTTGTTTCAGTCAGTTAGAACGTAGTAATATGATCTTCCCTTACTTCACTATGCATGTACGCTTAATCAACCAACGAATGAACCAAACAACCCCTCAAACCATTAAGTAATGAATGAAGTGAACCAACTAAGCCTTGCAAGACCAAAACAGACCCAAGACAGACCTACACACTCAAGGAATTTACCTTAGAAGCTTTCAATCAAACAAATTTAACAAAAGGATTCACTCAGAAAATTGCCAGTCTTGACTGTAGGAGCCTGCAGGACTGTTTTGCAAAAATGACTATCTAAACCTCATCCAATCCTAATTTTTATGATTTTTGCAAATTAGACATCATCACCTTTCCAAAAAGTCCAATTTTATCAAAAACCAAGTTCCCAGTCAAAAGTTATAGCATTTTGAAGTTCTTGCTTTGCAGGTAGTTCTTGGAAGATGCTACGGGTGGTTGTAGGTGCATAGCTAGAGTTGCTACGGGAAGGCTTGGAGTTGCTATGGGTGGCTGTAGGTGCATAGCTAGAGTTGATATGGATTGAAATAGGTTGCATAGCTAGAGTTGCTTACTTGTGGGGTGGCGTTAGTTGCTACAAGCGGTGGCATAGGTGCCTGAGGAGAGTTCTACGGCCAGAGTTCTTCTGGGTTGGCTGCACAAAATATTATGGGCATAGTAGGTGCATAGCTAGAGTTACTTACGGGAGTGGCTATAGGTGCACAACCAGAGTTGCTATGGGTAGGCTTGCAGTTGCTACGGGCTACTGTAGGAGTACAACTAGTTGCTATGGGCTACTGTAGGAGTACAACCAATTGCTATGGGTTGCTGTAGGAGGACAACCAATTGTTACGGGATGCTGTAGGAGGACAACTAGTTCTACGGGCTGTTGTAGGAGCACACCAGAGTTGCTACGGGCTGGGGCCTACTACTTCAAAAGCTTATGGCACCTTGTATTTTGTACATGGAGACATCAAAAACATCAGTTTGCACAAGAGACAAGATTCACCAAAGTAAATAAGTATATTAGATCTTAATGAACATATAAAACTAAATATATGCAAAATCATAACTTTGATCTCCTCTTGTGGTAGATTCAAACATGTGTGTGTCTTAGACTATGCTTGTGATAGTAATTTAAAAAAAAATAAATATTCCTCTTTCAGCTAACTAAGCCTAGGTTAATCATAGATCTGTAGAGGGTTGGTTTTACGGCATTACACTTTGGTATCAGAGTAGTGGTTCAAAATCTTGGGCCATTGGGCACACTAGAAAACTTGAGACATGAACTATAAACCTAACACACTTTTGAATCTAAGAAAACAAACTTGTTTGAAAATTGAAGAAGAAATAAGTATGAAGAAATATTACATTACTCTGTTCATTTGAACTACCAGAATTAAAATGATAATAAAATAATAATAAGTTGTTTGAGTTGTTGTGCTTGCTTAGTGACATTTTGTCTAAACCCAGGTAACTAAGAATGTCAAATTAAATTGATTTTGTGAACTTCTAGTATAATGGAAACTTGGTTCCCCTTTGAAAATGTGTTGTTTTACAAGTCCTAAAACTTGATTTAAATTGTATGATGCATTAAGCCCTTTGTTGAGACCCTTCCTTATTGGAGTTGTTGGAATGATGAGTTGTATGATGTGATCCTTGTGATTGGATAGTAGTGGTTGTGTTCTGGGTTGGGAAGAGCTAATTAGAAGTTGTTTAGAGCTTCCTTCCTTGAGTGGTTAAGAAAGAGGGTCTGGTTGTCAGTTTTCCATGTTGTTACCCATATGAGAGGGTGGACACTAAGTCTGGGTGTCATCTAGGACCCAATCTTGTGTATGTGTTCTTGGAACTAACCTCGAGGTAGAGTACCCCTATTGGCGGCCATGAAAGGTTGCGAGTGAATGTGGTGTTAAATTTTGTGTTTTACATTCGTAATCTTGTGTATTTTATCAAGGACCAACATCTTATTTTATGATTGGATTGAAGAAGCTCTGAGGATCTTTTATTTATTTATAATTCTTGCAAGAATTTTCAAACTTTGCAATGTGGCTACTTAGCCACTTTTATTGATTGTCGATGTTTCTTGGACTTTATTTGATTGATGACTCGAGCTCATGATGTTGTTGGCTACTTGGCTAAACGTTACGTGATTCTCACTTACATGTTGTTGAGCTGGCCCTATGTTGTTTGTCTCATAATATTTTGTCATATGGGGGTACACCCTAGGTGTCTTGAATGTCCTTTTAGGTGCTTAAAGTCATGCCTTGGTTATGGATGCATGGAACCTTGAGTGTGTCTAAGGTCTTAGAGTGACCCTTTTTGTTGCTTGACCTTGCTAGAAAGAAAGTTTGTTGTGTAGTGTGGTCTAGAGGGCAGTCTGACAACGGTAGTAGTGGTGATTCTATTTCAATCTGGTAAGAGCTTGACCCTCATCGGAGTAGAAGTGTTTATTTATGGGATTTTAGATTTTGTTAGGATTGGATTGCCTTTGGTTGACTATAAATGTTACTGGAAAAGTGTTTGTTTTGATAGTGACTTTTCATCGATGGCATGTTAAATTGTATCTTGGGTTCCTGGTTGCATCATAGAAAGTTTTGACTCATGGAATGTATGCATCTTGGTAATTATGGATAGATTTAAGCCTTTCAGGTAGTGTGTTTATTTAAGTGTACTTGTTTTACTCTCTTGACTTATAAATAAGTTTACCCTTACCTTAAATTTCCTTTACTATGAATAACATTCTATGACCTATTAATCTTTGGGTTACTTGGAAACACTTATGGATGCTTTGGGTCTTTTGGATCTTTCTCTTAGAAATGTTAGTTTGGTAGATCTTAATAGATAATCTTGGTGGTGCTTATATTGTACTTCCTCTTTTTTTTTTAAAAAAAAAAACTATAACTCTTGGCTGTTAAGTTCATGATTTGGTAAATTATTTGGTTGCCCCATTGCATTGATGCCTTTTAGTGTGGATGTGGTTCCTTGGAGTAAAGTTGCATTGTCATCTGGTTTGCTTGGCTGGTGTTATCTTGTGGGGACATGAGTATTGATTGGAAAACCTTCTTTGGTTATTAGGGAGTAAAATGTTACCATCCTAAACAAAAAAAAAAAAAAAATAAAAAAAAACCTTAATAGATTCGTAAAAGTAAGATTATACCTCTTTAATGAGCCTTTCTTGAAAATTTCTTATGAAACTTGTGGAGACCCACTAAGAATGTTTAATGATGCTTGAAATTATTCGGTGAATTTTTGAAATCTTGGTGTGATTCATGTTGGTTCATTGTTTCCTAGTTCTTACAGAAAAATTAATAATGTGTTTTCTATGTTGAATGTCTCTTGTTCCTTTAGAATCAAAATGTGGTGTGTTGATTTGTATCTCCTTCCCATAAAAGTAATTTTGTGATGTGTTTGAACCATCATTCTCATCAAAAGTTGATTGATAAGATGACTCAACCAAAACACCATAAAACTATAATTAAGGAGATTTGACCTTGGAACTTAACTGGAGCATAGAAAAAGGGAAGTGATCCTTGTTATACCCTTGGTAGATTAATAGAAGAAATAAAAACCATGTAGAAGAATAGAAGGGAAATCTTGTCCATCCACCTTCCTTGCAAGTAAACTAAATGCTCTCTACCTATACAGAATGGTGAGACATCATGCCCACCTTAGTGGTGCTCTTTATAATGTAAACTGATGATGTCATAATAGAAGGAAGTTTGTAACTAAGGAAGCATGAAAGGAATGTTCTTAACAAGCAAAGCTATAACTTTTGACTTAATAAGTTGATTTATAAAATGGGTAAAATTTATGTGTATTGAGTGCAATATATAGTTGAACTTGTAGTTTTGTCACCTACCTAAAATTGTGAAACACCCGGTGGATAGTAATGTGTTCTAGTTGCTTATTACTTCTTGTCCATGGATGTATGTGCCTTCTTGTGGGAGTTTTGGGTCATCACACCCTTATCATCCCGTAGCTCGATGGATGTGAGTTGTGGTCCTTTTTGGATTGAGACTTATCTATTTTTGAGAAGCAACCACCGTGCGTGTTGTCTTGTCCTTGGAGACCTAAGTTATTGTAATTTTAAGGCAACATATGTTAAGGATAAAAGATAACTTCGGGAAGTCTTCTTTTCTTCATATTTTCTTGGGTCACCTTGTTGTTGTAGCCCTTCTTCCCATTAGGATGGAAAGTGCAAGATGATGTTATTCACCCTTGGATTTGATTGGACCCCATGTTACTTGCTCTTCTCCCTAGCAACCTTGAATGGTCCTTGGTGTTCCTTGTGCTCTCTTTATGATTATTCCGAGCTTGAGTAGGAAATAAGATAAATAATCCCCATTGTGCTTTAATGTATGGTGCTTGAATTGATATGTTAGTCACTAGGGAGATATATATATATATATATATATATATATATATATATATATATATATTTTTTTGCTTTATATGGTTGACTTCTTTAGATTTGGTTGGTATGGTGTGTTCGATTCTTAAAACAAAAGTGTAAAAATCAGACTATAGGAAAACCTTGTGGTCTTGACTTCACTTGCATTACCATGAAAAGTTAATTGTGCCCTCTCGAGTTATAGAAGTGCTTTCCTTGAATAGTTCCTTGATTGTAAATGTTTTTGCTGATTTAGGTGTCCTTGTTGATTAACCTCATCTTGTGTGATCTCAATTTGTGGGACCTTGTGTAGACTTGTTTCTCATGTGCAAAATTGGTCATAGTTGATTTTTCTAGCCTTGTATGGACAACAAACCTTGAAATCATGGCTTAAACGTGTAGAAACCTTAACTTTTATTAATGTGGTATGTGTATCAGTGGGAAACTGTGTGGTCATCTCAAGTTTATGGAAATTTTCCCTATAATTCCCTTCCTTGGTGGTTACTCTTGATGATCTTTTGGGAACTCTTCTTGTTATATTGTTATGTGTTGTATCTTGTTTGATAGCGTAAAGTTACTCCTTAGATTCTTATGTTCGTAGCCTTGCATGCTGAAAGTTTAGAACTCATCCCTTGCAATCTCCCTTCTTCTGTTGAATTATATTGGACCAAACTGAGTTCTGTAGACCCACACTTGTTGAAGCAAAGAAATTCCAAAAAGAGCATGATCCTTTCTCTATTGCATTGTTTCCACATCTGTTCCAGTGACTTCCAGGAGGAAGTCAAGTCTAAGGGGAGGGGGATGTAGTGCCCACTTCCCTTCGACACTATTTTTCTGATCGTCAGACTATGGATTATGTATTAGACACTATTTTGGCTTGGTTTAGTATGATGTTGGATTATGGACTTCATTACTGACTGGACTTATACAGGATGCATGATGATTATTATAAACATTATATATATATATATGTTGATGCTTTATTTGACGTAGTTATATCATTGATGCTATCCGGATATGTGATGTTTAATCATTTGATTATATATAGAAAATGAAAATTTTAAATGATGATAGAATGGTTGATTTAATTTATAAAATGATATAGTCGTTATTTTGATGTTGTGTTATGCAGTTATACTTACGATGCTTAGATTTATATTATATTATTTTTGAGCATTCTGATATGGCCACGAGGCCGAAGGAGGTATTTGTATTTTGCAGGCTATTTTATATCACAGCAGACATCGGGGGATTGGAGACTAACCACAATGGAATTTTGGATGGATTCAACATGGTCACCATGGCAACTAGTCATTTGCGTGTTGTTTGTTGTTGGGGGGTTCCCATGGGGGGGATCACCTTTATATGTGACCATGGGGGTTTGTGTGTGTTAGTATGTGGTCCTTCTTTTATTGTTATCTTGCATGTGTTTTATTTGTGAATGTGTCCATTCCTTTATTTAAATAGAATGTGAAAGATAAATTTAAATAAGACTTGCTTAAATATAGTTATTGATGTGTTGATCCTTGCATTTAATGTGTGTAAGAGAGTTGATCTTTGGAGTATAAAACACTTCACCATCTTGAAACTCAGATTTGTACTTGGAGGGTATTTTTGGAAGCTTGTGGGACAAGATAAACTTGTCCCACACCCATTAAAAGCTTCATACCAACTTTATCTTGATTGGAGTGTTTACTTTTGCCTCTTAAATGCATTTTTGCTTGTCAATCTTGCTTGTGTAAGTGTACTTTCTTACAAAAATTTAATTGGCTGTCCTTGAGGTGTAAGTGGAGGCTTGCAAGTAAAGTCGATTTGATTGGCATGAGGACATTACATTCCTTTTTGGTTTTCATTTTTTTGGGGGATGATTATTTTTCACTTGCATTTTGGAGAGAGCTGGAAAAGTCACATTTTTTCTCTTCTTCTTCTTTTGTTGTTTTGGAGCTGCATGATTTGGTAGCCATGGGAGTTCTTCTCTTGCTGGAATGTTTGTTGTTTTGGAGCTGCATTTTTGAAGCCATTGGAGCTCTTCTCTTGCTTTGAATGTTGCTTGAGATGTTTCTGGCAAGCTTGTTTGAAGTGTTTTTTAGAATGTCTTTCATCTCATTCAAGCTTGTTTTGAGAGAGCTGTTGTTTTGGCATTTGAAGCTATCATTTTTCTTGTTGCTGATTTGATTTTTTGGTTTTTCAAGTGACTATTTGGACTGTCTTCTTGGCATTTGAAGCTGTTGTTTTTTTGAACTGTGATTTGGGCATTCTTGTTGCTGTTTTGAAGACTATTTTGGTGGACATTCAAGTGATTGTTGGGGCTGCATTCTTGTATTTGAAGGCTGTTGTTTTTGAACTATGATTTGGGCATTCTTGTTGTTGATTTGAAGACTATTTTGGTGGACATTCAAGTGACTATTGGGGCTGCATTCTTGTATTTGAAGCTGTTATTTTTGAACTATGATTTGGGCATTCTTGTTGTGTTTTGAGGACTATTTTGGTGGACATTCAAGTGACTGTTGGGGCTGCATTCTTGTATTTGAAGACTGCTATTTCTAAACATGAGTTGGGCATTCCTATTGCTGTTTTGAAGACTATTTTGTGGACATTCAAATTAATATTTGGGGTTGTCTTTTCTTGCTTGCAAAGGTGTTGTCATTGTTATGGCAAGGTAAGAGCTTGTTCATCTTTAAACTTGTTGTTTTCTCTTTGCATGTTATTATGGAATGTAAATGTGTGTTTCTTCTTCATTTGTCTGGTTGGGTAGACTACCTAGGGATGGTGTAGGAGAAGGCTATGGGGAATCATTATGGGGGCATAAGGGAATGCTAGAGGCATCAGATATTGAGGAGGGAGTTTGAGAATGGGGTCCACCATGGAAAAGAAATAGCTTGCATTTCTTACTTTTGGGGGCATAAGTGATTTTGTGGGGGGCATAAGGAGGTTATTGGGGGCATAAGGATGTGTGTGATGATATTTCATGGAGGGATGTTCAGGTGGATGCCCATTGCTCATTGGGAGGCATAAGAAGCTTCCCCCATAGTCCTTGCTCCTTTGGCTTGATTAAATAGAGCCTATGTGTTGTTTGATTGTGAAATACAATGGAAATATGTATGTGTGTCTTGGTTGTTTTGTTGTTAAAAATCTACTTGTGTGTGTTGTGGAAGCCTATGGATGTTGCCATGCATTGAACCCCATCTTTCATTGTGTTGTGGTTGGGGCTCGGGGCCAATGATGAGAGAGGCTTCATCTCTTCATTGGATATCTTGGTTGGGTGGAGAGCATTGCCTTTCCCCTCTCTTCTTGTTGTGATCAATCAAAGGAAACATCTAAAGCATGCTGTTGTTTTGGAATCAGTCATGGTGCAGAGTTAACATCCATCATTGTTAGTTTACTTCTTGCTGTAATTTCCTTTACCCACTCTATGTGGATGGACTGTAACTTTCATTATATTGTAAAGATGTTGTATTGACCATGCAAGATGTATTTTGATTTGAGAAAGGGAAACAATCTTGTCTTCTTGTTGTTGAGAGAACTGTTATGGTATTGTATTTGTGCATTCATGGCATAATGAAAAAGAGATATGTTGTTGCCTCCATTGGATTGCATTTGTCCAAGTTGATTGCTCAATCGTAATGTAACTTCATGCTTGAAAGAATGTAAAGGGATCGAGTTGTGTTTTGTATATTACATTTGAAATGATTAAAAGAATTACTTTGTTGCATCCATTGGTATGAGTTGGTGTAAGTAAGAATCATTCAAATGCATGTAATTCTCTATTTTGGAATGTTGGAAGCAAATCTTGCATAAGGGAATTATGTTATTCTTGTTACTTGTCTTGTTGGGAAACGTTTTCAATCTATAAAGAATAAGAAGGACTTCATTTAGATCTTGTTATCAATCATTGAAGAAAGAAGTTTGTTTTAAGCTAGCATGAAATGACTTTAAATGATGTTCTTACATACTTAAGAGTTGTTGTTTCATCAGTTAGAACGTAGTAATATGATCTTCCCTTACTTCACTTTGCATGTACGCTTAATCAACCAACGAATGAACCAAACAACCCCTCAAACCATTAAGTAATGAATGAAGTGAACCAACTAAGCCTTGCAAGACCAAAAAAACCCAAGATAGACCTGCACACTCAAGGAATTTACCTTAGAAGCTTTCAATCAAACAAATTTAACAAAAGGATTCACTCAGAAAATTGCCAGTCTTGATTGTGGGAGCCTACAAGAGGACTGTTTTGCAAAAATGACTATCTAAACCTCATCCAATCCTAAGTTTTATGATTTTGTGCAAAGTAGACATCATCACCTTTCCAAAAAGTCTAATTTTATCAAAAACTAAGTTCCCAGTCAAAAGTTATAGCATTTTGAAGTTCTTGTTGTAGGTAGTTCTGGAAGATGCTACGGGCTGCTGTAGGTGCACAACTAGAGTTGCTACGGGAAGGCCTAGAGTTGCTACGGGTGGATTGTAGGTGCACAACTAGAGTTTCTATGGGTAGGCCTAGAGTTACTATGGGTGGCTGTAGGTGCAGTACTACCAAAGTTGCTATGGGTCTTGGGAGTTGCTACGGGTGGTTGTAGGTGCATAGCCGAGTTGCTTCTGGGAAGGCCTAGAGTTGCTATGGGAAGGTGTAGGTGCATAGCTAGAGTTGTTATGGGTAGGCTTACAGTTGCTACGGGTTGTTGTAGGCGTACAACTAGTTGCTACGGGCTATTGTAGGAGTACAACCATGTTCTACTGGGTTTGTGTAGGAGGACAACCCGTTCTTTGCAGGGCTTATGTAGGAGCACACCATAGTTGCTTTACGGGGCTAGGGCCTACTACTTCAAAATCTTATGGCACCTTGTATTTTGTACATGGAGACATCAGAAACATCAGTTTGCACAAGAGACAAGATTCACCAAAGTAAATAAGTATATTAGATCTTAATGAACATATAAAACTAAATATATGCAAAATCATAACTTTGATCTCCTCTTGTGGTAGATTCAAATGTGCATGTGTGTCTTAGACTATGCTTGTGATAGTAATTTTTTTTTAAAAAAAATTAGATCCTCTTGGTTTTTTAGATCAAGGAGGTCAAGAATACACTCACCTCGACCAGGACACATGATGGTAAATCCTACTATCATGTCGATGAATAGGTGAGTAATGCATTGGTCAAAGTCTCAACAGAGGTGGCAAGGCGGAATATGGACAAGGCTGCCATAATTAGGGCACTCAAGGAAGAGATTAAAACTAAGGATGGAGAAATAACATGCCTAACGCAAGAGAGGGACTTAGCTCGGAAGAAGAATGTTGTATTTATCAAAGATCATAGAGGAAATTGGAGATAATGTCATAAGAGCTAGGCCACACTTGGAGCCAAAAGTACCACAAACATTTCCATCAAAGAATACATTAAGTAGGAAATTTGGTGGACCTAATACTTGAAGATGAGCCTCTATGCATGCCAAAGACCAAAGGATCCAACAAAAGAGGAAAAATGAGAGAAGGCTTCAGTGATGCAGAAGATTGTATCCTATGAAGGACTACTACAAGTGCTACAAGAAGAATTAAAGAAAGAAGATCAAGCCTTGAATATCTCGCACAACTCCAATGGCATTTATCAACGTAAAGACCCTGGAAGAGAACAATGAAGTCCAGAGAGTGATGAAGGATGAGACCTTGGGCCATGCATAAATTTTATCAATGGTTAAATAGAAGCGCGAGGCCACAGCAAAGTAGCACAAGAACCACACAAGACTCAGTTGGAAGAGCTTGGGAAGATCATTGTGCATAAGATGGATTTACTAGAGAAAATAATGACTGCGATTGTGAATGTCTTGCAAAATGAAAAAGGGGATATTATGAGGGATGAACTAGAGTCAATTGCTATGGAAATTCTAGAAAAAGAAGAGGAAGCACTCATTTGAATCACAGACCTTAGAGGCTGAAATAAAATAGGAATATCCTGAATTATTTGTTCAAAATGAAGAAGAGACTACAGGGTAAAGCATTCTTCATTCTTTCCATTCTTCTATTCCTTACTTCAGTTGTTGGAGATGACCATTTTTGGGGAGGTAATGAAATTAGTTTGGGGTAATGTTGATCAAAGAACACTTGAAAGAGAAAGCACACAAGAAGTCTACGTGGGAAAGTAAGTCGTATGCAAAGGCGTGAATGGATAGGGAGGACACACGCGCGAACAAAAGTTTAGTTTTCAGGACTTAGCCATTTTCACTCATAAATGTCTATTTTTAGAGATGGCATGTAGAGCACATAAATGAGGCAATGACGTGCATGCCACTCATTGGATAATTTTGGAGGATTGGACACAAAGTACTCTACATGGACACATGCTAGAAATAGATCTACTACTGTCAATTAGCTAGTAGTAGTCTATTATTAGCACACTTGCATGTGTGGCTAGTTATTTAAACGCATGTGGCTAAGAATAGCATGCAACATATTTTTGGAATGGATAAGAAGTGAAGGTAAAGTCCCCACCCTTATATATATGTAGTAGACTATGTAATAGATATAAGATATATAGATGAGATCATGAAAGAGAGGTGATGAAATTGAGACATATAGTATTATGTCATTGCACGCATACTTTTGATATTGTAATGAAGCTTCTGTAACTTAATGCATTGAATAAAATGGAGGATATTGACTGAATCTAATTATTAGTCTATGAGTATCTAAATCTAGTATTCTTTTCATCTCATCATGGTTAATATTTAGTTTTGTTCTTCTTTGGATATAGATCTGATATGCTTTGTAGAATGATATGTTAGTAATGGAACTATATATGTTAAGTATTTGTCATGCTAACATCCTGCTACAACAACCCTAAAGAGGGACCTAGTACTTTTACCCGCTTGAGAGTGCTCGGTCTAGGGCGAGTGATGTGCCAAAGGCACATAGGGTTTCATTGGTTTTGTGTCACCGAATTCTAGGCTCGCATCGTGTAATGGTCATAGGCCTTGTAAAATGTATATTTAATCTTGGTAAATAATTTCCCACCAAAGCCCTACGAATAGTATCTTCTCGCACCGTGTGGCATTCCCTAGATAGTGCCCTCCTGCAATCCCACCATGTGCTTCCTCCATGATTGCAATGCACTCATGTTCTAACATGCATTAGCATAGAACCTCATCACGGCCTAACTTGTATGAGTCTCCTAATTAGCATGTAGGGCATGGTGTGTATATCAACTATTTCCTTTCCAAATTTTTCATTCCTTCTAGCGCCACACCCATTTTGAGAAACACAAAAATATTTTCTAAGTTAGAGGGCATGCACCATAACCTAAACAGTTGTGCGTATGACATAACATCCTTAATGCTCTGTACATCCTATCCTAAATCCATTCTTAACAAATGGTCGCCCCGAGTTTCTCTCTCTTGGTTTTACAAAGAACTATAAACTAAAACTCCTAAAACAACAAAACCCACCAACATATACACCCTTGAAAAATGGGCTTGTTCACTAAGTACTTCAAGGCCATGTGATCTGTATAAAATATGAAGGGTGTTGCCAGCAGATACTGCTTGAACTTTTGTAGTGCGTAGATCATTAATAGTGATTCGTGCTCGTGAGTGTTATATTTTTCTCTGCGCTAGTATCAAATTCCTACTTGTAAAACAAAGGGAATGATCAACAATCCCTTCTCTAGGTTGTGTTAGGACTACTCCAATGGTTGTCCTTGAGGCATCAACATGCACATGGAAAGTTTTATCCCAAGAAGGAAAGTATAATATGGGCATAGTGACAAGCCTATCCTTCAATGTGTCAAATGTCGTCTACTGCGCCTATCCCTAGTGAAAGGAACTCTTTAGTTTTTAGTAACTTCTCTAATGGTGTGATGATCTTGGCATACCCCTTGATAAACTTCTGGTAGTACCCTATATGCCTAAGGAATCTCCTCACTACCCTATGATTAGTAGGCTCCCCCAACCCCACAATAACAACAACCTTGGCAAGATCCACAAGCAAACCTTCCTTACATATAATATGCCCAAACAGATTCCCAAATGGAGTAGAAAAATTATACTTCTTAATGTTGAGGGATATCCTCAATTGTCGACATCTCTCAAATTTTCACAAAGGTCTTTCACTAGTCCATTTATTGTCCACTCATTAAGGTAGACATAAAGAAACTTATGGATAAAATCCTAAAATGCCTGGACTATTGTATGCGAAAACATGGCTCGTGTAATCTTTAGTCCAAAAGGCATGACCATATATGCAAAAAATCCCCACTCAGTGGAAAAAAATTTCTTCTCTTGGTCTTCTTTAGCAATTCTAATTTTATGGTATCCTAAGAATCCATTCGTGAAGCAATAGATTTCGCACCCAGCCACTCCTTTCAAAATCTCTTCAATGAAGGGGGTTGGAAAAGGATCAATTACCCATACCGCATTTAAGTCCATGTAGTCAACATAGATCCTTATCCTTCCATCCTTCTTAATAATGATGACCATGAGTCTTACCCATTCTGATTCCTCCATAGCTTCAATGATGCCCGATGCTATCATCTTATCTATCTCCTCCTTAACCTTGATGTAAAGATTCTAATTCATTTGATAAGGCCTCTTCTAAATCAGGTGAACACCTTTCAACTTGATCTTCATCTCCCCAAAGAGTGGTGAATGCATTTAAGCTCATGGTACCCACGCAAAAAAATCCTAAAACTCACATAATAGATCAATGATCTTTAAGACCTCCTTCTCTGACCAATAGTCTCTAATAGTGGCCTCCTTAGGTTTAGCCTCCGAACCAATGTTAACCTTCTTTGTTTTCAGGGGTTCATGGTATGCACATGCTTTCTCATCAGCACTATCAATAACTTCACACATACCTTTAGTATGGTTAACATCCAAACTCTCCATCTCTTCACCATTTATCACATAGACCATATTTCCCTTTTCTTTCTCCATGCATGCGTGCTCAAGATGCATCTCTTCTGACTCTTCTTCATCAAGGTGCAGTTCCAAACCAGGTTCACCCAATAAATCTAATATTCTATCTTCTTCCATGGCACTATCTCCCATCGTTAGGCACTTAAAACCTACAATGCTCTATCCACCAATGGTTTAGTACTCTAATACTCGAAAGCTTGAAGGAGGTCAGCCATCAACTCTTACAAATTCCCTGTGCCCGGTGGTGCATCTTGGAGTGAATATACCATACATGCACACAACTTTATTAGGTGGAATATATCTTATGCACCCATAAAGAAGGTGGCAAGGCCTCCACACCTTCCATCCATGCTTTCTCACATGCTTCAACATTAGACAAGGTAGGTTCCTTCCCATGGTAGTCTTGTATTGTAGTGGGGGCATTGCTTTAAGAGAACCCAACAAAGAATAGGATTCTTACCTCAAGCCACTCTAGGAGGCTATCACAATGTGTTTCCCACCAATGTGTTGTGGTCCCAAACAAGTTATAGTTGAGCATCCCTCTTCTTTCGATCTCATTTTTTCATTGAGCCTCCATTTCTCGTAAGAAATCATCAGGGTTGGCCTGGCCCGTAACAACTTGGTAGCTTCTTCCTTCCCGGCATTTGACTAAGCACACCTTCATTACCATTGTCACAGAGCCTCTTAGTTGTCACCCAATTAACTCACAAATCCCATGCACCCAATTATCACATGCCACACTAGTTGTATCACTCATGGCATGAGCATATTCAAAATTAATAACTCCATGTGTAGGGTGAATCACCTTAGGGTCCCTGATGGAGTGCACATAGATCCTATCAAGAAATTATTCTATCAAGGGCTTAGTATATGGTCCCTATTTTCCATTGGTTAAGGGGATGATGACCCGATCCTCCTTGTTTTCAAAACTTATGTATCCCTTATTGAACCTTAGGTTAGCATTATTCCGATAACACTAGGGGCATCCAAGTAACATTGGATAGTTTTCTGCCTCGGCTAGCTCCAAGAATTTCAAATCCCTAGTGAACTTTTCCCCATGGATAGTGATGACAACATCCTTTAAGACACTAATGGGCATTGCTTTTGTCTTGTTAGCCATATACAACACATTTGAAGATGGTTGTAATGGGGGCCTTCCCATTTGATGTCATGCATCTAGGGTGAGAACATTGACCTCCACACCCATGTCAATCAAAATATTGCTCAGAAGCCACCCATTTACAATAGCATTCAAGTTAATCTCCTTGTCATAATGAAGGCTATGGGGAGGAAGGTTGGCATGTAGAACCTGCTTCTTGTGCCCTTCTCTAGTGTGTGGTGCCTTCTCTCGCAACCTTTCTCATAACAAGGGAATGATATTATCTTGCCTCAATATCTTGCATACTTCTCTAACCTCATCTAGATCCCTCTGTGGAGCCTCCACATTCTTCCTTTGCTTTAACTATCTTGATTGCTCTTTTAGGCACTTTGGATCTCCCCTTTTAGAATTTGAATCACATCCATGGTTTCTTGATACATTTCTATATGATGAGTAGGATCTAGATACTTTCCATACACCACATCTTCTCTAATAACCAATGGTATTTTCCTTGGTATATCCCTTGCGCACGCAGCCTCATCTCATGTCGTAACTAGTACAGCTCTAGTTAGTTCGACTCACATGCCACGCTTTAAAATCCATTGTGAATCATCCTTCCTCAATATTACTATCTTGGTGCCTTTATCTTTCTCGGTATTGTTGGCTCATGTGCTCAAATAAATCTATGCACTCCTCATACTTTTACTTCTTTCCACACCATGAGAATTGTAATGATTAGGGAATTCATACTTATAGTGCTATGTAGACCGACAATTGTAATAGTTTCCATGTGGGAACTTACTTTTTCCTCCTCCACATTTTCCATGACCACAAAATTCTCCTCTAAAACTTCTTCCACACACCCCACCATCTCGTGCCCCCTTCAAAGTTATGACCATTATCTTTGGAATTGTTCACAAGGCTAGTCTAGTGCACAATAATGTCAATGACATCATGTATCTGGTCAATCAGTCTACAATCCTTGGTGTCATGAGTAGTAGAGGTACAAATATTGTAGTAGCAAGACACATTCCTATGGATTACATGTTGCAGTAGTGGGAATCTACTTTCATCATAATCTCGGTGGCAAATTTCATTGTCCACCGTCACCGTCATGGCACGATCGATATTCTAGGGAAACTATCCTTTATATGCCCCTCTACCTCACAATCCATGCACTATAGACCACTACGAGTCTTATGCATCGAGTTCGTAGATAGCTTCTCCAGTTATTTCTCCACTGCAGGAATTTGAGCCTCAAAGAAGAGGCTAGCACTGTATTAACGCTTCCGATAACCTCAACACATAGGGAAACCTCCAAGGCCTCGTGTGGGTCTTTGAAAGTATTGTGTGAAAGCGATATCCTAAACGGTGTTCTTGATCCTCCAAAAAACCATTGAGCATGATGAGAGGGGTGAATATCATAGGATAGCTTTGATAAGAGAGTCTTGAAATGTGTATTGTACTCAAGCACACTCTCTACCATTCCCTGTTGGATCAAATTCAGCAAATTGATGCTCTTCTGTTCAAAATCAGGGATATGTAATTCAACCAAGAAGGCATTTCAAAGTGTGGTGTAATCCAACACTGTCCGATGGTGGTCATACTTCCAATACCAACTATGCATGTGCACCCTTGCAACTTTGTTGCAAATAGAATTGTATTCCACTCTGAGGTAGTGATCCCCTTCACGCACCATAGCATTTCAAACTTGTGTACATGATCTATAACATCCTCAACACCTTTGTAGTCTGGTAAGTGTAAATACATCTTGAGAAACACTTGTTGAGGTAGTTGAGGTCCTTTTCCACCTGACCCAAAACCTTGATTTCCTCCAGTGTTTCCTCCACCACCAAAACCACTAGATCCATCAGGTCATATCCTCCCAATATACCGTATCACCCAGATCGCTAGGTCTAAAAGGTCTTTAAGATCCTATACCACCGTATCCATCTCCCGTATCCGGTAAGGTGCCTAAAGTGGTTACACCTAGTGTTCCCAACATCCCACTGAAATATGCACTAATAATTTGTGATATTTCACCGCTATTAGATGTGTGCCCCCACCCATCCTAGACGTGATACACAAGCTTTTCATACTGACACTTTTCCCAAATGTCATTTTAGAAAATATCCCTCTAAACACAAGAAATGATTGTGTAGCCATAGATGTACCAAATGAAAAATTATATCTCTTAGGTACAGATCGGTCACTCCCACTGATACCAACTATGTTAGCAATACTTATCTCTTGATTTGGAAGACTAAGCACTAGGGATTGGTCACCAAGTGGATTAAGATGCATGCTTGATAGCTCTCCTTTCTCCAAGCGATGAACTCTCATCAAAATCCAAAGGGATCTCTCTTCTGCACTTGCCGAGATGGGGTAGTATAGACTGGTCAAACTCCACATCCTCCATGCGAACCTCAATTCCTTCTTGCAACATTTTCCTCCATAACTCCATCACTCTCGAAACCTCACATTTTCTAGACATCTCCCTTTCATGCAATTTTCTATAGTTGAACCGTCTCTCTTATCTCTCTCTTTTTCAGTCACAATTTCTACCATCTTCCTCCACCCTAGCTTCCTCACCTAGTGCTTAGAGAAGCTTAGCTAACCATAGGGAATGCTTCCAAACTTAGTGTAATGACTAGGATATTCATGGCTAAAGGGATAGCACACAAAAATGATCCTCTAGGTTCCTTTAATAATTCAAACTCAACAACCTCAAGACAAGAATATGTAGAAATAACGTATTCCAGGGTATAACTGGTCATCACTCTCTTTCACCAATGATCAACAACACATGTCCAAGTTATATCAGCTTTTTGTAGCCTCTAATATTCCTCTTAGGTCCAAATGCAAGATCTATAGTACCATATTTATCTTGATGCATACGCCAAAATCCATTCATACAACTCTACTAGAAAGCAACAAAAGAAGGTCTCATACAACTCATGATATAGGTGTTCTTCTACCCATTTGTGTGCATCAAACTCAGGTCCAATACTAAATCTCTAAGAAAACTCATCCTCCATGCTCCATGCTCTTAAAGGTCCATCATTCAACACTATCCATCCAGAATATCTTGCCATTGTTAGAGGATTAGTTACAGAGAAGTGAATATTCATGTAAAAGAGAAACATGAGCTATCATATCCTTATACCCAAGCATTTTAATAACAAGAGAAACATCATAACATGAAATACAAAGAACAAATCTTCCATGAAATATAAGGAAATAACACTAGGGTTTGCACCCATGAACCAGATATTCAGAATAGAGCCATATATTCATATTGATCACAGTATCAGTAACCACATTACATTCAAAAGGGTCATATCAGACCAAATATATAACAAAAGACTTTAGAATTATCTCTTACACAATCTTCCTTGGTGTGATATTCTAACTATTCCCTCCTATTTCATCCCTTATTACATATTTTAATGCCATACAGAGGCCTATTACATCCATTATACCCCTTAGCACTAATGCTCTAAATCCTAGCCTTACTGTAGCATCATACTCTTGATGCATTCCCTTATGATCTCACACTTTGTTTGTCTGTCGACTTCTTCTCCATTCAGGTGTGTCTTCCTTTCTCTAGAGCATCTCTATAAATAGGTTTAGCACCCACCGCATGCCTTCCTCTAGGAGCAGATCATAAATGCCAAGTGTCCAGGTGGTCCTCCAATGGAGCATGCTTATTCTGTTCTGAGCTCTCCACTTTCTGCAATGATGTCTTTTTGGGAACCTTCCATGCGTGGAATATTATTTTCTTGACCACCAAGTCTCTAGGATGGCACCTTATCCATTCAACATGCCTAGTCGGGTCATGTTTTTCCTCAAGTGCCTCTAGAATGCTAAATATGGCTAAGTCCTTAGATCCTATTGTCCTTCCTTGCATGCATGCCCTAGTTTCTCCTAAACCCTTCTTAAACCCTTGTCATGCACACTTTTCCCCACACCCTTCTTCTTCCTAGCCCCTCACATGCACACACGTTCCTTTGGCACTTAGCCAATATTTTGAGGCCCAACATCACCCCACACTAAGCTTTTTCTCCATCCTCGAAACATATTGATCCTCCAAAGAATAAAGAATGGTGGGACTTAGATAGTTTGAATAAAGAATGAAGGAATGAAGAATGAGAAATGGAAGAATGAAGAATGAAGAATTTTTATTGTTGTAAAAGGAGTGGGAACTCCTTCCTCATTTTTGCCTCAATTTTCTCCCATGCATTTACTTCACCTACTGCACTACTGAGTAGGTCACCCACTAGAGCGCTCACCTCTTCAAAACTCAGTTCATCTCCCTTAGCATTTAATGTATCAACAATCCCCTCCAATTGCTTGCTAAGGTCATCAAGTGCATCCATTCTTCACGTGACCTAGGGGTACAACTCCTTGAGCCAATTTTTGAATTGAACCTCACAAGGTTTCGATTGCTTCCATTTTATTTTCAACCTCGGCTAGGATCTTATCCCACTCTTCCTATTTCCTTTGTTCTTTTCTTGGAATTCTTTCAGATCCACCTCATGTGTAGTAACTAATATACTTGCTACTCTACTTTATCCCTATCATCATTTATCATACATGGCCTCAGCCATGCATGCGGTGGTTTGTCTATAGTATGAAAAGGAGTTTGGAATATCATGTCACTATCTCCCCATCTTCTATTTTCTTCTTCCTTCTGGCATGCCAAAATCTCTTCTACTGATTCTAATGTGAGTGGCCACCTTTCCATGGTGAGGATGTGTGTTAAGTCTTCCAAGCATTACAAGGTTGACTCATATTTCTACTTAGGTGGTGCTAGGTCTAGGTGTTTCAGGATAATGGCATCCATGATCATTTCAATTTTCTTGTACACCTCTCACACCTTCACCTTTTCCTCCTTTAGTTTGCACCTTAACTAGTGCATTGATCAGCTCTTCCTACTTCAGATCCTTTCTCTTCTCAATGAGTTCCTCCTTCTTCTCTCAGTTCTTCCTCTAGGAACCTTACCTATCATTCCTTCTAAAGATTCTCACCTCAACCTCAACCGATACCTTGTTGAGGGCATTACAGACTTTCTCATCTGATAATTGTTGAGCATTTATCTAGGGGTTTATCCTTTGTTCTCTAGTACCTTCATCAGCACCCCTTTGACTAACTTCAAACTCGGGCTCATCAACATGGGACTCAAAATGCCCAAGATAACATCTTCCTTGTTCATGGGTACATGCCCTTCTTCTTCGAAATGAAGACCATGCAAGGAGTTGGTCTATAGGCACGATACTCTAGAAGCATGCATGTAGTACCTTACTTGGATCATTTATGTAACTCATCCCTACTCCTGTGCCACTACCACTGCTCTTCCTCCTCTGTGTGTGTTACCTTTGGAAAGCTTATTGCTACTAAGCTGGGATCTCCACCCATGCTCCCATATTCTTTCCCTACACTTTCCTCTTCTATCTCCTTGAGTATCTCATCAGTGTTGTGCTCCACTTCCTATTCTCCACTAAATCCTTTATTATGCCCACTACTTCTCTTTCCATGGCCTCTTCTATCTACTCCTTGGTGAGGCTTGGGTCCTTTGATCCTTAGTATTCACTTCTTCACTCTCCCCTTTTCCTTGAGCACCTTCCTCTTCTCCATCCTTTTCTTCATTTTCTTCATCTTCGGAGTCATGCACATCATACACCGGATGGTCTTGAGCCTCTTCATGCTCATCATCATCCCTTTTTCACCTCTGTAGGCCTCCAGGCTCTCTGTTTCTTCTGAGTCAGCCTTCTCTACTACCTTCTTCTTCTTCCTAACTAGGTGATTCTAGTATAGGAGACTCTTCCTTTTCTTCTTCTTCTATAGGAAACTCCTTCCTTGGTGATTCTTCTTGTGTAGGAGGCTCTTCTTGCTCTATGCCTCTTCCTCAGGTGATTTTTCCTTTTCCTTAATGGGGACTTCTTCCCATGCATATGTGTGTGGCTTGGCTGCTTGACTCTGCAGTGCACCCACATATATTGTGTGTTGTTACACACTTGGTGCTTTTTTCTTCTCTGGTGCCTCTTTCTCTCTCCCTCTTCCTTGGTGTGGCCTTCTTTCTTCCAATGGGGTCTTTTTGGGATGGAGACATCATTCTCCAAGTAGGCACCCTTCTCATACTTGGGCTTGATCTGCATAGGTATACCCTTGTTGCGGTCCTTCCAAAGATTGGCAAACGTCACACAGTTTTTCATGCACACCTCATGGGAGACATACTTCTCCACATAAGCACACTTCTTGGGGTATACTAGCTTCCTTCATAGGTCATGGTGGTCTTGGTCTACCTCATTGAGGTCAAACCTTAGTCTTTTTTCCTCTTTAAAGTGATTGACCCCTACTTGAAAGTATTGCATGGTGAAAGAGAAAGGTAGTTTACACCATGGACTCTTGGTCCCATCTGATCAATGTGAATCTTTCAATGCAGAAATGTTGGTAGATAACAAAACTCATCTTCTCCTTATACTAGCACTAGAAATTGTTTGGGTATCCTCCATTCAGCTCCAAATGTCATCACATCCTCTTGTACCATTTCTCTAGGCACGCCTTGTGGGCGGTCATCATGGTGTCACAAGTGTACTTTTCAAATATTTTCATGGGGGAAGGGTCTTCATCTGATACTCCCATACAAACTTCTCTGGCCCATCGGGCACTCCAATCTCTGAGAAGATGATGGTGAGGAGGACATTCCAAACATGATCTTCTCTCCTTCATGTGATTTGATGATTTCTTCTATAATGAAGGTGATAGGTTATAGATGGTTCCTTCCAAAATCTTTTTCAGCACACATTCAACCAAGCCTTGTTTATCTGTGTCCACCTTTCTTTCCATTCAACTTGGATACCAAGTGCATGACCATCCTCATCACTAGGGTCGGAGATATATGAAATATCAAAGTAGTGTGAGCCCTTCTTATAATCATATGCCTGAATGTCTCTCCTTAATGGATTCCTTATCCTCCAGTCATCATCCATGGCTCCCCTTCATAGAAAAGGCCAGTAAAACTTAGAGATTAGTTGAGGGGTTATGTGCATTCTTGGCTTGAAGTAGAAGTGGTCCTCATGTGCATGTGACATGACATCAACCATTGGTATAGTCACTTAGGTTTTCCAAAGTAGGGAAACTCATAAAGTTGCAACAACCCAACCTTCTCCAACTTTACCTTCACCTCATCATCATAGATCGACATTCCTTCTAGTGTCCTTTTATCTATCGGGTGAACCAATTCTAATGCCATCTCCTTCTTGGTGGTGCTTGTGTGATGGTTGTAATCACTCACCACCATCTTCCTTACATGGGATACCCATTCCTTTTCCAAGCAACACTCCATCTGGGTATTGCATCTCTGCATACCACTCTTCATTGAAACTAGTGGTGATAGTTTTTTCCCTTTCCCTTGCCCTTCTTTGGTGAGATGGTTTCCTTCTTTGGTGCCATTTTCTTGTCGGGTTAAAAAAAAATCTTCCTTTCTCCTCTTCCTTGCTCTACTCAAATTTGTGGCTCAACTTCAGAAGAATCCCTTTACTCCCATGCCCTAGCTACAGAACCTAACCTAGAAAACCCTTCCACAAGATGGCATACTCTTATGAACCCTTCTTCCCTATGCCCATGTACTCCTTCCACTCTTGGTTCACAAATCACACTAGTCACGCACTTAGATTTTCACAATTCCTCCTTCGCACAAATATTTCTTCATGGATGCCCTAGTTCACAAGAGCTCTTCAATATCATAATAGCAAGGTAAAAAATAATGTGCCCGACCTTCTACTTATAGATTTTTTCTCATCTCCCATGAATAAATGTTATGCCACCTACCAACATACTTAGCATTAAATGTAGGATTTTTCCACTAAATCCAATCTTAAGCACTCTTACCCATGTGCCCAATCCTGCAAAAAAATCTCTATAACCTTTTGCACATGTAAAAATCCTTATTGACCAAGACTCTTATGTGTGCGCACTTTGTAGCACTTGAAAGGCACTTCTTCTTCCCTTGACCTGATTTTTTTTCCTCACTTACCTCATGTTGTTCCTGTGCTTCTCATCCTTTGTACGTGGTCTTTGTAAAGCTATCCTGACACCAAAATTCCTTATGTCCACCTTTTCCACATGCACACTCTCTACCTTACACTTTTTTTTTATCCTTCAATCCGGGCCATTAAAACACAACTTCCACTACCAACTTTTATTTCACTTCACATTACTCCACCCCACACAAAAATGATGCATGGTCCTCAGCATACAACCTTTTTGAAAATAATAAGTGGTTACTGGTGCACAAGCACAAGGTGCAAAACAACAACAAAGAAGAACAAGCAACGAGAAAGGGAAACACAAGAAGGAAAATAAATGCATAAAGGAAATCCTAGGCTAAATGGCAATACTACTTCCTTATTTATAAACACAAGGAAGACTTATTTATAGTAGGGCTTTAGCCTACTCCCATTGAAATGGCCTGGTAACCATGTTCCATCAAGCACTTGTAACTGGAAAGCACCTTGAATCAAGGATGTATGAGATGATATATGGCCCTAACCAATGGAATTTCAGTTTCCCAGGATGGTGCAAAAACTTGGAATCATATAACAAAACCATCTGCCCAACCTTGAATTGTTTGTTTTAATATGGTGATCATGTCATGCTTTTTTCATGCCTTTTTAGTCTTCTAACTCCATCTAGCAAGTGATCACCTTTCATCCAACTACATTAACTTCTCCATGTGCTCTTGAATTGCTTGTTCATCAGCTAACCCTCCCGTGTGTAATACAATACATATGATGGTAGCATAAATTCAACTAATAAAACAACCTCTCCACGCCAAACACCAATTGAAATGGTGTGGCCTTTTTTCAATCTCTTGTAGGTTGTCTTGTATGCCCATAGAATGGATGATACCTTTTCATCCCAATCTTGTCTTCCCACATCACAAATTTTTGTTAACGTGTGACTCAAAATTTTTTAAATGCCTCAATAGTTCCATTAGCTTGTGGGTGATATGGGGTAGTCTTATGATGGGCCACCATGAACTCTTGCCAACAAAATCCTGACTATTTCATTCAAAAATGTGTACCCTATCACTAGTCAAGCTTAAAGGACATCCATACCTACTGATTATGTTCTCCCATAAGAATCTAGTAGTTGTCATTATTGTATAGTCCCTTGTAGGCAGTTTCCTCCACCCACCTTGTTAAGTAATTAGTGCAAGTGATGATATAGCGTGAACCAGTCCTTCACGTGGTAGGTGAAATTGGTCCTACAAAATCAATTTCCCATTTTTCAAATGGTTATGCATTGGCTATAGGTCTCAAGGGCATTTCATCCCTTCTTCCTGGCTTTCCAGGCACTGGAAATGGTCACAGCCTTGTAAAACTCAATGCAATCTTGGTATATACTTTCCCACCAAATCCCTACAAGTAGAATCTTCCATGTGTGGCATTCCTTGCATAGTGCCCTCCTGTAATCCCACCATGTGCTTCTTCCATGATTATAACACACTCATGTTCTAACATGCATCGGTGTAGAACCTCATCATGGCCTAACTTGTATAAGTCTCCACTAATTAGCATGTAGGGCATGGCATATAGCTAATTATTTTCCTTTCCAAAGTTTTCATTCCTTCTGTGCCACACCCATTTTGAGAAACACAAATATCTTCTAAGTCAGAGGGTGCACACCACAACCTAAATAGTTGTGTGTTTAGCATAACATCCTCAATGCTCTGTGCATCCTCCTCTGAGTCAATTCTTGACAAATGGTCAGGCCTTGAGTTACTCTTTCTTGGTTTCACAACAACTATAAACTCAAATTCTTGAAACAACAAGACCCACCAACATATGCACCCTTGCAAAATGGGCTTGTTCACCAAGTACTTCAAGGCCATGTGATCTATGTAAAATATGAAGGGTGTTTCCAGTAGATACTTCTTGAACTTATGCAGCACATAGATCATCGATAGTGCTTCACACTCAGTAGTGGTGTAGTTTTTTCTTTTGGTGTCAACTTCCTACTTGCAAAAAAAAGGGGGTGATCAAAAATCCCTTCTCCAGGTTGTGCTAGGACTGCTCCAATGGTTGTCCCTAAGGCATCAACATGCATGTGGAAAGGTTTATCCCAAGAGGGAAACCATAATATGGGTGCGCAGTGACAAGTCTATCCTTCAAAGTGTCAAATGTCATCTGTTTGTTGCCTCTCCCCAGTGAAAGGCACTCTTGTGTTTTAGTAACTTCTCCAATGGCATGTGAAGATCTTGGCATACCCCTTGATAAACTTCTAGGTAGTACCTTATATGCCCAAGGAATCCATGCACTATGCTTTGACTGGTAGGCTCCCCCAACCCCACAATAACAACAACTTTGGTGGGATCCACCAAAAAACCTTCCTTGCATATGATATGCCCCAATAGGTCCCAAATGGAGTAGTAAAAACACACTTCTTAATGTTGAGGGATATCCTCAACTACCTGACATCTCTCAAACATCAGCCTCAAATTGTCACAATGGTCTTTCACTAGTCCATATATTGTCCAGTCATCAAGGTAGACTTGCAAAAACTTATGGATAAAATCCTGAAATTCCTGGACCACTATGCATGAAAAAACAAGTTGGTGTTTTTCAGTCCAAAAGGCATGACCATATAGGAAAAAATTCCCCATTCAGGTGAAATTTTTCTTCTCTTGGTCTTCTTTAGCAATTCTAACTTGATGGTATCCTGAGAATCCATCTATGAAGGAATAGATTTCACGCCCACCACTCCTTCCAGAATCTCTTCGGTGAAAGGGGTTGGAAAAGGATCAATTACACATACCACATTTAAGTCCTTGTAGTCAACACATATCCTTATCCTTCCATCCTTTTTAATACTGATGACCATGGGGCTTACCCATTTTGATTCCTCCATAGCTTTAATGATGCCCGAATGCTATCATCTTTCTATCTCCTCCTTAACCTTGACATGAAAGATTTAGATTCATTCGATAAGGCCTCTTCTAATCGAGCACACACCTTCTTTCAACTTGATCTTCATCTCCCCAAAAGGAGTGGTGAACACCTTTAAGCTCATGGTACCCACATGAAATAAATCCTAAAACTCATGCAAATAGATCAATGATCTTTGAGACTTCCTTCTCTGACCAATAGTCTCCAATAGTGGCCTCCTTAGGTTCATCCTCCAAACCAATGTTAACCTTCTTTTTTTTCAGGGGTTCATGGTATGCACACACTTTCTCATCACACTATCAATAACTTCACATGTACCTTTAGTATGGTTAACATCCAAACTCTCCATCTCTTTGCCATCTATCACATAGACCATATTTCCCTTTTCTTTCTCCATGCATGCACGTGCTCAAGCTTGCATCTCTTCTGACTCTTCTTCATCAAAGTGTGGTTCCAAACCAGGTTCACCCAATAACTCCAGTATTCTATCTTCTTCCATGGCACTATCTCCCATCATTAGGTGCTTAACAACCTATAATGCCTATCCACCGATGGTTTAGTACTCTTGATACTTGAAATCTTGAAGGAGGTCAGTCATCAACTCCTACCAATTTCTGTCTGACGGCACATCTCGAGTGAATATACCATGCATGCATGCATGCAGCCTTGTAAGGTGGAATACAACTTATGCACCCATAAAGAAGGTGGTAAAGGCCTCTACACCTTCCATCCATGCTTTCTCACATGCTTGGACATGTGAGACAAGGTGGGTTCCTTCCCATGGTAGTCTTGTATTGTAATGGGTGCATTACTTTGGGAGAACCTAATAGAGAATGATTCTCACCTCGTGCCACTCTAGAAGGCTATCATGATGTGTTTCCCACCAATGCATTGCTGTCCCAAAGAAAGTTATAGCTGAGCATCCCTCTTCTTTTGATCTCATTTTTCCATTGAGCCTCCATTTCTCATAAGAAATCATCAGGGTTGGCTCCTCCAGAATAACTTGGTAACTTCTTCCTCCCAGGCTTGACTAAGCACACACCCTTTGTTACCCTTGTCACAGAGCCTCTTAGCTATCACCCAATTAACTCATAAGTCCCGTGTGCCCAATTTTCACATGCCACACTAGTTGTATCACTCATGGACTAAGCATCTTCAAACTAATAACTCCTTCTAGGGTGAATCACCTCGGGTCCCTTGATAGAGTGCACATAGATCCTGTCGAGAACTTATTCTCCCAAGGGCTCAATATATGGTGTTGATTTTCCATCGGTTAAGGGGATGATGACCCACTCCTCCTTGTTTTCAAAACTTATGTATCCCTTATTGAACCTTAGGTCAACATTATTCTTGTAACACCAGGGGCACCCAAGTAATGCTGGAAAGTTGTCTTCCTCGGCTAGTGCCAAGACTTCAAAATCCCCAGTGAACTTTTCCCCTTGGATAGTGATAACAACATCCTTCAAGACACCAATGGGCATTTCCTTTGTCTTGTTAGCCATATACAACACATTCAAAGATGGCTGTAATGGGGGCCTTCCCATTTGATGTCATGCATCTAGGGTGAGAACATTGACCTCTATGCCCATGTCAATCAAAATATTTCTCAAAAGCCACCCATCTACAACAACATTCAAGGTAATCTCCTTGTCATAATCAAGGCTATGGGGAGGAAGGTTGGCATGTAAACCTACCTCTCGTGCCCTTCTCTCAAAGATGTGGTACCTTCTCCCATAACCATTCTCCTAGAAAGGGAATGATATTCTCTTTCCTCAACATCTTGCATACTTCTCTAACCTCATCCAGATCCTTTTGTGGAGCCTCAACATTCTTCCTTTTCTCTAACTATCTTGACTTCTCTTTCAGGCACTTGGATCTCTCCTTGTAGGCTTCAAATCACATCCATGGTTTCTTGATACACTTCTTTCTGATGAGTAGGATCTAGATACTTTCCATGCACCACCTCTTCTCTAATAACCAATGGTATTTTCCTTGGTATTCCCTCACGTGCAAATCCTCAGCTCGCATCATAACTAGTACCAGGTTCTAGTTCACGACTCACTGCCACTCTTGGCATCCATTGTGAATCGACCTTCCTCACACTTACCATCCCAATGCCTTTTTCTTTCAGTGCTGCTTGGCTCATGTGCTCAAATAACTCTAGGGAACTCCTCATACTTGTGCTTCTTTCCACACCATGAGCATTGTAGTAGATCAAGGCACTCATGCTTATAGTGCTCTGTGATCCATAATTGTAACATGTTCCATGTGAGAACTCACTTCTTCCTCCTCCATGGTTTCCATGACCACAAAATCCTCCTCAAAACCTCTTCCATGCATCCCTCCATCCATGCACCCTTCATAGTGATGACCATTGTCCTTGGAATTGTTTGAGGTTGGTTTGGTGCACACCAATATCAATGGCATCATGTATCTGGTCAATCAATCTACAATCCTTGGTGTCATGGGTAGTAGAGGTGCAAATATTTGTAATAAAAGACACATTCTTATGGATCATGTTGCTAGTAGTGGGAATCTACTTGCATCATGATCTCCATGGAAAATTTCATAGTCCACTTATCATGGCATGCATACTAATCTCTAGGGAAATATCCTTTGTATGCCCCTCTACCTCACAATCCATGCACCATAGACCACTATGAGTCTCATGCGCCAGTTCACAGATAGCTTCTCCAGCTGCTTCACCATTATAGTAAATCTGAGCCTCAAGGAAGGGGATAACACTGGTATCCATGCTTCCAAAGCCTCGACAATGCAAAGGGGCAGCCTCCAGGCCTCACGTGGGTCTGATGAAAGTCTTGTGTGAAAGTGCTCTCCTAAATGGTGTTATCAATCCTCCAAAAAACCACTGAGCATGCTGAGAGGGGTGAATATCATAGGATAGCTTTGATAAGAGAGTCTTGAAATGTATGTCATACTCCCACACACTCTCTCCATTCCTTGTTGGATCTCCTTTAGTGTGCTTGATGCTCTTCTGTTCAAACTTAGGGATATGAAATTCAGCCAAGAAGGCATTCTGCAATGCATGGTGTGTAATCCACCACTTGTCTATGGGGGTCATACTTCTGGTACCAACTATGCATGCATCCTTGCAATGTTGTTGCAAATTGACTTTCCTTCCACTTTCAGGGTAGTGATCCCCTTCACACATCATAGAGTAGTTCACACTTGTGTACATGCTCTGTAGCATCCTCAACACCTTTGTAGTCTGGTAGGTGTAAAGACATCTCAAAAAACACTTGCTGAGGTGGTTGAGGTCCTTGTCCACCTGACCCAAACCTTGATTCCCTCCGTGTTACCTCCACCACCAGATCCACTAGATCCACCAGGTCCTTCCCTCCTATCCACTAGATCCTCTAGATCCACCAGTCCACCAGGTCCTCTAGCTCCTATACCACTAGATCCACCTCCTATGTAGCTAGTAAAGGGCCTGAAGTGGTCACACCTAGTGTTCCCAACATCCCACTGAACTACATGCCAATAATTTGTGATATTGCACCACTACTAGATGTGTGTCTCATGCCACTCCCAGATGTGATACCCAAGCTTTGTGTACTCACACTTTTCCCAAACTTCATTCCAGATAATATTCCTCCAAACAAAGAAATGATTATGTAGCCATAGATGTACCAAATGAAAAATTATATCTCCTAGGTGTAGATATCGGTCACTCCCACGATACCAACTGTGTTAGCAATACTTATCTCTTGATTTGGAAGACTAAGTGCTAGGGGTTGGTCACTAGATGGATTCAAATGCATGCGATGGCTCTCCTTTCTCCAAGTGATGAAATCTCATCAAAAGTCAAGGGATCTCTCTTTTGTGCTTTTTCAGAGATGGGGTAGCATAGACTTCTCAGGCTCCACATCCTCTGTGTAAACCTCAATTCCTTCCCACAACATCTACCTCCATAAATCCATCACTCTCAATAACCTTACATTTTCTAGCGTGATCCCTTTCACGTGCTTCATATACTTGAGTCATCTCTCCTCTCTTTCTTTTTCAGCCGCAATGTCTTCCATCTTCCTCCACCCTAGCTTCCTCCTCCTATGCTTAGAGAAGCTTAGCCAACATAGGGAATGCTTCCAAACTTAGTGTAATGAGAAGGATCTTCATGGCTAAAGGGATAACACATAAAAATGATCCTCTAGGTTCCTTTAAGAACTCAAACTCAACAACCTCAAGACAAGAATACGTAGAAATAGTGTATTCTAGGGTATAACTGGTCAACACTCTCTTCCACCAATGATCAACAACATGTGTCCAAGTCAGATCAACATCCTATAGCCTTTGATATTCATCTTGGGTCCAAATGTGAGATCTATAGTACCAACTTGATCTCAGATGCATACACGGAAATCCATTCATACAACTCTACTGGAAAGAAGAAAAGAAGGTCTCATATAGCTCATGATACAAGTGTTCTTCTACCCATTTTCGTGTGCATCAAACTCAGGTCCATATACTAAATATCTTAAGAAAAATCATCCTCTGTGCTCTTAAACCATGCTTTGACATTGTCCAAGGTCAAGCACTTTGTCATCACACATCATTCTCACAATAGCTTTGAAAAGAGGTCCCGATAATGGAACCAAGATGTAGTCATTTTTATGTACTCTTAATACAACTTTCTAATCCCATGCGTGTTGGATATCACCCAGTGGGTGCTGGGAACTCACCTAAGGCACGCGTGGGCACCGAGCCCCTCCTTTATGTGAGCATTATGAGAAGATCTTGCCATTGTTAGAGGATTAGTTGCAGAGAAGTGAATATTCATGTAAAAGAGAAACATGAGCTATCATATCCTTATACCCAAGCATTTAATAATAAGAGAAACATCATAACATGAAATAAAAAGAACATATTTATTCATAAAATATAAGAAATAACACTAGGGTTTACACCCATGAACCAGATATTCAGAATAGAGCCATATATTCATATTGATCACAGTATCAATAACCACATTACATTTAAAAGGGTCATAACTAGACCATACATATCAAAAAGACTTCAAACTTATCTCTTACAGATCTTCCTTGGTGTGATATTCTAACTATGCCCTCCTAGTTCATCCTTATTACATATTCTAATGCCATACAGAGGCCTATTACATCCATTATACCCCTTAGCACTAATGCTCTAAATCCTAGCCTTACTACAACATCATACTCTTGATGCATTCCCTTATGATCTCGCACTTTTATGTGTCTGTCGTCTTCTTCTCCATTCAGGTTTTTCTTCCTTTCTCTAGAGCATCTCTATAAATAGGTTTAGCACCCACCACCATGCCTTCCTTCAGGAGCAGATCGGATGCCAAGTGTCCAGGTGGTCCTCCAATGGAGCATGCTAATCATGTTCGAGATCTCTCCACTTTCTACAATGATGTCTTTCGGGAACCTTCCATGCATGGAATATTATTTTCTTGACCATCAAGTCTACAGGATAGCACCTTATCCATTCAAGCACCTATTTGGGTCACATTTTCCTCAAGTGCGCGTGCATGTTGGTTTCCCCTCAACCCTTGTCTTACATGCTTCCCCCCGTGCACATGTACCCTTTGTCACTCAACCAATATTTTGAGGCCCAATAGGTTGGGATTGTATGTTATCACTCACATACTTGAATCAAAGCTTATCAATTAGAGGCACTTGATGGAACATTGTTACCCAGTTTCTTCAATGGGAGTAGGCTAAAGACCTACTATAAATAAGTCTTATTGGTGTTTATAATAAGGTAGTATTTCCATTTAGTATAGATTTCCCTTTCGGTATTTATTTTAATGTATTTCCTTCTTCATCGCTATGCTTTGTCAATTTAGTTTGGTGTTTTTGTGTGTAATAAGCGCATTTGGGTGCTAGGAGATAATTACAATCTATAGTATTTTTATACACACAGAATGCACATACCATTAGTGTGGGGTGATTATTATTCAACAAAGGGAACACATGAGAACATATTGTTACAGGTGCTATTTAAGAATGGAAAGGAGCTACTAGAAAGAATATTGATCCTAGAGAAGACCATAGTTGGAAATAAATGAATGAACAATATAACGTGAGGTAAGTTGCATGCCATGGAAAATACTAGGGAAAGGCACAGTGGTGAGGTACTTTGGTGCATGGAAGTGCGTAGAAGGAGGTTTGTAGGCAAAAGGCATGTAGGTGTGCTAGAAGGTTATAGATGGGGTGTGAAGGTGTACCGCACAAAAGTTGGGAAAATGGTCAATTAATGAGAGGATTGGTGGTAGGTGAAGGAGAAATAAATGCACTAAATTTTCAAAAATATATATAAGGACGTGATGCGGGTTCATTTTTACCTTTGCAATCACAAGTATTCGAGTGAGCTAGTTATGACCGAGCCAAGTGGAATGTGTTGAGGTGCGGAGAGCTACAAAACCAGACGTGGAAAGTGGATTTGTGTGCAAAAGTGGATTGCATCCCCATTAGAGAAGGGTTTGAGTGAAGCAGAAGCATTGAGAAGGAGTTAGGGCTCATGTTTTTGAGCTAGGGCATGGGGTTTCGAGCTAGGGCATGTGTTTTCAAGCTAGGGCACGAGGGCTTACTCGATAGAGAAGAAAAGGTGAGATTTTTACCATGGCATCAAAGAAATCACATGCATCGGTATGTAGGGGAATAAAATGGTGGAATTCAAGGTTGAAGATGCTCCAGAGAGTAGTTTTTCGAGATGCAGATCTATAAGGAGTGATAGTTAGACGGGATTAGGATTCCCATATCCACATATGCAAAGTAAGTGATTACAATGGCCACACCCCGACAACAAGGTAGAGTTGGATGTTTTGCTAAATAAGAAGACCAATGAGCACATGGTGGAGGACATGTCAATATATGACAATGTTGGGGAGAAATTACTCAAGAAGATAAGGGTATATCAAATGTATGAAATCCCATATTTTGGAAAACCGTAAAGTTTATACCAATGGATTATGAGCGAGTCCACGAGGAATTCTTCTATTTTTTTCGGACGGAGGGTAAGGATCACCATTACTTTGATTGCCACATACATAGGATAGAAAGGCACATGGACGGATGTTATTAGTGATATGGACTGATAATACAACCGTTATAGCCGCCAACAAGGAATTGGGATACTCCAAGGGTCCACTCGTAATGGACATCTATAAATTAAGGAAGTACCAGGTGGTACGGAAGCATCACATCTTCTCACCAAACTAAATGATCAAGAATGAATATCTAGAGCTAATCCTCCCATTTGAAGAAGAGGGTGCTACAGTGAAGGTTCATTCTATTATATAATTATTCTTTAATTCTTTCATCACTTATTCTTTATTATTTGGAAACATCGAAAGAATTCCCATTTTCGAGACAAAAATCTACTTTAGTGTGGAGTAAAGTTGAGCAGATATAATATTGTTTTAAGAAGAAGAGATAAAAAATATGCGTGTGCAGGAAAAAAGTGCATTTGAAGGTGTGGAAAGATAGGGAAGGAAACGTACAATAGAACAATTTGGCTTAGGACCTAGCCATTTTATGGATAAGGGTTATTTTTTCGTATAGAGTACGAAGCACACATAGAGATGGAGACTTGCGCTACATGTAATAGTATTTTGGGAATGAGTGGATGATAAGCGACGTGCATAGTTTTAACTAATAATAGGATGTATTCTAGGATTTAACCGTAGGACATCTATTATTAGCATACTTGCATGTATGCATGCTATTGTAAAGGCGCATGGCTATTATCAACATGTGAACTATTTTGAGAAGTGTATAAGAGGTGAATGGAAAGTCCCCACCCCTATAAATATGTATTGAAATGATTAGTTTAGAGGGACTAAATTATTATAGAGTTATGTTGTTGTATCTAATGCATGCATGACTTATGAATATACTTTATAGTGTAAGAAGCTTATGTGGTTTACAATGTTTAATGTAATGGATAATATTGGCTGGATAATGGTGTTAAACATAACTAAATTTGGTTCTTGTATGGTTAATCTTATTATTGTTATTTTTAGTTCATGATTCTATAAGATATAGATCTATATTATGTATTGTGGAATGTTTATGTTTAATTATGGATCTGAATATGTTTTATCACCATCACACTAACATCTCACACAAGCAAATCTAAATAGGGGCCTAGTACCTTTTCATGCTTTAAGTGAGTGCTCATCTCAAGTTGGGTGATGTGCCAACATGTTTGGGTTATTCATAGTAGATTATAGGATGCATCAAGCATTTGTTTTACTACGATTCGGTAGCATTTTCTATGCTACCAGCTGAAAACATACTATATATTTTCAGTTGGTAGAATAAAAATGTTATTTGGCAAATAGCATTTTCTATGCTACTAACCAACAACATGTTGGTAGCATAAAAAATGCTACTAACTGACTGTATTCAGGTGAATTTCTCAAATTCCTATTTCACGGGAACGGTGAAATGACCCTTAAAATTGAATTGCACCCAGAAAAATTTGGTGAATTTTTCGTAACTGGTACCCCAAAATTTTCCAATTTCAAATTTTAAAAACTAGAATATTCATGAATTAACAAATATTCACCACTAAAATTTTCCCTACTTCATCCTATGTATTGACTATCCACAATGGATCTCTAACATTTTTCCTATCACGAAAGTGACTAGGGGACTTTGTAGTTGTACTAACTTTCATGATCTTAACCTTACCTTCCCAAAAGATGACTTTCCTCCACCAAGCATTAACCAAATAGTTGATGTTATTTCGGACATGAGATGTTATCTCTTATGGATGGGTTTTCAGGCTATAATCAGATATTAGTCACTCCAAAAGATCAACACAAAACCACCTTCATAACCCCTTGGGGACCTTCTGCTATCGTGCATCATGCCCTTTGGCTTGAAAAATGTTGGTGCTACCTATCAACACGCTTATGAATTACATATTCCATGACATCATGCATGAAATTTGGAAGACTATGTCGATGACCTTCTTGGTAAGTCCAAGTGTTGTGCCAAACACTTGGCCATTCTTAAAATTATCTTTGATCGCCTTATCTAATATTATGTTCACCTTCAACCAAAGAAGTGCATTTTTATAGTTCTCTTGGGTAAGCTCCTTTGTTTTATCATCTCTTTGTGGGGTATCGAAGTTGATCCTGCTAAGATCAAGGCAATTCTTGACATGCCTCCACCTACTAACCTTCGGCAAAGATTGTAGTTTGCAGGGAAAATTACAATCCATCTGACGCTTCATCTCTCAAATTTCAGAATTTTTCCATCCATTTCATCACCTCCTTAAAAATGATGTTTATTTCCATTGGAAAGAGGATTATCAAAAAACATTTAAAGCATTGAAGAACTAACTTCTTTATCCACCTGTACTCATTCCACCTAAATATGACCAACATTTTTACCTTTACATCTTTGCTACTGACCATTCCTTGGTTACCATGATCGGTCATCATGATGAGAAACATAGGAAACAAGCGGAGTATTATATAATCCATACTCTTCTAGACTATGAAACTAGATATACTCACTCCGAAAAGATTTTCTTAGCCCTAGTATTTTTGGCCACCAATTTTTGCCACTACCTTCTTAATCATAAAACATTTTTTGTTACCAAAACCAACCATCTTCATTAAATGTACACTAAACCTTACCAAAACTAATGCACCACATGTTGGCTCATGCTTCTTGTATACCTAGAGTTGGATTTCATTCATCAAAAGTCCATCAAAGGACAAACCATTGTGGAACAACTCACATATGCTCCTCTTCCTGGAAATCAATCATAAAATTTTGATTTTACCGACAAGTCTATCGCCACCCTCTCCCTTAATGATATTGTCTATTAAATGACATTATTATTTCACATATACAAATGTCACCTCAGGGGGAGGTGTGAGGGTCATCCTCATTCCTCTTAATGGTGAGCCCATGCCACTATCCTTTAAACTAGACTTTGACTACAACAATAACATAGTTGAGTACAAAGAACTTGTATTAGGTCTTCAAACTTCCATTTCCTTAGATGTTAAATCCATTAATATATTTGGTGACTCTCAATTGGTTATTAACAAAATCAATAGTTTGTACCAAAGTGTTGCAAACGACGAGCTCAAAAAGTACATACATCATGTCCACTTACTTTTGACCACGTTTGATCACTACCTCATTCAAACCACTCCATGATCCACTAAAAAAATCATGGATACCATGGCATGCCTTGTTTCTCAAATACCTACTTCCCTCACCTTCTGACTCAAAAATAATTTTCACCCTACAACAACGGTTGCAATCACCCTCTTATATTATCCCCTGTTAATTTTTTTGGGTAGGATTGATACAAAACCCATGTGAAAGTTCATTGACTACCTCTCCCTTTCAATCTTGCCTCTAGATCTCACTCACAATAGATGACGATCCTTCCTAAAAAGTTTCTCTCATTACATCATCATGGGGGTCTTCTCTACAAATGCAGATTTGATAGTATCCTCCTACGGTGTGTCACCGATTACAAATCTTGTACACCATAAAATAAATTCACACTAGGATTTTTGGGGACATTTTAGTAGCCTCTATGTTGTAAAGCATATCCTTAGAATCATCTATTACTAGCCAACCCTTAACCAATACTATTGTGACTATATTAAACATTGTTTGAAGTTTCAACAACATGCTAACCTTCACCATACCCATAGTCATGCCTTACAACTCGCTACATACTTTTTCCCTTCTCTTAATGTGGTTTAGATCTCATTAGGGAGATTAACCCTCATTCCTCACAATGTCATCACTAGATCATCATAGTGACTAGATATTATACTAAATGGGAGGAAGAGGTCTCTCTCATTTCTATCGATCCGAGAAAATAACTAAATTTATTAACCACCGTATCATTTTTCACTTTGGTGTTCCTCATTGCCTCATCATTGACAATGGAAAACAATTCAAAAAGAAAACCCTACATAAAATGTGTGAAAAAGTTGGCATAAAACTCAGTTTCTCTTCACCATATTACCCACAGGCCAGTGGTCAAGTCAAATATTCTAGCAAAACCCTCCACAAAATTCTTATGAAAGTGGTTGATGATACTAGTAAGGATTAACACATGCACATTCCTTTCACCTTATGGGCTTATCGTACTAGCATTCACACCTCTACTAATGCCACACCTTTCTCTTTGGTCTATGGTACAGAGGTCATCCTGTCTCTCGAAGTATAAATTCCATATCTTTGTATATCACTAAAAGATATTCTCTCGGAGGATGATTTCGTCCAAGAAAGTTTGGCACAAATTGAGCTATTAGATTAATGTCATTTAAATTCTCTATACTGCATCCAAATCTACCAAAAACACATTAAGCATGCCTATGAAAAATGTGTTCATGAATAGACCTTCGAGATCGACGACCTTGTCCTAAAGGAAAATCAACATGTAACCAAGATGGAGAAAAGTAAACGAGGAAAGTTTGCTCCTAATTGGTTTGGACCTTATATTGTCACCCATACCTATGGATCAGGAACTTATCATTATGTAACACCCTTGATAGTTGTTATTTTCCTCCTTTACATTTCAAGTGTTGACATGTGATTTTCCTTATAAAGATGTGTTCTTTTGAATTTTGGAGATCATGCTTGATAAGGATAAATCATCTTTTGTTCTTAAGATCCTTTGACTGAATTGGAATGAATTCTTTAAATCCATTTTTATTTTCTTGTAGGTGGATTAAAATATGGTTTAAGAATTGTAAAATTTTCTACTAATCTGACTCATCCTTGGATCAATTTCAGTGATCCAAGGAATGTTTTAAAAATATGCTTTGTAGGATGAATGGTAAATCGACATTCCAGGAATTGATAGACATATGACTGAACTTTGACGGATACTAGTTCTTTGATTGTTGTATGAATGTGTTCTATTCAATGGTATGTCATGCTTGGATCTTTTCAGTTCGATTGTACCAGGACAATGTTGACACAAACTAACCGTAGCTGTTCACGGCATAGGAAAGATCCATAATCCTAAGAAGAACTATCCTACGGAATTCTAAGATAGGTAAAAATAATTACTACCTAAACTATGTTACGTAACAGAATTCCTATTTTAACCTAAATCTTTCTATTCCACTTTGATTTGGTTGATTGGCATCCTAACCTAAGCTCGGTGCTAAGGAATTTGGAAAGGTTTCTAGGTTATTAAAATTTTACCTAGAAACTAATACTACCAAGTTATATTATGATCTAACCTAATGCCTAAAACTATAGTAATGAAAAATTAATCTAACCTAAGTGGAAACTACCTTAGGCTATGTGCTAAGACCTATTGTGGTAATTGTTGTTTGGGTTATAACCTAAGGTATATATATATATATATATATATATATATATATATATATATATACTACAAATTACCTAAGGTCTAACCTAAACAATATGATCTACCCTAAACTAATGGGTTTGAATGGGGAATTAGGTGGTCGCATACATGGTAGGTGATGGTTCCAAGGCATTAAAATTGTTGATAAGGTTTTAATTGCTTGGAGGTACTACCAGCTTTGGCAGGGGTTAGTGAATTTGGTAGAGGCTTAGGTGGAGGCTCCACTAAAATGGAATTCTTTGTTAAATTTGATTTGGCAATAACTAAACATGAGAGGCGGTGGCAAAGGAGGATAGGTGGGAAAATAGGAGTTAAGGGAATTAATTGTTTTTGGTCTTCATGCTCAAACTGCCTTGGAAGGCATGTAAATAGTTTGGTATGTGGTTGTTTCACTTTGCATGTTTTACAATTTTTGCTCTGCATGCTCACTGGTTTTTCGAACCAGCAGATAGAACTACACTTGATGGTTATTTTTGAGGTTTTAAACCTAGTTTTAGTTTGTGGAATATATAGGAGGCATGGTGGAAAAAGAACATGGTTATTTGATTTTTCGTGGAGAAAAAGAGAATTTTTGAGCTTAGCTGGAGGTTTTCTTCGACTTGGAAGAAGCACTATCAGGCATGATAGGCTCTAAACTTTAAGATCTTTTGCTTTCTTATAAATGTTTCATTAAAATGATTATGCTCTATGAGATTCTCATATTCTTTATTTTGTCTAGTTATTGACTTGTGGGGTTTATTAAATCTGTGTTATTTGTTTTGAATTTCATGGTAAATAGAGTTATGTTTAGAAACTTACCATGTACAGTTCTTAAAAATAAGAATGCATGCATAAACATATCTCTGTAACTTGGCTTTTTCATTTAGAATGGGAAATTGAAGTATTCTGTTTAGATAAATCTTCGTTGCTATTTAGATGTGGTTCAGAGTTTTGAGATCTTTGGGTTCTGTCTAAACTTGCTGGAATTTGTGTTTGTTGATCGTGAGCTTGAGATGAACTTGTGTATTAATGGAGCTTGTATCCGAGCTCATTTTAGATTTGAAACTTGAGTTTCGTTGAGAGAAAATATTGGTATCTCAGAATCGTGTTTTACATTCTTTTGAAATTTGAAATAGTTATTGTAGATTGGTAACTACAAAGCACTTGTATTTGTTACTTGTGTGGACTCTGTACTCTATGGGAATTCCTAGTCCTGCTTGAGCTAGTATTTGGACTTTGTGTTTTCTTATAAAACTGTGCAAGGAGATTTTTGTTGTCCTAAACTGGAGTTTGGAGACCTAGGTAGCTCCAACTATTAGAAGTTTGTATTTGTTTCGTACATGTAATTTATTACTCGCGTTTCCTGAACTATTGTTAGAGAACTTTTGTTCTTAAAGATCATGATTTTTGTACTTGTAATGACTTGGACTGTTGTTGAAGTCCGTAAATGGATTAGAGTCTATGTATTTCTCTAGTGATCATTTTTATTGTTAATGCAAGGTTGTAATGTACACAACACTCACGTTTTATTATTTATGTGGACTTTGAATTTTGTGGGAAACCTTAGTTCTGTTGAGTTAGTTTTTAGACTTTGCATTTGATTTTAACTCATGTAGGAGTCACTTGTTGTTTTGAACCCATGTTTGTATTTTGGAAAAAAATCAGGACCTTGATGATGTCGTTTATGGCTCTGTACCTAAATTTTATGTAGAGGAATTTCAGACTGTTAATGGAAGTTGTATTTTCATTTGCATTCGTTTTATGTATTGTATAGATCTGAAATTTGTTAGGACTTGTGTCGAATCTGTTCTAGAACTTTGGAGTTATGTTCTATTTGTTATAAACATTTAAAAAATTACAACTCTTTTGTCGAGTTTTTGCTCAAGGTAAAATTGGGAGAATAATTGGGTTATTGTGGGGAAACTCCAAGATATCAAAGGAAAAACATTCTCGTTTGATGAATAAAATTGTTAATTCAGTTTAAGAACTATTTCTTCTTTCCTGAGATGTTGATGGTATTTAATTGGGAGTAGCCCTTTCTCTCAGTCCGAGGAAACTTGTATCTCAGACCTCTTAGAATAGACTCTGAGTTTCTTTTATGAGAAGAACTTAGTAATTTAGTACCATATACTATTATGGAGGGATTACTTGAATTTGTTCTAATAGTTTTTGTATTATAATTTGTTGAACCAAGAATTGGTTATTCTTTTTGTAATGCAAAAATGAAACCTGACCTTGGGATACTAGTATGAGTTGTTTGGTCTTCCTTTGCACAATCATTTGTAGAAATGATGTTGGAAGAGGTTATATTATTTGGTTTTATTGAACTGTAAATGTCAGTTTTTTGGTAGACTGTTGTTTTGTAGGGCCTTGCTTGTTGGTTTGAGATGAGTGAGTTGTCTCTGGCACTCTATCTTTTTCAGAATTATCTTTGGATGATGAAGAGTAGAGAGTAACCCTGTATGAGTTTGCCTTGATATTTGAATGTTGTTTCAAATCTCCAAAAGTTTAACTTCTATATTAAAAGTAGATTTAAAACTTACAGGTAAAACCAATTGATCCTCTATTCTTCTTGGATTAAATGAAATTTTGCTCGGATGAATATCTTAATTGTTAATTTTTTTAAGGTAATAGTCTTTTGGGAGAAACAGTTGAATCACATTTTGAATCTGTTATGTTCTTGGATGTGTTGTGTTTAGGCATGAATTGTAATGGTTCTTCTTCTTCTTGTGTTTAGGAGATAGATGAGTCATCTTAATATGAACCATGCTCTAAACTATTCTTTTTCTTGAAGCAAAGATAAATGTTGATTTCTTTTATGGCAGATTGGGAACAATGAGATGTTATAATATGTTGTTTGTCTAAGGATAATTGATGGGATCAATTAGACTCTATTTGTAGGGTTGAAATGGTAGATAATATTTTGTTCCTTTTCATGGAAGTAAAATTAATTGTTTATAGTGTACTTCTTTTTGTTGCTTTTGATATATTGATTATTTGATGTAATAATTGTCTCATTAAAGTAGAGTTGTTTTAATGGAACAATTATTGGAATGCACTTCTTTTTAAGGCTTAGTGCTTATCATGCTCAGTTCATTGAACTAACCTGTGTTAGCAATTTTTGTAGATGGACTTCGTAAGTGATAAAGAAGGAAAACTTACATGATACATTGGCTGATTTAAGTCTATTTCTTGTGATGAACTCTGATTTGTTCTTGAGACTGTATTGGAAAAGAAAAGTAGTATTCTTTTATAATTAATACAGTTGTTATGCAGTTTACCTAAATGCATAAGTTTTGTAAATGTAATGGTTATAAAGATAAATTGAAAAGGTGGGAGATTACCAGTATTGGTTGTGTAAATTACTTTGCATTTGTATGAAAAAGATGGGTTCCATCTTGTTGTCAAACCTTCATATTATTTATATGTTAAATGGTTAAATTTTAATAAGATTGGATCAAGGGATTAAGTTCAATCTCCCTACTTATGATACAACTTGAAAAGTTGTAGAATGTGATTTTCGTTATATAAACTATAAATCATAGTAATGCAAAGTAGGATGAACATACATTAAAAAAGTGATCAAGGGTAGAATAAACCCTAACGCTATACATATAATGAAAGACTCTTCATCTTTCATAACTATTCATAAATCATATAGATTTGATAACATGACTTCAATTTATCAGACTTCATTTGTTATGAAGTCTAATTTATTTTGGATATCTTCTAGTGCTTGAACTTTCTAAAAATTTAATGTACTTTTTACATATGAAATATTATAACACTGTGCAGTTATGCTTAACTGACAGTTTAACTATGTATTCGAAAAGTAAAAGCGGAAATGAATATAAAAAAGTTCTTAAAGGGATAAATGAATCAATTTAGAAAAGAACTTATGGAATGTTGGATTAGGGATTAGGCAGGTGGCTAAAATCTATTTAAATAATCCAAATTAATTAAATAATTAATAAATTCCTTGGGTATGTACATCTCGATGAGGTTGTTCTGTAGGATGCTGGCACACGCCAACTACAGGGATGTACCTTCAAGAAGATTAGGATCTTCTTGAGGTTACAACGATGCAGTCGACATGTGGTAATACCCTTCTGCATTGATCATCTAGATCTACACACATTGGACTTGATCTTAGTTTATCTCTAGATCTGGATAGTAGCATGGTTAAGATATGGAGTAGCCCTCTAAAACTCGGGGTACCTTGGCACACGGGGTTGACTTAGGTCAACCCAGTATGCCAACTTACCCTAAGTTTTCGGGAGCCTCCCCTTATCATAACATATGTTGTTAACTCAAACTAGGGTTAAACCTTGGGCAAGTGGACTGACGGAAGTCAGTGAAGGACATTCTAGATAACAATAGAGTGGGGTGAAGGACATATTCTAGATTGACAAGTATGCCGTCAAGGAATAGTAATACAAACAATATGTTATAAATCTTTGGCCAAAGTATCACAAGCTATTGGTTGTGTTGTCCTATGTCACCTAGTCTAAGGCTCATGATGCCAATGAATATTGGTAAAAAATATTTAGATAGGATCCTTAGACAGATCACTCAATACCCTAAATAGGGTAAGAACAACCAAGTATATGTAGTATACGAGAAAAAGTATTCAATACTTGATGTTTAACATGAATAGATCGGTAGTTTACCGAGTCATGAAATGAATAGATCGGTAGTACACCGAGTCATTATAGCTGCATATGGTTATCTGTTATATGAATGGTTGATAAAGAATGTGTGATCTAAATTATGAATTTAGATCGGGAACATTATTTAAAAAAAAATTCCCTTGTTTCTAAAAGTCTTAAAATGGGAATTTTATAGTTTATCTTCTCTTACAGTAAACCCAAACCTGATCCCCTCAATGCCTTACATATTTGACCATTCTATTGTTGAATAAAGTATTGCATCACTTTATGTCTCTTATATTCTTGTCCCTTTAGCAAACCTCTCCTTCTACCTACCTCTTTTTTAAGGACCAATGATTAAAAAAGAATTGTGTGATTATCCATCACCATTCATCCTTGTCTTAAATATGAGTACCACAGCTCTACTCATGACATGATTCTCATGGATAATTTTTGTCCTATTCAAGGTGGAATTCTATGGTTGTTCATCACTCAAACCCCTCTTTCATATCAAACCTTTTTTGTGCTATGGTTTTTCCTTCATAAAGAATCCTATACTCCTTTATAGTCTTGTCCATGACTACAAGACAAAAATAATACAAAAACTTAGGATACCAAAAATTTACTCCTTGAGTCAAACTTCTTGCAAATAGATGATTCCCTCAAAAGGACATCTATGTCTCTCTTTACTGCTATAAGTAGATTTCTCCCTCAAAGGACAACTATAAAAAGCTAGCCACATGTTGTACTTAGTCTATCCAACAAAAAGAAGACTAATCTATATTTTTACAAAAATAATTATCTTGGAGCTTCCTACATCGATTAGCTTCATGAAGACCTCAAGGAGACACTACTATTTATCCCAATATAGACTTCCCGCATCGATCAATCTATACATGAAAAAAAAAAAAAAAAGAAAGAAAAAATCAAGAAAAATATAAACTTTTGGTCATGGACTTGCCTATTTTGGTTTTGGGTATCTTGTAAAAGGGGCATGTTTTCCCACAACAAGGTTACTAAACAAACCACTCCACCCTACCTTTATTTATTTTTCTTATCTACTCAAGGGACGTGGCACTCATGCAACACTTCGTGATCATGAAACTTCTTTCACCCATAAACCTATCAATCATGCAATGTATCAAGGGGTTTATGTTCATAAGCCTATATTTGGTATGCCTATTATGGTCCTTGCCAACTATGGAGAATTTCACTTCTTTTTTGGTTCCTATTCCTTGACTACTTATTGATTCTTCAGACGAGACCATCAAAATTGAATATCTTGATATGATTCTTGTTTCACCCACACCCATACCAAATCAAAATCAAAACCAAAAATAACACCATACCCATACCTATCAAAGTTAACCAATTTCCCTTTCTATTTTCAGCTCAACATTTGACCTTGCCTATTTTTCCACCTTGCCTTACCAAGACCATTTTTCCTTACCCAACCTACCCATCAGCAATCTCATTCTTCCCTATCCTATGGGAGAACTACATCGGCCTGAGGCCCCTTTTGCAAGGGCTATGTAGGCATCACTTCAAAGACATGGGGTCTTTGGAGGTTAGGTTTTCTCCCCTTTCCATTTTCTACCATTTCGCATGCCTATACATTTAGTTTTAACATACCCTACTACCTAATCTTTTCTTACATTTCCATAATAAAAATAACTTGGAAATTAAACCAAACAAACCATACATCATAACCATGCCTATACATTTAGTTTCCATAACATCAATAACTTAGAAATTAAACCAAACCATGCCTACACATCTAAGTTTCCATAATATCAATAACTTGGAAATTAAACAAAAAAAACATACATCATAACCATGCCTATACATCTAGTTTCCATAAAATCAATAACTTGGAAATTAAACCAAATAAATAACCATAACTTGGAAATTAAACCAAACCATGCCTATACATCTAGTTTCCATAACATCAATAACTTAAACCAAACCATGCCTATAAGTTTCCATAACCATAACTTGGAAATTAAACAAACCATGCTATCAATTCCATAATATCAATACATTAGAAATTAAAACAAACCATAACATCAACCATACCTACAACTAGTTTCCATAATAACCATAAAATGGAAAATAAAACCACACACAACATAAATAAATGCCATCATCTATATACTAGAAAGTTTGTATGTCAATACACTAAATATACATATACAAATAAGTCTCTCAAAAAATCTCATGTACATCTCACCTCTTCAACACGCAAGTTGATATGTATAAGTCAAAAATAAAAATAAATAACATCTCCATCTCTATATCATCCCTAGGAGGGCCTGGAACCTCTACCACTCTCTCCTATCCCCTCACCTGGCCTTTGTCTCCATGAACTAGTCACCTCCCATAGCCCTCGCCCCATGAGACCGGTGGCTCCACTAAACTACTTACACAACGGGTCCATGAACTGGACCTCTCACTAGCTACCTTCTATTCTCTCTGTAGGTGGTGTAGCTAACAAAATGGATACCACTCTTTGTAATCTAATCCTCATAATATCTGGCCTCCACCATAACCTATTTATATCTGTCCATAGATATCACATGTGGAGGTGCCATCACTCTAACACCTATCTATGGACCCTATCCCAATAATAGTGGTTCATGTCCTTGTACTGAGATTATGGACCCTCTCCTTATGCCTAAACATGTACCTGTCCTGATGGACCATGTCCCTATACATGTGCTCCATCATGTGCCCTCAAGGTAAGGAGGGGCAAATCACATTCCCCTAGAGCCATCCTATACCTATGCCACTTCCAAATGCATCTCATAAAGTGGCCACCTATTCCTCTAACACAAAGACTTTAGGCCTATAATGTTACAACCTACCCCCATCTCTAGGCTTGTACATGTGCTGCCACTAATCGTGTGCCTATAAGGTGACCACTGTGACCTATAATTAGTAATGCCTTAATGCCATCACCTACTCTGACCTATCCCTCTCACTAATCATAGTGGCTAAATCAGGATGCTCTAGCCTCGTTATTGCTTTCCTATAATCGTGTGTCATCCATCATTGCCTATACCCTATCATGCACCCTACATCATCTATCATATCATTTGAAACCTGATATTCTACTCCTACTGGTGGTTCTTATTGTGGGAGAGGTAATGGCCTCTCCACATCATCTCTATGGTACTGTGGAAAGGCTTGGGGCACACCCTACTGTAAACCAAATTTCCTCCTAACTCGATCTATGGGTATCAACTCATGCTCCTCATCCCTGCACCCCTGTATCCACCTAAGCAGTGTAATCCCTCCAACTCCTCCTCCATACTTGTGAACTCGGATATGCAAGGTAGGGTCTCCATAAGATCTCTACTAGTGATAAGTTTTCTAGTACCCATCGATAGTAATCAATATCTCGTGGCACCCCATCCACCCTCTACTGCTCTCCTCCTATCCACACCATCTCTTGAATTCGACCCGTATCCACCAACCTCCCACCCCTATCGTGGTATCCAACATGGAAAAAGGTACATAATGTGCTCATATGCCCAACAATGTAATAAATATGTGCAGTAGAGGCCATATCGGTGTATCCTCCTAAATGCCCACAACTCCCTATACAGTTGCACTAAATAAGTTGGCACCCATGTAAAACACACCATGTTAAATACCATATCCTCTAAAACCCCCATCAAATCCCATGGAAATCTCCCACCCTCTAAGTCAGGAAGAGAAAAAAAATAACCCCAATCATCAATAATATTGATAGCCAAGTCTCTGGATGTGCTTAGATACATCACCCCATAGCTGATACTTACATTGTGATCAGTCAATTATGTCAGTGTTGGCCCAAAAACCATTTCCATATGCCCTACTACATCTACAGATGACACATGATACAATGGCTCCCCATAATTGAAATCTAAAATATCATATAGAACTCCTCTAAGGTGATGATCACCTCTCTCTTCGGCAGGTGGAAAGTGTTGGTAGCCGATCCCATCTATCAATGAGGGATACCATCAGGTTGTGATCTCTAGAAATCCATCCATAACTCCTAACTACACCAAGCCCCACTACTCACATGTGCTCCCACTCCTCCTCTAGAATGGTAGGTCTCATCTAAAACTAACAAGGGTGGAAGTTGGTCCCTCATCGTTAACTATTACCTAGCCTACACCATTAACACCCAAACACGTTACTCATTGGCCCTATCGAATTTCTATTAAAACTTGACCTTGTTATTACTTCACTTATTTGACCTACCCACCTAACCAACCCCAACCCACCCGATTCCATCCTACACCATCCTCTACTACCCACATCCTACCCTAACACTACTATTTACTATCCAACCTACCTTACCATTCCCCTAAATGACCTAAACTTAACATTTTCTTCACATTATCTATTTCCCATGGTAAATGACACCGGTTCCTCAAACGATGTTAGTTCCCATTCACCTATCGATGCGTAAGTTGACCGATGTTGATTGATAACCGAACGACGTTGGTTACTAGTTCAGCCCAAGTCTAACCCCTAACATCCCCATTACCAAAAAAAGTAATGAAAACATCTAATAAACCCACCCAAATCCTTTACAACTAGCCTTATATTCATTTCAACCCCTAATTAACCTAATTTAACTCTCTCATGCTCCAATTTCACCCAATTTTATTCAAAATTTCAAAAACCCAAAACTTTGCATTTCTACTCAATTTCATTTACCAAATCCAACCATAGAGTTTAGATCCTACCTCCTCTCATTGGCACCTCCATGTTGAGATCTTTGGGCCCGAATTAGGACCTCCTCTGCTCCTTCCCCTACCTCTGCCATCTCACCAAGCTCCACACTCACTCAAGCCAATCCACTAACTACAAAGTGGGGACACCAAATAAACTCCTCCCACCTGCTAATATCTTGCCAACTCAACCTCCTCAACTTCCTTGTCATTTTTCTTGCAAAAATTTTCTCCACCAGTCATTTTCAACACACACAAATGCTCAAATGAATCACTTTTGGGCGAGTTTTCCATTTTAACCCACCGATTTGGTAACCAGTGTTGGTCTGGTCATGCCCTAGGTGACCGGTATCGGTTACCCTTACCGGAATCGGTTCCTCTTAAATAGACATCATCACCCTACTTATCACCTCAAATGCCTCATTTGACCTAATTTTGTTCCTCGCTTTCCTTCTTTAAGTTGGCCACCCCCTAACCTCCCTATAGGCTCACCCACTAGCCTCACCACCTCACCCACTCCCTAGAAATAATCTAGGAAATGTTATCCCTCATCTATACCCTTCTCCATGACCTTACCCATACCTTAGCCGACCCGACCTCTCCTATATGCCAATCAAATTCACTTACTTGCTCTGCTGTGTGATAAGGCTACCTATGTTGTTTAGCCTACCGACCTTACCTTGCCTTATTTCATGACGTTTATCTTAACCAGACCAAACCTTTTGGTGTTTTAGAACACACCTATACCAGTTCCTACACCTAGCCTCGTTTTGTGTTTCCAGGAGCACTTCCTATACCTTGGATACCTGGACCACATCACCCTTGTTTGGATAAACTATCGACCTATGATGAGTTAGAGTTTGTGTGCCCTTCAACCTTGTGCCTTGTTGCATTCTAAGCATGTGCGTGCATTTGATTTCCTTCACCTTATTATCACCATTTCCTATACCTTCACCTCACCTCATTTTTCATCACCTACCACCTTATCAAACCCATCACCGATTCTACCTCCCACTACATCAATTCCTGGTTTGAGGGGATTACTTCCACCCTTACCTGGGGAAACTTACTTCTTATTTTTTCATTGTCACTCATTAGTATGAGCTACACAAAAAGGGAGTAAATGTAGACACCCAAAATGGGTCACAACCCTCTAGGCCCCCTTCGACTAACATACCCCTTACCATGACCCCTCACACATTATTATTAATTTAATTACCCATATTAAGTTAATAATTCCCTCACCCCTCCACCTCACCATGGACCCATTCCAAGCCTATTTATTAACCTATACTAAGTCACCACTCCCCTTAACTAACTAAGACTCATTCTAACCCTAACATTCATTACCTATTATCCCTCCTACCAATTTCCTACTTCATTTAGCACCAACCAAACTTCTAGTCCATAAAAATATTGACCAACACAAAAATGGAGAGAAAAGGTTATTTTTGGCAAAATAAAACCTTTTCTCCCTAACCAAAGCCACTTATTCCTTGGCCGGTTCCATTCACCTAACCACCATCAGTTTCTTTAAATAAGGAGTTCCAACCCTTTTCTTGGGTTCCTTGATCTTGGATTTTGAGTTATAGCATTCTTAGCTCTTACATCCAGGCATTCAAAACAAGATTTTGATGACCAACACAGTAATTAAACACCCACATTATTCATCATCAATCATCCTATTGCTCCAGAGCCTCAAATCATTCACATAGGGAAGCATCGAGCCTTTGTTTCTCCGTAGTAGATTTGGACCCGTTTCTTCTCCAAGACGTATAACCAACCATCTCCCATCAACGTTAACTATCCATATAAGTATCTAATATAGATGTTAAGTATCATTAGCTTCTCGTATTCAAATACTTAATTTTTTTATCAGTATAGAATAATTCTCCCTCGTATACGTCCCCTGCACCCATCTACCCATCAACCCACCAATATGAACCTTTTTGTCCTTCCAACCACCCATTTCACCTCTATTGTACCTTCACCTAAATCCAAACACCCTACATGAGCCTTACCAACACTCTCTGTAATCATTGTAAGCCCAAACCAACCTCATTCCTACCTTGTCACCTAATTTCCCCTATCGTGATTAGTTTTCCAACCGATACCAGCTAAAACTAGTTACCGTCATCGGTCACCCAACCGTATCGGTCTCTTGATCTTAGCTTTTGAGTTTTGGAATTCTTAGCTCTTGCATCTAGGTGTTCAAAACAAGATTTTGCTGACAAACATAGTACCTAAGCACCCAAATTCTTCATCATCAATCATCTTGTTACTCCAGAGCCTCAGATCAGTCACACAAGGGAGTAATGAGCCTTCATTGTTGCTGCAGTGGACCTAGACTTGTTTCTTCTCCAAGCACCTACCAACAACCATCACCCATCAACCTTCAATCTCCAGATAAGTATTCTAATCTAGTTGTTAAGTTTCATTATCTTCTGGTATTAAAATCCTTTATTTTGTTATCTTATAGACTACTTATCCCTTGTATACCTCCCTACACCCATCTACCCATCAACCCACCAATATAAACCTTTTTTCCTTCCAACCACCCATTTCACCTCTGTTGTACCTTCACCTAAATCCAAAAACCTTCCCGAGCCTTACCAACACTCTCTATAATCATTGTAAGCCAAAACCAACCTCATTCCTACCTTTTCACCTAATTTCCCCTACCATGATCGTTTTCCAATTGATACCGATCGAAACCAATTACCACCATCTGCTACCCAACCGGTATTGGTCTCTGTACCTAATATTTTCCCCCAGACCAACAAGCTATTAACCTCACCCAAAACCTCTTAAAACCCCACCAAACTTCACCCAAACCTCCCTAACACCCTCTAGCTACACCTGCAAGCCTTAACAACCAACCACCCTTTTTAGATTAAGTCTTATATGCATTATTAGATTAAATCTAGCTTATTGTATTTGTGTGAGACACCTAAATCATACAACTATAGTAGGATTTCCTTCTTTCATGTTATTTATCTGCATTAATTTATATTTGAACATGGATTGACAGCCTTCTAGGAAGCACCCCACTTCCCGGATCTAGCTCCCGCTAGGTAGTCCACCAACCTATATTATTAATGTTATCTTGTGGTCTTTCTCACACAGTCCTTCCTAGAAAAAATGGATCTCTTGACAATTTTCTTGATCTTCTACAATGTGTGCAAACTTCTTATTGTCTCTAGTTATTCCTTATGTACCCAACCTCTTACCTTAAACATTTTGCTTATACATAGGCAACTTACTTGGTGAAACAAAGAAAAGATGAATGGGCATGCAAGTGTAAGAGGTTGAGAATGATGAACTAAAACACAAGTAATATGGCCAAAATACGGGGTTAATTAGTAATTTCTTCACTCGTAAAGCATCTAAATAGCGATGATGAGATGAGGACTAAATAATGTCTAAAGTGCATGATTATGTGACTACATTTTTCCTACACTTTATGTTTCTAAGCAAATCTTGGTAACATAAAGTAGATAGAGATGCGTACCTAATGTCCATGAAGATTGTAGTAGAAAATGCGTCGAAGGACTAGACAAAGCATGGAATGACAAAAAGATGATGGAGCATGGAAACTAAAGATGAAAAAGTGCAAAAAAGGTGATGAGAGTGAACCTAGGGTAGAAACACATGTGAATCTGCTGATGTGTGTAATGTACTTGCTTAGCTAGTATGGTGTGTGCTACCACAAAATGTTTATGTTATCCAAAATTCACCCTTAAGGTAATTTTGATAATATGCATCAAATTCTTCATCCCGAGCAAGTAGATTGATTCAAGCCCCGAAATCGTGTTTTTGGGGCCTCGGTTTCTCTCTAACTCTTCCATCTAAGAAGAAATCCCAACGAGTTAGAGAAAATGGAAAAAATGTAAAAAATAAGGTTGCAGGATTGTTTTAAAGCATTTCGAGTCTGAAGGGTTTGGGTCATACTGAGGTTCATCGTACCAAGCTTGGGGCCGAAAAAAAAAAGAAAATCAGCTAAGTCAGACATTTTTGTCCCAAGCGGTCCGCGGGACAGTTGGGATGTCGGGACACGCGGGACGCGAAAAGCTGAAATAGCCGAAAGTGGAAAAAATTGTCAAGTTTTATTTTCACACGGTTTGGGACATCTGGGCCAAAAGTACATGGGGGACACGAATTGGCCAATTCACCGAAAGATGGTCCATTTCGGAGATTTTTGTCTAGGATAGGGACAAAGGTACGTGCAAGACGCGAAAAGGTGAAAAGGCCGCAAAAGGGACAAGAAAGTGTGAATCGGCCGATGTGGGAGAATTCAGCTAGCACACTGGGACAAAAGTACATGGGGACACGAAAAGCCGAAACGGCCGAGGGCAAAGAAGAAAAGTCAACGTTTGACCCGTGAACTTCAAACAGCCATAACTTTTGACTCCGAGCTCCGATTTTCACAAAATTGGACTTTCTGGAATGAGCACGACGTCCTCTACGACACAAAAACTAGATTTATTATTTTTAATGAAGGTAGATATATTTAATTAAAAGAAACGTATTCGGCTCCAAATCGCTTAATGCTCATTCCCGTCAAATGACAAAAATGCTGCCCGCTGGACCCAAAATAGCTACCCACACTCGTAAGGCCATACCTTTTGCATTTCTCAATGAAATCACACAAAATTGGTACCGTTGGAATCGTGGCTCTGAGCCCGATGCACAAAAATAATAAATTCCATATTTGATGAGAAATTGGTCGAGATTTTTTAGAAAACGTGGCTGGGTTCATAACAGTGTTTTATTTGGTGGTTGGGAGTGCAATTAAGAGGCATGGTCATCATTCTTTCTCTCTTCGCAACACTTGGGATAGTATGGGAGCCTTTTACAAGTAATATATAATCATTTTACTCCATTTAATGCCTCTTACAAGTGGTTGAAGGACAGATTTCAGGATTTTTATTTTTCCCCCTCTCTCCTTTCTCATTTTTCTATAAATTGGAGTGTTGGGCTCATTGTAAAGGGAGGTAGTTTTTGTAGCAAAGCTCTACAAAATTGCTTTGTGAAGCTGATGTGTTATAGGCCCTTGTTGTGGACTCCTTGCATGGTGATCCAGGACCTTATCTTATAATAGATTGAACTGTGCATATCATGAAGCAATAAAATATAAGTTTGTGGATGCATCTTCCCCTACTATGTTTTCTTGCATTCTTCTTGCCCCTTCAACCTTGATTACAAGAATATTGTGTCTATTATTATGTTCATGCAGGGATCCATTATCATTGTGTATGTTTGAAATATTGTTGTGAATGCGTTTTGCTAGATTATGGAGAAATGTCATCACCTCTTCTAGTGTGCACTTTACTTCTGTATTTCATGCATTTGAAGACTACTCTCACACCCTCCTTTTCTGGTGTATCACCACTTTAGTGTAGGCTTTCATTTTATGCATTCTCTCTCCCTGGTCCCTTGGAAATTTAAATTAGAATAGTTAGTTTCCCCTGCATTAGAGTAGATTGTGGCAGGTAGTTTAGGAGCAAGAACCAGCTTTCTCTGGAGGTCTATCTCAAGTAGCAAGTCCCACAACTTGGAGATAGTACCCATGTTATCCAATCACACCATGAGTTCAAGTATATGCACTTGTATAAACAGAGGGGTGTTGTGATTCGGTGATAACAGCTTATTTTTATGTTTTTATTGTTATTTTTGTTGCCCCCATTTGACTACTTGTTTCTCATATGGTCATACCTGCGAGGAGAAAATGATCAAGTATTCAAATATGTATGTATGTAAAAGACACATGTAGAAGTGTGTAAATGTAAAGTACACAAATGAAAAAGTATAAATGGAACATGTGTACCTAATCCATGTTGAGAAAGAGAGTGTAGAAGGATATCCTATACTACCAAGGTTTTTGGGGCAATCTGATGCCATAGGCCGAAGAAGTATAGGGAGGAGTTTCACTATATCCTCCAACCTTTAATTGCTTCCCTGAATGTGTGTGAAGATATCTCTATATATCCTAGTTATTTGAGTGATCTAATGCCACCGGCCAAAGTAGTGTAGGGAGGTACACCAACCTGTAACCTTCGAGCCCTCAGAAAGTGGTGCCCAAAATGCTAAGGACACCATGCCCTATAAAATATACTCTATACAGGGTTCATAGATTGGTCTTAACCTACTCATTTTATGTAATTGACAATGCCAAGAGTAGAACGTGCCCCTAAATGAACCAAAGGTAGATATGATGTGTTAGTATGTAAAACCCCGTGATGACAAACCCCATCTTTAGGGGTGCATGTAACCCCAAAAGAGGACTAACCACATAAATTGTACCTAGAAAGTTCTTGGTAGAAACCAAGACACACATAAAAAAGAAGCCAAAGACAAGTGTTAGTACGAACAAGCATGCATATAGAAAACAATGTATAAGCTATGAAAATAACGTAACAATGTAAACACACAAGAAGAAAAGTAAGATCCAAATAGTGGGCTGCAAAAATAGGACATCACTCATGATTTCAAAACACATACAAGGCCATCATGGCCGCATGAAACAAAAAAATGTGGACACCAAAATAGGGAAAGGACCACAAACAAGAGGAAATTATAGACAAGCAATATAACAAACAAGTATGGAAGTAAATTACACATGAAGCACCCATTGGCATGTTAGAAAGATAACTAGTATGTCAAAAGAATGTATAACCAAGAAATGTAAAGTGCTAAGCACAAAATGAAAGAGTGGCACTGTGAGGGATGAATGTAGATTCCCCCAATGACCGAGTAGGAAGGGTATAAGGCGAGAATCCATGCTACGTGTAAGAGACCCGTATCTATGATCATAACTAAAAAAAGACATGAATTCACATGTGTGGATGATATAGATAAATGGAATACAAGTAATCTAACTATCATGTGTAATAAAATGACCATGAACAAGAAAAATTAAGAAAGAGTAAAGACAAACATAATATGGAGTATGTTGTGGATGGATGGAATGGAATGCAAGATGGAGTGATAGGAGTTGTGTGCCCCCAAGTGAATGGAAATGTATGCAGTGAGGTTCATTTTGTTTTCCCCCTTAGTAGTCAATAATGAACCATAAATGAGAGTGTTTCATGGGAAATGGTTGAAATGTGTGTGTTGTGATGATTATGTATACATAGTGATGATAATATGTGACATATAGAAGATATGTGCATGAATGTTATAGCATAAACATATATCATGACAAAATGAATGAATGAGTGATGATTTATCCCTAAGTGTATATCACTACAAGATGAATAATAGGGAGTGGTGATGTATCCTAAAGCGTATACCACTATAAGATGATAAAGTAAGTGATGATTTAGCCTATAGCGTGTGTCACTATCCTAGAAATGTCACATGATGAAAGATGGAATGATAAACATGTGATGAATGTAAGGTCCATTTTACGTGTAAACCCTTGTAGTCCAAAGATGGACCGAGGAACTAAAGTGTGTCATAAGGTAGTGAGTGTAACACATAGAATTACATGTAGTATGTGCTATGATGAAATACGACCATGTGATTAGTATAAATGTATATTATATGATGCATAAGATGCAATGCAATATGTAGTGTGTGATGTTTAAAATGTGTATAATGTATAAATGCATAGATGTAGACTAAATGTAGTATGTATGATGCAAGACGTATGATGGAAATGTAATGTGTGGTGTCTATAGTGTAGTGTGTGGGGTTCATGTGTAGTAATCCTTTAACAGTCAAGTGTGAACCAAAGCACAAGAGTGTGTCATCGGGTAGTGATGTATGTATGACAATGCAAGATGAGGAATGCGTGAATGCTAAGTGTGTGATGTAGTACTATGTAAGGATGCTAGAATGGGGGATGTGTTAAGTATTATGCCCCAAGTGTACATGAATGTGTAGGCTAACCAATGACCATGAAGGACAAATATCTTCCATTCGACACATGTGATGGTGAAAATGTATGACTATGCTCTAATAGTGGTGGTATAGTAGACAGACGTTGTTCCGGTGAATGAATTTTATGCGCATGTGAGGGATGAATGTATGAAGAAGGTTGTGGCATCACAAAATGTGTCGATGATGGAGATCTATGGGATGTTGAATGCAAAGATGATGAAGACTCACGTGGAATAAACCAAGGTGGTGACCTATGTCAAGATGTAGTAATTGTCCTAGAATGGGCCTATACCTATGTGTAGGAATAGTGGAATGATGTGGTCATGTATATGGGGCTCAAGTAGGTGAGATAGGAGTAGATTGTGAAATGAGAAACATTTAATGTGATGTGCTAGAAGGAGAAGATGATGTGCTAGCTACTATATGAGGAGATGACAACCATGGAGCAGATGCATGGAGACCGTCAATAATGATGACTTGATTATTGTGAATAAAATTAAACCACAAATGATTCATAGAGATGATAGATTGTGAGTGATAAATCCAATTGAGACCAAGAAGCATGGCATAGCCACCAAATTTGTTTCCAACGAGGAAAGGCATGAGTAGTGTAAGAGGACCAACCGTGACATGAAGTTGGCCAATGCCAAAAGGTTTGTTGAAAGGGTATTTGATTTGCGATGGAGGATAACCGATAGCCTTGAGAAGTGAAATAGAGCATGCACTAATGGGCCATGATGGGTCAACCTTGGTGTTATTAATAGAGGTCAAACTAATAGATGCATGGATATGTAAATGATTGGAAGTAAAATTTGCATGATAATCATGATCGAGAAGAAAATTATTGGTGGCGAAGCGTCAGTATTTGTAACTAAGAAATCCAAAGCTCCCAATCTAGGAGGTGGTACTGCATGATATTTATGATTGGTGGAAGATTTGGATATCTTCTTATCACATTATTGAGATTCATTGTTAAAGAGCTTGATTTTACCCTTGTCATTAGTTGGGGTAGAGCTAGTAGACTTTGGAAAATCTAGTTTGTTGTCATCAATTAGATCTTGGATGATTGTATGGAGTTTGAAACATATATTTTTAGAATTTCCCACACATTGATGATAATCATAGCATAATTTCACATTGTAGTTCCAACATTTTGATCATGATGGGTCTAACTCGAGTGGTGAGGGAAGGGTAATAATATTTCTCTCAAGAATTTTTTTCAATATAAGATGTGGAGCCATTGGAAAGTTGTTAAATGTGCGTCGAGGTTATTGTGATCGAACCTCCTTGGCAAGAGTGACTGCGTTAACATTGGTTTTAGTCTTGGTTTATCTAGTTGTAGAGGGTTTGAATGGCATCTTGTTTGGAAAATGAGTGGAGGACGAAGCATGTTCCTGATATTTAAGCTTTCCTATGGATAAGAGTTTTGTCTCACAAAGCTTAAGAGTATGGAAAAGCTAATCAAATGAAGGAGATTTTTAAAATACTACACTCTCTTAGAGAGGTGGTAAAAGACTCTAAATGAACAAGTCCTGAAGCTCAGAGTCCACAAGAACATTTTTCATCTTGGCTAGATTGTTCTTATACCTCAAAACATAGTTAGTGAGGTGTTCATTTGATCCTTGTTTAAGTTGTGCTAGCTAAGCGTAAGAGATATTAGAGCCAATATTGATGGAGAAATGAGTAAGAAAGGTGTCGAATAGATGATGAAGGAAGTTACTAAGTGGATAGGTAGGTCATAGAACCAACACATCGCATAATAGTGGAGACTCTGAGGAAATAATTTAGCTAGAAGAATATGATCATCAACAAAATCAAGACAAGCGACATGAAATGTTGTAAGATGTTCCTATGGCTCACCATGTCCATTGAAAATGGGAAGCTTCGGGCTGAAAAATCTAGGAGGAAGAGGGTAAGTAGATATGGCAGGTGTAAATGGAGTATACAATAATAAACTAGAATCTAAAGAGGGCGATGCATGCGAGGTGCCCTGTTACAACTTACAAATTTGAGCTTGAAGGTCATGATAAAGAGAAGTTGAGTCTTGATTGCCAATGGAGGAAACTTGCCATATATGAGAAACCAATGGCAATGTGAAATGATTGTTAGGAGTAGTAATAGAAACGACAAAGTAGAAATAGTTGGAAAAGTAGAAACAAGCGGTTGAGTAGAAACAGAAGAGGGTATGGCTGTAGAATCATTGAGTTCCACCAAATTAGTAGCTTCCTCATGAGCCACATGTAAAAGTAAGTCTAGATATTTTGGATGTGCAACAATATGATCATTACTTCCCTTAATATTTTCCTCAAGTAAAATCAATATGAGAGTGAGCCATGAAATAAGGAGAATAAACCCTAGAATGATAAGGTATGAATGAAGAATCTAGAAGCATGAATGATTCACGTTAGGTTCACCAAAATGATTAACTAAAAGTAAAATATTGGAATAGTTAATCTAATCTAGAATGACATGTAAATGTAGTAAATGACTATGGAAAATGAAGCAAACAACTAATATAATGAAATTAGAAACCTTAATATGAAAGAGAAGTATGGAAAAGACTTAGCTAATTCAAAGGCAAATCATAATTGTGTCGTAAAGTGAATAGAATAATCTAGAAGCAAGAACCAATGTATAGAGGTCCTAAAAAGGATGGATTCGAACTATCTAGCTATAATGGAGTGATTGAAAAAGGACTGGGGAACCTATGGGTGCTCTAGTCTATGCAGAATATCCAAAAATGAGCTTCAAAGGTCTGGAATGTGGTAAAAAACCCTCACTATGTGTCACATTAACTTCAAGTACCTTTCTCCGATGTCGTTGATAATCCAATATGTATAGAATACCATCCCTCTATGCTTGTGTGGTGTAGATGAATAAGCCTTGTCCTTGTGGTGGAGCTAATGGATGCAATTGATCTCCAAATGGATACAACTCTACGTGGATGATAATAGTGACTAGTTCTTGGTCCTTCATTATGGTCTCATAACTTTACATTTATATATTTGTCTTGATCTAATTTTGTAATTAACCCCGAAATGGAAAACCACCAAAACAATAAAGAACTCAAATAGCTAGAAAAATCCCAAATAGTGGGAGAAAGTTCAAAAAGGATCTAGGCGCCCCTGGTGGGACCAGGGCACCCATGGGCACCCCATTCAAGGATAAAATAATGCTAAATGATAGAAGTTGATTGGGCATGTGGGTGAAAGAGGTCAATAATGATGAAATAAAACATAGTAAGATGGCCAAAAGACTGAGGTTAATTAGTATTTTCTTCACTCAAAACCCTCTAAATAGTAGTATGAGACCGAGACTAAATAATGTCTAAAGTGCATGATTTTGTGACTACTCAATGTCTAAATTGCAGTAGGAAAAGGCACTACAAGTGGATGGTATTCCTTCAACAGCTCCATTTGGTGATCAATTATAAGAAAGGTAGTACAAACTTTTTGCATACATGTTGTCTAGGCCTCCCACACAAGATAAAATCTCTAGTTTGGCCACTATCTCTTAGATTTATCCCTTCACGAAGGAATATTATAGAGAGGCATATTCTCAAGAAAAATATTTTGAGGTAACATATCAGTAGTTGTAGTCTCAAGGGGCTGAAAAGATGGGTATTGAAGATTTTTATCTCAAAGATGGGCTACTCTACTGATGGGGGAGCTTTGTGTGCCAAAGGAAGAAAGGATTTTATTGATGAGGGAAGAACATACCTCGAAAGTAGCAAGACATTTTGGTGTTGGCAAGACCATGTCCCACTTGCAAAGGTATGTGTATTAGCCCAATATGTAAGAAGAAGTATCTAAATTCATAAGAGGATGTAAAATTTGTTGTACAAGTAAGCCTAAAATTAGGAAGGAAGGTTTATATATTCCTTACCGGTCCCTACTCGTCCTTGGGAAGATATTTCTATGGATTTTGTAGGAGGACTACCTATGTCTAAACATGGCCATGATTATCTATATGTTGTTGTAGATAGATTCAATAAGATGTGTATTCTTATGGCATGTAAAAAGATAATAAAAGCATATGAGGCAACTGAACTTTTCTTTCCTAATGTATGGGTAAATTTTGGTTTGCTAAATTCTATTGTTTCGACAAAGATTCCAGGTTCTTGGGGAATTTTTAAACTACTTTGTGGGACAAGATGGATACCAAGTTACATAGGAGAAAGACCTTCCATCCACAGAGACGATGGAAAAATAGAGGTGGTGAACAGAATTTAGTGTAGCTGATTAGAGGATATAATAGAAAATATCCATAGACTTTGGATGACTCCTTAGCCTACATTCAAAGTATTCCTAAAATCGATTAGTACATACATCCACTACGCAGTAACCATTTGAAGCATGATTGGGATATCTACCTACTAATGAAAACTAGACATGGTAGTTGGGAAACAAAAATAAAGGGAGATACATGATTCGGAGGTGACCGAGTAGCAAAGTTTGTTGAGAGGATCTAGAAAATCCATCTCAAGGTGAAAAAACAACTGGAGAAATCCCAAGCCAAGTATAAGGCTAGACATGACAAACATCGAGAGAGCATAAACTTCATGTTCAAGACAAAGGTTGGATTTACTTGAGTAAGGAAATATTACAAGGCATAGCAAGGAAACTCAAGCCATTGTGGTATGGAACCTTCACTATCTTGGAGCAGTTGGAAGAAATTCCTTCAGGATTGATTTTCCACCATTCATGCGGATGTATTTAGTAATAGATTGTGAGAACTTGTACCTATATGATCCATCCATGCTTGATGAAGAATAATAATGTCAGCTACTACCTTCCATAGATGATTGCATCTTAGACTCATAAGGAAAATTAGAGGAGGATGTAGTGTTGCATTAGAAGAACAAAGAGATAAGGAGAGGTTCACAAGAGTCTTGGTAGGTTGGACTCAAGGGAAGACACCAAGGCAGGCCTAGTGGTACTTGAAGGAGAAAGTGAGGGAATTATTTCCTCATCTACTCCCCCACTAAGATTTTGTGTGACCAAAATCCTCTTGAGCATGGGAGGTGTGATCCATAGGGATCTAGAAGAGCACCACTTTATCTAAACAACCAAACCTAGAAGAAAAATTAAACAAAATGAAGTTAAGACTATAAAGCTATAGAAATGCCACTTAGTGTGGAGTAGTAGCTACATAACCACCCCGACAGGTTGTGTAGCCATCATCCCGCATACATCGGCGGTCCTATCACTTATGGAAGGAAAATAAAAAAAGAGCCATGAATGGTCACTTATTTCAAGGGTCTTGACCGTATCTCTTCCTTGGAGGACATTTCTCATTCTCCAATGCATGGGAGGACATGGGAAGCATGTTATTTAAGGAAGAACATGGAAAATAATTGGATTATCAAAGTTCAATGCAAGAGAGTGAGAAAGAAACCATTAGAGTTGGAAGTGTTTTGTAGAAGTAAGGTGTAGAAATAGAGTAGCCAAGTATAGAAGGGAGGTGTTTTACATTGTTTACCTTCTTTCCTCTTGTTGTAATATGTAATTTTTTACATTTAACAAATAAAAAATGGGAAGAAAAAGTAGTTTCCCTTCTCGGCTAGTTTTCCCTCAACTTGGGGTTTTCCAAGATAAATATTGTGTTGAATTGTGATATTTCCTTTGTTGCAAGTTAGTTATAAGTTTCAGTTTTACTCACTAATAATAATTAAATATTGTTATTTAAAAATTAAAAGTAGAATAGTAAATTGTTTTGGTCTCATAAATTTCCAAAGCTAAGATGTTTACAGATCCGATATAGTACTAGACCTAATTTCACTTCATGCGATGTTTGGAAGATAACCTTTATGATGCTCTTTATGAGAATGTATTTTTCATATTTCTAATAAAATTTTATAAGTGGTTATCAGCATATGCTATAGGAAAGTGTTGGAGTTATAGGTTGAATATGTGGACGTAGAGAGATTAGCAAACTCTTGTGATGTTGATGTGGAGTGGACAAGAGTTATAGATCATTGGTGGGATGGAGTATTGTGTGATTATATTTTGGAGTACGTTATCTCCATGTATATGTATCTTGAATAAGTTGAGTTCCGCTTATTGCATGAACCTAGAGGATCTTACCTACACACTATAGTGTTATCGATCAAGATCTTGATGATAGAGTTGGATTTAGAGTGCCTCCCTATGGCTAGTTAAACTCCCACTACATGTGGGAGTAGGAGCAGTGTGGTGAAGATGGTATACCTGCAACATAATTGGAAAGATAAGAAAGAAGACTCGAGATATAATGAAGCACGAGAGAGGGAAATTTTGAAATAGAGGGAGATTGAGGAGTCCCTGGAGTTTAGGAGAGAGATGGCTCGTGAAGGATTTGGAGCTCTTGTGGAAGATGAGGATCCGAACATCTAGCTCTCCTAAAATTTGGAAAGTGAAAAAATAATACCCTTTGGCTTCATATGAGAGTGTGTTAAAGTAGAGAATGAAGACCACAGTGAAAATGTAATCCCACATAGCAACCCTATCCCTCATGCATGATGTTCCAATTCCAAAGTAGTCATTGAGAAGTAAGCTAGTTCGAGTAGGAAAGTAGAGAAAAGTAGATATTGGTTTGAGTTGAATTTAGGAGATAATTTTAATAGTGTGCCTAGTCAACACAATCAACATCAATGTTTGGGGTCCAATTAGAGGAATATATTCTGCACATCATCAACACAGAACATGAGATCACAAAATATTGGTAATACATCTAGAAGAACCACAAATTCACATACTAAGGGAGTTCATTTTAGCACTATAGTTGTACGCATGAGGAAGTACATCCACTAGTCTAGTTCCTAGTAAAAGAGGGTCGGGAGGATTAGGAGGATCAAGATCATGATGATCGGATTAAGCAGCTCGGGAGGTTTTGGGGGTGGAGGAAATACCGGTGGGGGATCTAGTTCGGATCTAGTGGGAAGGTCCACACCCTCATCAGCCACATAATGTTTACTATGATATGTCCCTTTATTTACCTAAGTATAGGGTAATTAAAGATGAAACAGATCATGTGCAAAAGTGTGAGCTCCTATGGCGTGATAAAGGAATTACATCCTTGGATAGAAATGTAAGTCAGTTTTCTACTACTCTTCAAGGGCGCATGCATAGCTGGTATAGAAAGTATGATCCACACTAGACTGTGGTGGATTATGATGCTCTACACTTTTTGTTTCTCATTGAGTTACATATTCTAAAGTTTGTGGAGAAGTGTATCGGTACACTTAATGATATTAAAGAAGGATTATCCGAGAGCGTAAGGGAATATGACACATGTTTTAAAAAATTATTGTAAAATTTTTCTTATGATATCCATATCATTCAACATGCAAAGTGATTTTTGGTGGATTTTTACCCCTTTCATAAGGGCGTTATCTCATAGGACTTTTGTAGATCCACACTAGGCCTTGGAAGAAGCTTTGCACACTGAGGTAGTTGGAAGTGTGGACACTGGAGTAAGCCTATTTTTGGAGGCACAAACTATATCCAAGGAAAATTAGTTGGAAAATATTTCTACTAATTCATCTCATGAGATGTTCAAGAAAATTTGGTGCATGATTATTAAGTAGAGAGACATACTAAAGATGATTTCTCACATAGGTCGGTACATGCACTATTATTGGATTGGGAGGTTTGTCATCGAACCATGATGTTCTAGAATTAACTCTATTACAACACGTACTTACAAAAGAAGGTTTCCATTTATTGTGAGATTTTAAGACCCACACTCATGACACCACACGGTGTAAGTTGATTGATCACATTCACGAATTCATTGAAACCGTAGTGCACCGTGACTAGTGTGGCTAGTTGATGTAAGGATCACAAAGCTCATATCCATGAAGGGCATGAAAATGGAAATAACATGAATGGTGGCTTCATAAGTGGATATAAATTTCAAGGTCACGGTGGTGGTAGAGGAAGGTTCCTGCGAGGAACTTTTTATACTTGAAAATATCTTGATCATTATTAGCATAAGTGCCCTAAGAAATTTAATATCTCATGGTGTGGGAAGCTATATAAGTTAGAATAATTATTGGATTTGTATGAGAACATGATTAAAAATAAGAAACAAGAAAAGGGTGTAGGGATGATTAAGGTGCAACGTGTTGTTTCGATCGGTGGATGTTGAAGAAGACCCCTGATCCTAAATTACAAAATATAAAGGTTACCACACGTCTTTGCCGAGGCTACGTGTGCATGTGACCCTCTAAAGAATAATCCACTCATTTCAAGAGAAGAGGTGATACATGATAAGTATCCAGATGTTGCACACCATAAGGAAGTTTGTAAGGATACTATGGAAGTTATTAGGAACCGTAGGGAGAGATTCAAAGGTTTACAAGAACAGGCATGCGACAGAGATCATGCAAGGAAATTTTAACTCCCGTTGAAGGATGTTGATGACTTGAAAGAGGTGTGTAGGATGTTGTGCTAGGAGAACATCATTCCTCTGCTAGGGGAATGGCTATGAGAAAAGGTACCACACATTGGATCGAGTGCAAATGAGATATATGTTTTTCTATACTTTGCACAGACAAAAGTGCATTGGTGGGAAACACATAGAGATGGCCTTTTGGAGTGGCAAGAAGTGAGAATCGCTTTCTCCACCAGGTTTATTGGAGAAATTTACCTACAAAAACTTGTGAATTTTATGGGAAGTATTCTTCCTCTCAGCACTTACAGGAGTGTGAGAGATCTTGGTCACAGGAAAAGGAGGCTTTACCACCATCACTATGTGTACATAAGTTCTACTCCACATTATGTGATTACACTCCCACATGGTATTTCCATGAAGAGCTTAAAAGAGAAACAAAAAATTGGCAAGAGATGACTTCAGGTATGATTCAAACTTTTGATTACTTTTCTACTAAGTCTCCAGACCATGAAACATTACAGATAATGAAGTGCATCACTTTGGGAAATATCGTGAAGGATGAAGACATTATGTTAGAACTATTTGGAGAGCTTGCTCTTGAAGCATTCCTTGATCTTGAGGAAACAAATGAAGAATAAATGGATCACTCCTGGAAGGAAAGAGAAAAGGGTAAACTAGTATACATGATAGATGATGAGGAAGTAGATAACCTAGGTGTTGACCATACAAAAGGTACATGCGAGGTGATGGATACTACAAATGAGAAAGTTCACACGCATCATGCTCCTATGAAGACAAATAAGGTTAACATTGGAACAGAAGAAGAGCCTAAGGAGGCCATCATTGGTGATTACTGGTCAGTGTAGGAAGTGGATAAGATTATTGAATTATTATGTGACTTTTGGACTTATTCCTACGTGGATATCATGAGTTAAAGGGAGTAAAACCTTCTCTAGGGAGATGAAAATATAGCTTAAAGAAGACATGCTCCTAGTTAGGAAGAGACCTTACAGGATGGATCATAATCTGTGTGTGAAGGTAAATGAAGAAATTGATAAAATGCTCAAGTCTAGAATCATTGAGCCTATTGAAGAATCTGAGTGGGTTAGCCCCGTGGTAATAAGAATTAATAAATATGGGAGGATAAGGATCAGTGGATTACAAGGGATTGAAATATTCATGTTTTATCGATCCTTTTCCTACCCCATTCATAGAGGATATTATTAAGGGAGTTGTTGGGCATGAGATATACTCTTTTACAGATGGGTTTTTAGGTTATCATCAAGTGCACATAACGAAGGAATATTAGGAAAATACAAATTTCACCACTAAGTGGTAAAGTTTTACATATACGATTATTCCCTTTGGACTAAAGAATGTGCCATATGTGTTCTCGTACATTATTGTACATGCCTTTCAGGACTTTATTCATAAATTATTACAATTGTATCTAGATGACTAGATAGTATATGACTTAATCAAGGACCATTGTGATAATCTAAGGCTCATGTTTTAGATGTGCGGGTAGTTTAGCATCTCCCTTAAAATTAAGAAGTACATTTTTGCACCACCTTTTGGCACTTTACTTGGGCATATAATTTGTAAAGGACTATTGGTAAATCCAACCAAGGTACACTGTGATTTTGGGCTTGGAAGAACCTAACAATAAAAGTGAGGTGCGTGGATTCATGGGTCACATAAGTTGCTACAAACAAATTATTAAAGGGTGTGTAAATATTATTGCACCCTTGGAGGAATTGTTGAAAGCTAAAGGAAAATTCTATTGGGGTGAGGCGCAACAAAAGGTGTTTGAAACACTAAAGGAAATTATAACTATTACACCTATTTTGTGCTCTCCTTCATGGCAAAAACCTTTTCATGTTCATGTTGATGCCTTAGGAATGGAAATTAGCACAATATTGGTAAAACCAAGAGAAGAACTTTTAGATCATCCCATTTTCTTTGCAAAGAGTAATTTTACACCCGCAGAGAAAAATTATACAACTACGATTCGTGAGAATTTTTCCATGATGTACGCACTTACAAAAGTTCGAGATAATACTTTTTGACAACACCATTTATCTTCTTTATAGATCATATGATGCTTAAGTATTTGGTCAACAAGCCTATTTTGTAAGGGTGCATTTGCATATGGATATTATTATTTCAGGAGTTTGATTTTACAATTGTAATCAAACTAGGGAAAATAAATGTAGGACTTGATAATTTATCATAGATCAATTAAGCGAGGATGCACAAAACATAGAAGAAACTATGCTAGATACAAAATTATTTAGATTGAACTACACACCCACCGAATCGGAGGAGATTGTAATATTTTTGTGCATTGGTGCACACTGAAGGAATAAAGACTTTAGAAAAAATAAACTTACAATACATGCAACACTTTATCACTTGATTGGTGGAGATTTATATAAGTTTGGTTTGTGATGAATTGTTTTGCCAATGTATTATGGAGCATAAGCGTGAGGCTATTATGGAAGAATTTCATGGTGGAATAATGGGAGGTCATTATGCAAGTGATGCTACCACATGAAATATTCTAATGGTTGGACTTTGGTGGGAGACTTTGTACAAGGATACTAAGGAATATGTCAAATTATGTGATCATTTTCAATGCCTTGGAAATCCCGAACACAAAGACAAGATATCATTGCGGCTTATTACAAGCACTTTGAGACTTTTGAGAAGTAGGCGATTGACTTTGTAGGCCCTATTTCTCCACCTGTGTGTAAGACTCGCGGCATATGCTACATCATTACTTACATAGACTATCTGACAAGGTGGGTGGAGAAAATGCCTAAAAAGTACTATACAAAGAGCCACAACAATAATATTTTTATGGGAAAACATTATTAGCATGTATGATTTTCCATTGAGCTTAACAAGTGATAGAGGGACTCATTTCTTGAATGAGACAATCAAGATTTTATTGGTAGATTTTATAATGGCCCACCATCGACTAATCATTACCACCCACAAGTTAATGGTACTACTAAAGCTTTTAACAATATTTTGGGACATACATTCACAAAAATATGTGATGTTGGAAGAAAATACTAGGATGATAAAGTATCAATAGTACTTTGGGCTTATAGGATAACTTATAAAAAGTTGAACAAGGTCATGCCATTTCGGTTGGTGTTGGACACAGAGCTCGTATTTCTGTTGAATTTATTTTTCCCTCCCTACGTATTGTGCATGTAGGTGGACTAGCCTATGAATAAGTTTTTAAGGAGCACATTAACAAACTGATGCAGTTAGATGAGTGTTGCACCATTTCTTGATGAATCCATAAGATAGATAAGGAAAAGTAGAAGCCCTAGCATGAGAGGCACATAAGGAACAAGACATTTGATGTGGGAAAGAAGGTTCTTTTGTATGATTCCAAGTTTTTGTTCCACCTAGGGAAATTGAAAGTACATTGATTGGGACCTTTTGTAGTAACAAATATACTTGAATCATGTGCTTGTCATTTCCAATCCCTGGATGGCATTTTGTTTCTGTTTAATTCAATGGTAGTAGGATAAATCCCACTATAAATAACGATTCTTGGTGTTTGCAATAAGGAACTATTTCCTATATTAGATATCCCTTGTTATGTTTTTTCAATTTAGTTTGATGTTTTATTGTAGTGACCATGCTTGTGCACAGAGACATCTTATTATTATCTATTGAATTCATGCATAGAGGACCACACATACTTTTAGTGTTGGGTGAATCAGGTATAATAAATATGGTTGGCATAAGATGTGATGTTGGTTGGTATGGTTGAGGGCATCCTTTGAAAGGTTGGTGTGAGAGAGAAAAGAGTTAAAGGTGTTATGAATGAAGGTGCTCTTAAGAAAATTTCTCAAGTTGAACACCACATAAGATGAATGATCACATAGTGTAACACGAGGTAGGTAGAAACATGGTAAACTATTTAGTATGAGGCATAGAGGGTTAGGTATTTTCACACATGGAGGTGTGCTTAAGGATGTTTGTGGCCAAGAAGTAGTAGGCCTGCGCCAAAGCTATAAATGCATCATGTGAAAGATAGAAAAAAGTAGGAAAAACACTTTATTAAGAAAGTTACTTATAAGTTTTAAAGTGAGAAAAAACATGTGTTAAGTGGAAAAAGTAGGTCGATGGGGTACAAGTATAAAAGGGGGAAATTCAAAGTTAGTTTCTACCTTTCATTCAAAGATAACTTAGAGAAATTGAGCTATCGAGCATTCTTGTGTGACAGAGTGAGAAAATAGAAGAAGAAAACCAAAGTGGTGTGTGAAGTTATGTGCGTTCCTTGTGTTGAGATGAGTTTGAGCCAATAGTTAGGGCATGGAGAGAAGGATTTTTGGGTGATTTGGAATAATTAGGGTTTGTAGTGCTTGGATAGTGAAGTGTGGGGATAAATAATACCTAGGGCATTAAATTACGAGAGACAATGACACCTAAATGAAGGAAGCACCATATCAAGAGGGTTTAATTTGAGGTGGAGGAGGCCATGGAGGAAATATAATCAGAAATGTAGTATGCTCTGGGAATTCTTAGGGTTTTGTCTTGGAAGTCTCAGCTTCCTCAAGTGAAAAATCAGTGAATATAACCATAGAGCTACAAGTCATGAAGGTACGTTTGAAGAAGAACATGTTGTGAAAGTTGTTAGCAATACAAAAATAAGGGCAGGTGTTGGTCAATGACACGACAGAGGAACATGGAGAAAGTGGGGTTCTTTAATTGTTTGAGTTACCCTTCTTCACTAAACCCACACATTTATTCTAGTGGCTCATGTCTAGGGTGCATGAGGATTTCTTCTATGTCACGGCTAGAGGATGCAACTTATAACTCAATTGATTGAGTGTGTCAAAGGGTTAAGGAGTACAAGAGAGGACATGGGTTTGGAATTATGATCCAATGTTAAGATTGATGAATTAGCCACAACACTAGAATTATGAGAAGGGAGGAAGGGTCATGCTTATCGACAACCTTGCAGACCCTGCAACTAGGGTTGTAGCTAGATTAGTCGATTATAATTTGGGCACCTTGGAACAATGGAATGGTGTCAACAAAAAAATGTACATTATGCATAGAATGGTGAACAAGGCACATTACAACATCAAAAAATATGTTGCGAGATGGAATCAATGAAGAGGCAAGGGTGTAAAATGAGGAAGGATAGAAGATAACTTGGGGCTCGATCCTCCTCATTTTATTTTTGGAGATAGGAGTACCTGATGAACCAGAGGATGATATGTGGGTTTACCCACCTATAAACAAATCTCCCTAATTTAAATTTAGTGGCTACACTTGTGATTGCATGAGGCCTTTAAGAACGAGTGGCGCATCCCATGCGAATCATCCATAGAAGTTAGACAACATGTAAGGTTAGTAGTCGATCAACATTATAGTCTTATGTGGTTTAGAATGAAGGGTGGGGAGATGAACCTTGGTGCAAGCTTCCCTTTTCTTTTACTACTTGGTATTTCAAGTGCGTGGTGAACAGTTTCAAAGATGTGCAAAGGTTGACCTTGGATGCTAATAAGGTTGATTCACATCTACATATTTTACATGTAACGTATATGTATGATGGGAGGCCCAGGTACTTGGAAATGTTCGAGCCCAATACGCTATACTTTCCCGGATGAATGTGACCATTACGGGATTAATAAGTCAAATATTTGTGTAATTAAGGCTAAAGACTCAGTGTGGAATTGAGATGGAGGTTACACTTTCTACCTTCCCATAGCCTAGAAGGTCACAGTACCACCATTGAAGAGAACGCATACGAAAATAATCCTAAGGAGGAAGAAGGAGAAGAGGAAGGAAAAATTTATCATTCATGGTAAAGAAGATGTAATATACTAAGAGAAACAAAAATGGCACTGGAACTTCTCAACCAACATAGGATAACGCAGAGAAGGAAAATTCAAGCATAGAGGGTGACGGTTATCTCTCCAGCTTTAGAGACTCGGTGAAGATTCTAACTTGGAGAAAAGGGAGAATCCTTATACGAGGGCTTGAGAAAGGATAGGTTGAGAATTTTTCCATAGAAAGTGTTGAGGAGAAAAAGCGTACACATGTAATAGAGGGAAAATAAGCAAGAGTCCACAGAAGGATGAGATGCCTATGCAAGAGGAGGTACACGAAGAAAAATATACATCACGATGACAGCTTATGTCATCTAGGAAGAGAAAGGTGTGGGAGTGGGTATGAGCACATGTACCTCTACCCCCCAAGAAGCAAAGAACAAAAATAAAAGTGCAAATGAAGAAATGGATGCCCCAATCTCCACACATGAATTTTGTTGATGAGCCTACAAATATCCTAAGGGCACGTTTTGAGTCTTGTGCCAAATGAGAAATTATATGCGTCGGAGTTAATGAATAGAGATGTAGGAGTGTCATTTATAAGAAATATGTTGAGTTGTAACTTATATAATCATGCCAAGGAACCTAATTTTGCAGTGATTGGACACTCCATCAATGTTATTACATTAAAGAATGAATCGGGAAGGAAGTAAAAGAAATTCAACTCTAATCATCTAACAGATGAGAAGGTGTGAAATGCCTTAAATAAGTTGGCCATGTAGGTAGGGCACAAAAACATTGATGCAGGTTCCACTATGAAGATCTTGGTAGCAGATAAGAAGGAAAAAGAGTGAGAAGTCAAAAATATGAAGAAAGAAATCCAGGACAGCAGAAACAAACTAAAGAGGCATATGAAAGAGTTGGCACCATGGTAAAATATATTCTAGGATAGTGCCTATAACACCCTTGACAGTTGTTATTTTCCTCCTTTACATTTCAAGTGTTGACATGTGATTTTCCTTATAAAGATATGTTCTTTTGATTTTTGGAGATCATGCTTGATATAGATAAATCATCTTTTGTTCTTAAGATCCTTTGAATGAATTGGAATGGCTTCCTTGAATCCATTTTTAATTTCTTGTAGGTGAGCAGCAATCTGGTTTAAGAACTATAAACTTATCTATTAGTCGACTCATCCTTGGATCAATTTAAGTGATCCTAGGAATGTTTTAAATCTGCTATGCCGAACGAATGGTAAATTGACATTCCATGAATTAAAAGACATATGATTGAACTTTGATTGATTACAAGTTCTTTGATTGTTGTGTGAACGTGTTTCTATTCAGTCGTATGTTGTGTTTGGATCTTTTCATTCGATCGTGGCGATACAATGATGATGTAAATGACTATAGTCATGCTCACGGCATAGAAACATTATGGTTCCTAAAACTAAAGGGACCATCTCTATGAATCCTAAGCTAGGTAAGAATATACACATTTACTACCTAGCTATGTTAATTAATTAAATTTTATCCTAACCTAAGCTTTTTACTAAAGGATTATGGAGAGGTTACTAAGTTATTTGAATTATCCTAAAACCTAATGCCATATGGTTATATCTAACCTAATGCCTAAAAACTATTGTGTTAGAATTAATCTAACCTATGTGGAAACTACCTAAGGTGGTAATTTATGGATTGGGTTATATCCTAAGGTTACCTATCCTAAGCTAACCTAAGATCTAACCTAAGCAATTATGACTACCCTAAACTAATGGGCATGAAGGGGGAATTGGTGGTCGCATGTATCACAGGCGACAGTTCCAAGGCATTTAAGTTGTTGATAAGGTTTTAATTACATAGAGGTACCGCCAGTTGTGGCAGGGGCTAGCTGACTTGGTGGAGGCTTATGTGGAAACTTCACTAAAATGGAATTCCTTGTTAAATTTGATTTGGCATTAGCTAAACTTGGAAGGCGGTGGCAAGGAAGGATAGGCGGGAAAATAGGAATTAATGGAATTTATTGTTTTCAGTTTTTGTGCTCAAACCATTTTGGAAAGCATGCAAATGAGTTTGTATGGGGTCATTTCACCTTGCATGTTTCACGATTTTCGCTCTACATGCTCTCTGGTTTTTCAACCGAAGATAGAACTGCACTTAATGGCTATTCTTGAGATTTTTGACCTATTTTTGGTTTGTGGGATATATAAGAGGCATTGTGGAAAAATAATGTGGTTGTTTGATTTTTCGTGGAGAAGAGGAGAAATTGTGAGCTTGGTTGGAGGTTCTCTTTGACTTGGCAGAAGTGCTATCAGGCATGATAGGCTCTAAACTTTAAGATCTCATGCTTTCTTATAAATGTTTCATTAAAACGATTCTGCTCTTTTGAGATTCTTGGTTTGCTTATCTTATCTAGTTATTTGCTTATTGGGTTTATTAAATCTTGTGATATTGGTTTTGAATCCTTGGTAAATGATGTTCTATTGGGAACTTACCATGTATAGTTCTTAAAAAAGAGAATGCATGCAAAAACGTATCTCTGTAGCTCAAATTTTTCATTCTGGAATGGGTAATTGAAGTATTATGTTTAGATAATCTTTGTTGCTATTTAGATATGGTTTAGAGTTTTTGAGAACTTTGGGTTTTGTCTGATCTTGTTGGAATTTGTGTTTTTTTTGATCGTGAGCTTGTGTTTTAATAGAGCTTGTATTCGAGCTCATTTTTTATTTAGAACTTGGTTCTGGTTTTGTGAGAACTGTTGATAGAGGTTCTTGTTGTTCTGAACTATGTTGGAATCTTGGATATCTTTGGACTTTTGTTGTTGAAGTCCGTATATAGCTTGGTGCTTGTGTTTTATTTCCTTATGATAATCTAAATTGTTAATGTTAGATCATAATGAACACTGTACTTGTATGTTATTACTCATTTTTGGGGCTCAAACTTTGGAGAGAAACTGAGTTCTGTTTGGGGTAATATTTGGTTTCACGTTTTGATTTGAATTTGTGTTGGAGCCTCTGGTTATTCTAACTAGTATTGAAACCTTAGGTAACTTGAGACTGATGAATGAAGTCGTATGTGGCTCTGTACCCATGTTTTATTTGTTTTGGGGAAATTTGGAACTGTTATTGTAGATTCGTAATTTGCACAGCACTTGTATTTGTTACTTGTGTAGACTAAACTATAGTCGAGACTTCGTGTCGAATCTGCTTTCTGGAATTTTGAGTTGGGTTTTATTTGTTTTAAATGTTTAAAACTGCTAACTCTTTCATTGAACCATTGATCAAGGGAAACAAGGAAAATAGTTGTTTGAGTTGTTGGATAAACTCTTAAGATCTCAACTGAAAACGTCTTTGTTTGATGAATGGGTTTGGTAATTATTTTCTAGGAACTGTTTCGTCTTGTTGAGATGGCATTGCCATTTTATTGAGGGTATTATTTTCCCCTCTATTTCGTGGAAACTTGTATCTTCAGATCTCTTAGATTGCTTATTGTATTTCAATCTGAGTAGGGAATTGAAACTCGTGTTCATTAAAAGTAAATAAGTGTAAAGAATATGGCGTTGTTCTTCTTTTACTCTTGTATAGATCATTGATTGAACTTCTATTTTGATTCTCACTTGAATTGAAGTTTTATTTTTGAGTTGTTTGGTCTTTCTTTACCCAATATTTTGTAAAAATGATGTTGGAAGAGATTATATTATTAAATTTTATGGAGTGAAATGCCACTTGTTTGTGTTGTTGTTTGACAAGACTTTACTTGTTTGGTTTGAGATGAGTAAGTTTGTCTCTTACACTCTATATTTTTAAGAATTCTCCTTAGATGAACTAGAGTAGAGATTATCTCCTGTATGAGTCTTCTTTGATTTTTGAATGTTGTTTCAGATCTTTAAAAGTTAACTTCTATATGTGAAATATATTTAAACTTACAGGTAGACCGATTGATCCTCTATTCCTTCTTGGATTAAATGGAAATTCTATTCAGATGAATATCTTAAATGTTAAGTTTTAAGGTAGTTGTCTTTTGAAAGAAACAGTTAAATCACGTTTTGAATTTGTTCTGTTTCTCAGATGTTTTGTGTTTGGGCATAGTTTGTAATGGTTCTTCTTCTTCTTTCATTTAGGAGTTAGATGAGTCATCCTAATATGAACCATGCTTTAAATTCTTCCTTTAGCTTGAAGCAAAGATAAATTTTGTTTTCTTTTATGAAATATTGGGAACAATGAGATGTTATGATATGTTTTTTCCTAAGGATAATTGATAGGATCAATTAGACTCTATTTTGTAAGGCTGATATGGTGGATTATATTCTGTCCTTTTCTTGGAAGTGAAATCAATTGTTTAAAATGTACTTCTTTTCCGTTGCTTTTGATATATTGATTATATGATGTAATAATTGTCTCATTAAAGCAGAGTTGTTTTAATGGAACAATTATTGGAATGCACTTCTTTTTAAGGCTTAGTGCTTATCATGCTCAGTTTAATGAACTGACCCGTGCTAGCAATTTTTGCAGATGGACTTCATAAGTGAAAAGGAAGGCATAAACTTATGTGACCATTCACTGATTTAAGTCTGATTTTTGTGAAGAACTCTGAATCATTCTTGAGATTGTATTTGAAAAAAAAAAAAGTAGTATTCTTTTGTAATGAAGGCAATTGTCTTGTAGCATACCTAAATGTATAAGTTTTAGAGATGAATTAAATGTTGAGAATTTATTACTTTGGGTGTGTATATTATCTTGTACTCTCATTGCATAGATGGAATCTTATATTGTTGTTATACTCCATATTATGTATATGCTTAATGGGGTATTCTTAGATAAGTTGACATTGGGAATTGGACTAATCTCCCTAAATAGGATGTAGCTTCTTAAGTTGCATAATTTGATGTCATAACTAAACAATTCAATATAGTAATACTATATAAAATGAACATTCAAAAGAATAACTATCAAATTTGTAATGATTTTTAGGGTGCTAGGCCCTAGCACTTAATCATGTAAAGGAAGATTCTTCCTCTATCTTAAGAATGCAAATAAAATGGAAGACGTGATTCCTAATTATTAGAATTCATTTAAAGTCTACTTAGTTACAACCTAGATGGTTGTTACACTTCCTTGAATGGTTAAGTCACAATAAATGAAACTTGTGATGTTGATATCCTATTATGGTAGACGGTTGTTAAGTCTAATAAATAACATTAAAGGAAATCTTAAGCTAAGAAAGTTCTTTAACAATGGGTTGAATCTATTATAGAGAAGAACTTAAGGAGTATTGGATTAGGGTTAGGCAAGGTTGCTGATATCTATTTTTAATAATCCAAATTAATTAAATTTATATTAAACTTCTTGAGGTATGTACATCTCGATGAGGTTGTTCGTCAGGATGTTGTGGCAAACGCCAATCGCAGGGGATGTACCTTTGAGGAGATTAGGATCTTCTCGAGGATACAACAATGTAGTCGACATGTGGCAACACCCTTCTACATTGATCATCTAGATCTACACACATGGGACTTGATCTTAGTTTCTCTCTAGGTCTGGTTAGTAACATGTCTAAGATATGGGGTAGCCCCCAAAACTCAGGATACCTTGGCACATGGGGTTGACTTAGGTTGACCCAGTATGCCAACTTACCCTAAGTCTTAGTGAGCCTCCCCCTATCATAGCGTATGTTGTTAACTCAAACTAGGGTTAAACCTTGGGAAAGTGGACAGACGAGAAAGTTAGTAAAGGAAATTCTAGACAACAAGAGAGTGGGGTGAAGGACGTATTCTAGATTGATGAGTATGCCGTCAAGGAATAGTATAGCGAATAGTATGTTAGAAATATTTGGCCAAAGTATCGCAAGCAACTGGTTACATTGTCCTATGTCACCTAGTCTAAGGTTCATGATGCAGATGAATATTGGTAACAAATATTCAGATAGGTTCCTTAGATAGATCACTCAATACCCTAAACAGGGAAAGAGAACCAAGTATACGTAGAATACGAAAAGTATTCAATACTTAATGTTAAACATGAATAGATTAGAAGTATACCGAGTCATGAAATGAATAGATTGGTAGCACACCAAGTCATTACAAACCGCATATGGTTATCTCACATATGAATGGTTAATAAAGAATGTGTATTCTAAATTATGAATTTAGAACAAAGAACATTATTTTTTAAAAAAAATCCCTTGTTTCTAAAGTCTTAAAATGTGAATGTTACATCTTGGTATCAGAGCTAAAGGTTGCAGCTCTTAGACCTATTGTGTCCACAATCTGATTAAACTTAAATTTTTTGTAACAAAAAATGGTGAGAACAAGAGGAAATGTTGCAAATAACCCTCTACCCAAGGAAGGAGTGGAAACTATCCAGAAACTTGATGAGATCCTTGCTACCATGTTAGACACAAGAGATCATTTTGTTGTGCTTAAACAAAAAGTAATGGGCAATGAGGAGGAAGAAGAAGTTGATAACAATAATCAGCCACTTCCAGGGGACAATGCCAATGTGGGTGTTGATAATAACAACGTTAACATACCTATTCAACCTGAGAACAAAAAGGCTAGACTAGCAGAAAAAACTAACTAATGAAATAAAAAGGATAAGTCCACCCAAGTTTGATGGCACCACATTAGGAGATGGAGCTGAGAATTGGCTCAACGAAATGGAGAAGTACTTTGCAATAAGGAACTTCTCAGAGGAAACCAAGGCTATATGGGGAGCATATCAATTTTCCCATGAAGTATCTTCATGATGGGACAGCCGTAAGGATGAGTTAAATATTGATAAAACTAACATCACTTGGGATCAATTTAAAAGTTATTTAAGGCAACGATGGCTACCACAACTCTACTTCGATAAAAAAATGACCAAATTTCAGAACTTAGCTCAAAGAAAGCTAACAAGAATTGAGTATTGGGAATGGTTTACGAAAATCCTCAAGTATGTACCTCGATCAAACCAGATGAGAAATTCAGATATGGAAATTCATTATGGGATTGAATCCCATTATTGGGGAGAAGTTGATGTTCACCCAACCACTATGGAAGGGGTTGTTGAAAAGGTGTTGGCTAGATTTTCTGCATAGCATCAAACCTAGGCAGTCATGAGATAAATCTCCCTCATTTAACCGGTGAGGCTCCCGTGTCAGATTTGTCAATAAAAATGTGTTATTATCTATCAGGGGTTTTACTTTAACCACTTAGTTCATGAACCATAACTAAGAAGTTCTGCAACAAGTAAGCAGCTATTCAAGAAAGGAAGTATTTTATAGAAGAAGGAAGTAAAGGAAATACAGAGAAGAAATGGGGAAGATGTGCATCCCAATTAGTAGATAGCAGAGCTAATTGCATGCACATAGAAGAAACTTAATAGATATGAACACACAAAATTATAAAACAAAGGCAGCTCTAGATCCAGATCTAAAATAACACAGTTTATCAAGAGATCTAAGATTAAAAGCAAGAAACACAGTACACCATGACACAAAGTTCTCCGGAAACCTGCTCCTTTGTATTCCTTTGCTCCAAGTTGCTCTCAGGGGTTCAGCACAAAGTCTAGAACACAAGATTGCTGCTTACAAATTCTGATCGATCATTAACCCGGAGGTTCTTCTCCTACTTATAGAATGTAGGAGGGCAATTACAAGTTGGAAGCTTTAGTTGAACTGGCACATGTGGAAGTCGAAAGAAACAACTGGCAATCTTCCTCCTGGAATTCCTCTTTGCATGACATGTATGATTTGCAACTGAAAATAGAACCTTCTATTTTACATGCCTGCCACCTATCTCCAAGTAATTGACTTCTTCAAGTAATGGCTTTTAAACCAATCACTTAAGTTGTATAATTTAATTGATCGCTCAATTACTTTGTCGAGGAAAGAAGAAGGAAGAGGAAAGCTAACTTTGTCGGAGGAAAGAAGAAGGAAGAGGAAAGCTGACTTTGTCCTTTTTCATGTCTGCATGCAGCTGATTCAAACTGGATCTGGAAGCAGCTGGATCTGGAAATAAGCTGGAATTGCAAGCAGTTGGAATTGGAAGCAAGCTGGAATTTTGCCTTCGCATTGTCTTCTCCACGGGCTGCATTCGAAACAAGAGGATGAAGCCTTTGTGCTGGAAGCTTTTGCAACTATGAGATCTGGATCTGGATCTGCATATGGATTTGCATCTGCATCTGCATCTGCATCTGGATATGGATCTACACCTGCATAACAAACTTTGGCAACTGGGCTATGGATGGAAAAGTTATAGCTCGAATAATTCCACTGCTTTAAGTGAAGTCTTTCTGCACGCATGAGTGAAGTCTATCAATTCAGCAAGAGGTTTCGAGCCTAGATCTCGTGTCTCCAGATATCTATAAATTTAGAAGTGATGCATGACTCCATTGTGCTTTCTTTTTCATCTTTCTTCGCCATAGCTTTGTCTATCTTCATCCAATAATTATTTTCTTCTTACTTGGCCGGATTTCTTCAATACTTGGTGCAGATCTAGACAATTCTTCAGATTCGGAGGATATATGCAATGTATTGGACATTGATAAAAGCTCCTTTTCCTTTGTAAAGCACCTGTAATGAATTCTGAGCTCCTGTAACACTTGTGTAAACAATTATGCAGACAAAGATCAACCTCCTTCAAAGCATGCGCCAAATTTGGAAGCTTTTAGCCTTGTTTCCACCTTTCCTGAGAAAAATCCTTCTTCAAATGGGGTGCACTTTTCCTCTTGGCTGCAATTCTTTACCTGAATTAAATAATTCACCCATATGGCTGCCCATGCTTATATAACCCTCACAATTCTATAATTAATAATTGCCCTAACAATTAAAGGAAATTAATTAATTAAAACTCAAGCTCTTCTCTTTTAAGTATAGCATGTTTAAGGACAGCCATCCAATCAATTAAATTAATTCAATTTAATCATCCACACTTCACTTTACTTAAGCTTCACAAAGGTGTGCTTTGACCATAGCCACCGAAAATAGGAATTAATATAATCATTTAATACTTTAAAAATTATTAATTCCTTCTCAAAAGGGGCTCCATTAAATAAAAATAGGACTTTTTAGAAGAGCAACAGTCAGGGGACAAGAAGTCCCTCCTCTTTAATGGGAGAGGTTCCCTTATTCAGAAACGAACTTATTTACAAATGTACAGAACATTGTTTTATGGTCAAACTTGGATTTTACGAAAGTGTTTTCCACAAGGATCATCAATTACACAAGGACTGAGGAAAGGGAATAAAAAGATGAGCAGAATAGCAACATTCAGAATTATAGATAGCAGAATAATTCTTCGTGTATGCGAAGCTTCAAAGAATTTAAAACAAGATCATTTGCGTTGGCTGAATGAGATTAAATTTAAAGACACAAAGTTCCATAAATAACCTTCTTCAGATTTATTAATCAAGGACACAAAGTTCCTTCTTGGTTGTACAAGATCACTGTATTTGCAAAACTGAACAGTATGCAATCAGAGAGACTAACGAGTTAAGAACAAAATGATCTCCACAATATTAAAGGAAAACACAGAGATAACAAGAATTAGATAGACAAAGAATGGAAAGCCCTTTTGTATTGATTTCTTTAAGATCTATTTACACTTTCAGCAAATATCCAAGTTCTTCCTCCTTTTTTTAAAATGGCGCAGAAGGCCATTATATAGTTTACAATTCGGTTACTCCTCGTAACCGTTTCTTTTAACTAGAGAATAGTTAAGGACTGTTAATTGCAATGCCTTAACTAATTACATGGAATACGAAAGGAGTGGGAAGAAGAAAGAAGGATGGAGAAGGGGACAGGTGGCCAGTTCTGAGAGGGACCCACTGTCTTCAGAAACCGCTGCTTGAATCTTTCTAACGTCTCAGCTCTGTATTTGCCACGAGGGACACACCAGACGTTTCATCTTGAGGATGACAATGAGTGTCTTTGAAAACTGATGCAACCAGCGTCTTGAGAGCTTCGTCCTTCCGCCAGCTGTCCTTGAAATTTGATCTTCGGATTGATAGCATCAGAGCCGCAACTTAAATTCATATTTTGAAAAACAACATATTCGGGTCGAGCGGGAAAAACTAAGTATGAATTGCCTTAGGTTCACTTGGGACATGTGAGACGCGAATGCGCGAAACACGAGGCTCGGCCGATTCGGGTGAAACGGGGAGAAGACGCACAAATGAATTTGGGACAATTGGGACAAAAATGTGCGAAGTGCGCGACTCGGGCGGTTCGGCCGAAATTGGAACAGTTTGCATTTTTGGCTTCGGGACACTTGGGACAAAAATGTGCGAAGCGCGCGACTCGGGCGGTTCGGCCGAAATTGGAACAGAGAGCAATTTGGAACTCGGGACAGTTGGGACAAAATCGGGCGAATCGGCCGAAAATGGAACAACAGGTCCGTTTGAACTTGGGACATCTGGGACAAAAAGTTCCGGAGTACGCGGTTCGGGTGGTTCGGCCGATCGGGGAACAGAGCGCACTTTGAGTTTTGGGACACTTGGGACAAAAACATCCGACGGGCCCGAAAATGGGACAATTTCGGGGATTTCGGCCGGTCGGAGAACAGAAAGCACTTTCGTACTTGGGACAGGCGGGACAAAAACTTCCGACAGGCCCGAAATACATACAAAATGACCCAAAACACATATTTTCTCAATTTTCACGGCTTAGGCACTTCAGAGAAAACACTCATAACTCAAAATTTTGAAATTTTACTTCTATCAGAACAGGGAATTTTGAGTGAACAACAGCTGGCTCCTTCTGGGGATGACTTGGCATAAATTCAAGGAATGAGGCAAGGCAAGAACTTAGACAAACTCGGGGAGAGCAGACCAGTGCCTTATCCATTGGGCCACGGAGTCAAAAAGAACACCAACACAGAGGGCAACACACCAAAACAACAAAAGGAAAACACACCAAAAGCAGAAAAGCAAAAACACTGTACAGAATATACAAAGGGACTCCTTAGTCACCTATGACTTGAACAACTTCAAATACTGCCCACTATAAGGAAGTGGGAGGGGAGAACCATCCATGTAATCAAGATAGAAAGAGTTCTTACCAGCAAAGTGTCTTATCTTGAAAGGTCCGAGCCACAGGGAATCAAATTTTCCATGGCTGCCACGAGGTTCATGTCTTTTGTCCCATAACAGCACGGTATCTCCAACTTGGAACTCTCTGAACCTAGCTTTCTTGTCAAACAGAACCTTTACCTTCTGCTGGTGAGCAGATATCCTATCAGCAACCTCCAATCTGTCCTCGTTCAGTTTGTGCAGGTACATGATTCTTTTATCCAGAGCATCACTGAAACTAGTATCTTCAATGGCCTTCATCAGGTGCAAGGTGGCGGTTCCAACATCCTTTGGCAATTGAGCTTCTACTCCATACACCACTTGAAAAGGAGACATTCCAATGGCTCTTTTAGGTGTGACCTGTCTGCCCAAAGAGCATCATAAAGCTTCTTATGCGGTTTATTTGAGATTCATTGACCAACTTCCTTATGATAGTCACCAGATTTTGTTGGTGGATTACTGCTTGTCCATTTCCACAGGGATAATAATCGAAGAATGAGCCGAGAGATGCCATACCCGTGGAAATCCATTATCTCAGTTGAGGAGAAGTTCGAAGCATTATCTGTTACAATCTTGTTAGGTACACCATACCTTACCAAGATGTTCTCTTTGATGAAGTTGCATACCACTTCAGAAGTAGTGCTCTTGACTGGAATAGCTTCCACCCATTTGGTGAAGTAGTCAGTGGCGGTTAGCACATGAGTGTGACCAGCACTAGAAACAGGGTTGAGTGCACCAATGAAATCCAGACCCCACTGTTGAAATGGTTCCTTAATCACAACTGGCTTGAGAGGCAAAGAGGCCAATTTAGGTCTTCCCACAAAGGTCTGACAAGCCTCGCATTTATCCACCCACTTGGATGCATCTCTGAACAAGGAAGGCCAGTAATATCCTCCCCGGAGTATCTTGTGAGCTGTGACTGTTGATGAATAGTGCCCTCCACATGTCTGATCATGAAAAGGCTGAGCAACTTTCTCTGTTGTTCCTTGTCCACACACTTCAGAAATCTCCCATCTAAACCACGCTTGAACAAGGCATTTTCCCACAGTACATATTGCGCTGATCTCAATTTAACAGTCCTCTTTTCCTTGGTAGTTAAATGAGAGGGGCATTCCCCATAGGTGAGAAAATGGGCGATGTCAGAATACCATTCATCGACTGAACTAAGGAATAGAACAGTAGGAATGTCAGCTTTCTCCTCCAGCAACTCATGTTTGGCTCCTTCAGCAATGAGCTCACAAAGACCTTTTCCACGAACCAGCTTGGTCGGTTTGATATCAATGTCATACTCCTGGACTTTAGCCACCCAGTTTCCTCTCTTGGACCCAAATTCTTGCTGTGTAAGAATTGACTTAACAGTTGTATCTGGAACCAGCACCATAGAGTGAGAGTTGAGGATATAGAAAGCAGGCCTTGTGACCTTGACTCTTTGCAAAAGCATGCTTCTCCATCATGGTGTATTTTAGCTCATGATTCTTCAGGATATAGCTCATGAAGGCAATTGGTAGCTCATGTTTATCAGAGTCTTCTTGGGTTAAGACAGCGGCCAGGGTATTATCTGTAGCATAGCAATAGATGATGAAATCTTTGCTGAAATCAGGACAAGCCAAAACTGGAGTTTTAGCAATAGCTTTCTTGATACCCTCAAAGGATTCCTTTCCTTCAGAAGACCAACCAAATGTTTGCTTCCCTTTCATCATCTGAGAAATATTCAAAGTTAATTCAGCAAAATCAGGGATGAATCTTCTTAAAAAATTGATCTTACCGAAGAAGGAATGCACGCCTTTTTTACTGGTTGGGAGAGGAATCTGCTGGATGGCTTGAACTCGTTCAGGATCAATCTTAATACCATCCTTGGAGACTATGTGCCCTAATAGTTTTCCTTCTGTAACACAGAAGACAGATTTTTTAGGATTTAAAGAAATCCCATGCTCTCGGCATCTCAGCAGAACCATTTCCAGGTGGTCGAAGTGATCTGCTCTTGTCTTTGAAAACACTGTCAGGTCATCAAGGTATATGACAATACATTTCCCTTTCAAGCTTCCAAAAGCCAGATCCATAGCTCTCTGGAAAGTGGCACCAGGCATTAATCAGCCCAAAGGCATTCTCTTGTAGGCAAAGGTACCCCAAGGAGTGGTGAAGGCTGTCTTGTGTTGATCTGCGATGCTCAACCTCTACGATTGTATCCGAGAATCCATCAAGCATAGATAACATTTCAGATCCTGTTACTGCTTGCAATATTTGATCCATCATAGGCAAAGGGTAGTTATCTTTCAGAGAAGCCTGATTCAGGTTCCTGAAATCAACACAGATGCGGATCTCACCATTTTTCTTCCTAACAGGCACTATATTTGCGATCCATGTCGAATGGTGAATGGGAAAAATAATTTTAGCCTTCAACAACTTCTGGATCTCCTGAAAGATGGTGTCAGCTATTTTTGGATTGTACTGCCTCTGCTTCTGCTTGAAAGGCTTAATTCCTGGTTTGAGAGGAATAGAATGCTGCATATCTTTTGGCTTGAAGGCTTTTAGATCTTCATAAGAATAAGCAAGAACATCCTTATACTTCCTTAGAAGATCAATTGCTTTTCTCCTCTCGTCGGTTGTGCAACATTTTCCAATATTTACTAGCTTGGGGTCAGTAGAACTCCCTATATCAATCTTATCATACTCAGCTGATTGCTGAGGTCCAGTAGAAGCTTTAGATTTCACATATCTGTCATGTTTATCAAACAACTCCTCCAAACTCACCAAACCTTTGGGAATCTTGTTTCCTTTGAGTTTAATGCATCCTTCCTGATCTGTTTCTTCTCCTTGGGTGACAGGATGGTCAGAGGACACACTCTCACGAGGCAGGTTGTCACTTCCCTCAAAATACAGTTGTTCGAAATTACCCTTGAGTTCCAGGAAGGAAAGCAAATGCTGGTCATCGTTGAAAACTTGCCAGTTATTGGTATTGTCAGGTACACTAGGCCGGTGGACCATTTCAATAGTGAACTTATCCTGAGAGAATTCAGGATGGGGAATCAGTAGTGATCCTGAGACAGCCAGTGAATCAGCCCTGCTGTTCTTTTCTCTAGGTATTGCCTCAATGGAGAAAGCATCAAGGAATTCAATTGAATCCCAAACCTGATTCCGATAATGCTTCAGCCTCCCATTTTTTACCTGAAAAAGGCTTCTGACTTGCTTCACAATCAGCTCTGCATCACCACGAGCCAGAAGATTTTTTACACCTCGTTCTTTGGCCACTTGCAGTCCAAGAATGAGAGCCTCATACTCTGCTTGTATTGTTAGTGTTTTTGCTATGACTTAAATGAAAAGGGTGTAGGCAGCCTTCGGGTGACACTAGCGGGACACCAGCTCCAGAACCAGCCGAGAACAACTTCCATCAAATTCTAAAATCCAAACACCATTGGGATCTTTGGGTGATACTTTGGAGGGTTGGATTTCATCAGGGGACAGAATCATGTAATTACCATGGCCCATATCCTCATAGAGTATTTGTGCCTTAGGATCATCCGTTTTCTGCACAATATACTCTGATTGTTTCTCAGGCATCAGCTTCTTCATGTGTCCATTGACAGGTATGAGTGCATGTGACCAATCCATTTGAATCTCTCCACCCACATCTTTACAGAAGTTCCTACTTAGCAACATTCCATAAGAAGGAGGAATGTCTGCTACTAGGATGGTAGCCAAGACTTTCTTTTCGGTAAAGCGGTAAAAAGCCACTTGTGCATCTTTAATCCTTCCGACCAAAGGCACTTCCTTACTTTCCATGGAGTAGCAAGATCCATAAGTACGAGTGAGGGTCAAGCCTAAAGCATGAGCTACTTTAGCAGGCATCACGTTATCTGAGGCTCCGGAATCTATGACACAGTTACTGAGCCTATGGCCAGCTATAAGAAGTGTTACATAAAAAGGCTTGATTTTGTCACCAGGCGAGGTTACAGCAGCTACCAGACTAGGCTGTGGTGCAGAAGGAGGAGTAGGCAAAAGGCCTTTAGAGGTGGTCTTGGAATGGGAATTAACAAATTGGATCATCTTGGCAAAAGCTTTGGGATGGGTTTGATAGTATTCAGCTTCTGAAATTTGAACCTTGGTCCTTTTTAGGTGATCAACAATATCAAAGGATCCAGAGGTAGATGGACCATCATCATTTGGAATTCTAGGCTTATCAACTTTAGGAGAAAAAGAAGGAACTTTGCTAGTAGGATTGGCAGGACTTACCTTTGGTGCGGATGAGGTAGGGATAGGAGATCCTCTTCTGGCAATTACAGGAATAGTTGCCGGCTGCTCCTTAGATTTCTTCATGGGCTGTGTTACTTTCTCCTTCTGCCTCGTCTGTTCTCGAGTCATGACAGCAAATGATTCACTGTTCATATCTGCTACCACTTCATCATAGTCATCTCCGTCATCAGTGCCTTCGGTGGTAAAGAAATTAACCCGAGATCCCTCAAGTTCTTCGGCCTCATCATCAAATTCCTCCAGGAACTCTTCACAAGCTTCATTGTCCACATCATCATCTGGCTCTTCAACTTCACAGGTTGCATTCACAGGAACTTTGACAGGAGGTCCTTCAAGTGCTAGTCTTGTGTGAGGAGCAGGCAAACGATTTCTAGGCTGAAAATTTCTTCTTGGAACATCTGCATACGGGGCATGCTGAGCTAGTTGTTTCTTTATAGCTACTAGATCATTTGCAAGTTTCTGGACTAATGGATCAGTATTGGGTCCAGAGGTGGAAGAGGAAGAAGCAGCAGATTTAGATTTGGGAGGATCTCTTCTCAACTTCCCTGACATGATCAAGTCATCCTCGACACTAACAGCCAGTTCTTGATCCAGAATTAACGTTCCGAGATTAGCCCTTCTTAGAGCATAACTGACTTTGGGCGTTTGAGCATTTAGAAAGAAACATTTTTGAATTTGATCAACCGGTCGAGTATTTACAGGAATTTTGTTGATCAGTCTGTTGAATCGAGCCACAAATTCTCTCATGGGTTCTGATGGATCTTTCTTTATCTGAGAAATTTGGGCAAGCAGGGCATGCACATCTTCTACCGGCTTGAAACGGCTTTCAAACTGAGTTCTCATTGTATTCCGAGTCGGTGATGGCACCAGTAGGAGGAAGGTGATAGAACCGATCGGCGGCATTATCTGTAACGTCTCAGCGAATAGGCCTTGCGAGGCGTCTTCATGTTCACTCCCAAGACTCCACACGCAACTATGAATGAAGGCTGCAATGTGTTCATCGGGTGTACTTTGCCATCTCCTTTAAATTTGGGAAGTTCTTTCGGTTACCTCTAGGTAACTCATGCAAAGGCGATTAAGGGCGGGGCCCAACACGTTGACCCCATGGCAATTGTGCCGCCATTCTTGGAAATACGGCTTGGAAGGAACGTAACACCGGCTAGGATCAAAGCTCGTAGATTGGGACTAGCGAGGTTACGAAGGAATACCACCCGTAGGACTTCTATCTTGAGCAGGTGGAGTGCTCGTCGAGCGAGTTCTTCTATTTGAAGGAAAGGAAAACCTGTTGCTCAAAAGCTGGCCGAGAATCTTCGATACGAGGTCCTTCTCCCTCGAGTGAAACAGCGGAGTCGCGAGATCAAAGGATGATCGAAAAAATTGCGATCTTGGAATGCGATTTTCCCAGTAGAGTCACCAAAAACTGTTGGTCGTCAAATAGGACTTTTAGAAGAAGCAACAGATCGGGACAAGAAGTCCCTCCTCTTTAATGGGAGAGGTTCCCTTATTCGAAAACGAACTTATTTACAAATGTACGAACATTGTTTTATGGTCAAACTTGGATTTTACGAAAGTGTTTTCCACAAGGATCATCGATTACACAAGGGTGAGGAAAGGGAATAAAAGATGAGCGAGAATAGCAACATTGAAATTATAGATAGCGAGAATAATTCTTCGTGTATGCGAAGCTTCAAAGAATTTAAAACAAGATCATTTGCGTTGGTGAATGAGATTAAATTTAAAGACACAAAGTTCCATAAATAACCTTCTTGATTTATTAATCAAGGACACAAAGTTCCTTCTTGGTTGTATGCAAGATCACTTTGTATTTGCAAAAGCCCAGAAAGAGTATAATCGGAGAGACTAACGAGTTAAGAACAAAATGATCTTCACAATATTAAAAGAAAACACAGAGATAACAAGAATTAGATAGACAAAGAATGGAAAGCCCTTTTGTATTGATTTCTTTAAGATCTATTTACACTTTCAGCAAATATCCAAGTTCTTCCTCCTCTTTTAAAATGGCGCAGAAGGCCATTATATAGTTTACAATTCGGTTACTCCTCGTAACCGTTTCTTTTAACTAGAGAATAGTTAAGGACTGTTAATTGCAATGCCTTAACTAATTACATGGAATACGAAAGGAGTGGGAAGAAGAAAGAAGGATGGAGAAGGGGACAGGTGGCCAGTTCTGAGAGGGACCCACTGTCTTCAGAAACCGCTGCTTGAATCTTTCTAACGTCTCAGCTCTGTATTTGCCACGAGGGACACACCAGACGTTTCATCTTGAGGATGACAATGAGTGTCTTTGGCCGATCTGAACCAGCGTCTTGAGAGCTTCGTCCTTCCGCCAGCTGTCCTTGAAATTTGATCTTCGGATTGATAGCATCAGAGCCGCAACTTAAATTCATATTTTGAAAAACAGCATATTCGGGTCGAGCGGGAAAAACTAAGTATGAATTGCCTTAGGTTCACTTGGGACATGTGAGACGCGAATGCGCGAAACACGAGGCTCGGCCGATTCGGGTGAAACGGGGAGAAGACGCACAAATGAATTTGGGACAATTGGGACAAAAATGTGCGAAGTGCGCGACTCGGGCGGTTCGGCTGAAATTGGAACAGTTTGCATTTTTGGCTTCGGGACACTTGGGACAAAAATGTGCGAAGCGCGCGACTCGGGCGGTTCGGCCGAAATTGGAACAGAGAGCAATTTGGAACTCGGGACAGTTGGGACAAAATCGGGGACGAATCGGCCGAATCGAAAATGGAACAACAGGTCCGTTTGAACTTGGGACATCTGGGACAAAAAGTTCCGGAGTACGCGGTTCGGGTGGTTCGGCCGATCGGGGAACAGAGCGCACTTTGAGTTTTGGGACACTTGGGACAAAAACATCCGACGGGCCCGAAAATGGGACAATTTCGGGGATTTCGGCCGGTCGGAGAACAGAAAGCACTTTCGTACTTGGGACAGGCGGGACAAAAACTTCCGACAGGCCCGAAATACATACAAAATGACCCAAAACACAGATTTTCTCAATTTTCACGGCTTAGGCACTTCAGAGAAAACACTCATAACTCAAAATTTTGAAATTTTACTTCTATCAGAACAGGGAATTTTGAGTGAACAACACAAGGCAACCCCGAAATCCCATGATCCACTTAAGTGATTTGACTTTGATAATGGGATTATTTACCCTGCAAGGCACGTAATAAAATCCCATGATTTCACTTAAGTCACTTTTCTTTTATTTCACCATGGGAATTTTTACCCTGCAAGGCAAGCAATAAATTCCCGCCTGCCTGCAGCCTCTAACTTTCCCACTTTGCAGGTTTAAGTGAATTTTATATCACGAGAAAAAGTACCTGTGGCGATCTAAAATTCCCACACCTGTTGCTTCTATTTTTCCCACTACGGCTTAAAACTTATTCCAAGTTAAAACCCTTCTGGCACATAGGAATAATGACATATTCGCTCATAATAGAGTTAAAACAGAGCGCAAATAGCCTCATACAAGGCTCAAAATAATTAAATACAAATTTCCCGCAGACAAATCCCGACGACAGAATATAACAACTTTGGGCATCTGGGTATTTGGCGAAAAAGGCTAATATGGCTCTTTGGGATTATCTTGACGCAATACAAGAACTTTCAGGCAATAAAAATACAAAATGACCCATTATTTTAAAAGTACGAAAAATTTTCGGATAGGGTAGTCACAGATTTCAGGATGAAATCTGGGTGACACCAGTTGGCTCCGTCTGTGGACATCTTTTTCTCTGTCAAAATGACAAAGGGAAAAGATGAGATCCCAGCATCTCTGGTTTCGTATCTTGTCTTTTGGGCACGGGGTCAGGCAAACAAACACAACACAAAAACAAAAACAAAACAAGGAAAAACAAACAAAGTTTTATTTATGTACATACAGGTTTTACCACCTTTTTCAGTTCCTGAAGAGCTTCAGATGCTGCCCATTGAAAGGCAATGGTAACTCAATTCCATCCCGGTAGGCAAGGAAGAAGGTATCCATTCCTGCAGCTCTTTTGATCATGAAGGGATCTTTCCAGAGTGGGTCAAATTTATCTTGTATGCCCTTCGGTTCATGTCCCTTGTCCCACCAGAGTACCCAATCTCCAATCTTGAACTTCCTTTCTTTGGCCTTCTTATCAAAGACTCTGGGCAAGTCATTATCAACTTCATCTGGTGGTGGCTCATCCTTTCTTCTCTCCGTGGTGGGCAAGTTTGCATCAACTTGCTCCGTTCCCAGATTTATTTGCTGCATTTCTGAGGAAGAACTATCACCATATTCTTTGTTCTTCTTCAGGTATTGATCATACTTGTTGAAAGTCTCCACTAAGGAAACTAAACCCCTGGGGATTTTGTTACCTTTTGGTTGGACTACTCCACTACTGTCATCATAACCTGGATCAACTTTTCCTTTGACTATTTGTCGTGGTGGTGAATTACTTCCTTCAACATGCAGACATGCAGATGTTTGTTCAGGGATTCTGGGGTGGTAAACCATCTCCACTTTATAGTTTCCTTGTCTGAATAT